>PYAF01001975.1:1011578-1054330 GCA_007407185.1 Glycine tomentella
AGAATATGCGACTCAGTTGATATGTTAAATTTCTAATATGCTAAAATAACTTTTTGATTCCTTATGTTTTTAGTAATTTTTACTTTGATATTTTATATACATTTTAAAATTCTTGTTTTGATTTTTACAAAGTTACTTATAATGGTTCTTTAATCTTCGTAATTTTTTTATTAAATAATAAATTTTAATATAAGTTATTTTTTATCCGTCATTATGATAAATTTAATTATTATAATTAATTTAAATATCTTGAAAGTTTTAAATCGTCATAATTTTTTTATTAAGTTTTTGGAAATTATAAATCTCAAATTCTTTATCTTTACAATCTTTAACCAAAGCCTCATCAAGCTTATACCAAAGTCACTAAATAATTAGTTAAGGATAATTCTCTTAATCCTTCATCTTATCATACAGATATACAAATGAGTTACAAAAAATTTTCACAAAGAATTTTCTTTAAGGCACAAAGAAGGCTTACGAAGGTTCAGCAGTCTGTCTCTACTTCTTGTGCAAAGATCTATGATATGTATGGGTAGACATCATGAAGTAACCGCTGTCTCACTCGTATTCTATTTGCTTCAAATCTTCCTTAGCCTGAGACCTTCTAAGAGAGAATATAGTTGTTGAGATCATTAAATTTAGCATTAAAATTCTTTCACCAACTAGCCATTTTGATAAGATAAAGCATACATAGTTTATCTCTCCTTTCTCGTACAAGATCTCTTGTTGCAATGAACAAATATACGTTTTGCTAAAAACATGTCCATCTCTTTCTTGTTGTCTAACATACATTTGAAGAGATTAAGTGACTACTTTTCTGTTGACTTTTCTTTTGAAACTAGCCATTCTCCAAGAATATAAGTACGTTTTTGTTCAAGATCCTAATATGCATATAGACTCTAAGATTAACTTGGTGATAAAGAAAGAAAAAAAGGTGACAAATATTAAAAATTAATATTGATCGATAAAAATATGTTACAATAATAATATAGTAATAGAAAATGGTTAGAGACAAGAGTGAATAGTCTGTTTTTATGTAGCCCTCTAGTTTATGCCTATCGCTTGCTGATGCTGGACATATATGTATTTCTATGCAGCTATATGTTTTTTATTTGCTTTGTCACCTGTTCTCTTCTTTATGTTGTTTACAAGTCCAAGATCTGGTGTGGGGAAAGGGAAAGATAGGTTAAGCTAAAGAAAAGGGGCTTCACTGGGATTTGAGCACCTGCTGGGATCAAGTAACTTCAGATGTTTGTTTCTAAAAAATGGATATGTTTGAACAATTTCCCTCTGACATTTATTGGAATGACAATTTTCAATTGAGTAATATCACAGACTAGAATTAGATTGACTCTGGGATCTCTTACATTGGTTGCTTTTAAAATCATAAGTGTAAATATTAAATGGAATGCCTACCATGTGACTATTGGATTGAGACCATACTACAATTTTTGGTCTGAAAATGTTCTCTTTTTAGGCTTTTTAGATTTGGAAACGGGCATCCAAGAAAAATTCCAAATGGAGGGATATTTTTCTATTAAGACATCTGGTTTTGTTGCAGGCTGAGGCTGAGGATGATCAGGAGATTTTTTTATCCATTGTATCAAATAGCATGGATAGAGCGTTACGGAATATTAGTCCATGCGTGGAAAGAAGTTCTATTGGAGACTAGTTCTCACTTCTGGAGAGTTCATCAATTCTGATAATGATACCTAGCAAAGGAGGAGGTTAGATGTTGCCAAAATTTTAATTAAAACATCTCTTCAAGATTCTATTAAGAAAAGTTTAAGAGTTCCGATAGTGGAAGAGTATTTAATAGTTTAATGATTATACATTTATTTAGTGTGAAAAGTTCTACACTATCAACCAATCAGAGACAATTTTCAGTGTGACTTTTAATATTATTATTGTAAAACTTAACAAACTTATTATACATAATATTTTGTGATTAGATAACCATGTAAAGAAGTTTTACACTGTCAATGCATAATCTATTTTTTCTTTAGTATATCGGTCTAGTGGAAGAAGTATAGAGTGTTTGGATATAGCTACCACAATTGATTCTATCCCCCAAAACAATAGTGGAAAATCGAAAAGGTGAAAGCAACTATTAGTTACTTTGGCTTTCAACGTGAAATTTGAATTAATTCTGGAAAAATTGAATCTAATCCAAACCCATTATACTTGTTCACAAAACTACAGTGTTTTTTACCTTCTGGGAAAGGCCTGCGGTGCAAGTGCAACAAGGTCTGAGACCCTATTATTATTCTGATTCTGTTTCAATTTCCATCTTGAATTTCGTGTTTTCTTTCATCAAATTCAAAGTATCATTGTTAATTTCTTAGGAGCCAGTCTCCATTATCCATCACTACTATAATATACCTCAGTTCTTAACATTGTTTAGCTACATTTCTCTTGTCTAAATGTTATTTTGTTATGTCATTGTATATTCATGGTTTGAACTACGATTTATATCCTGCAAGTCTGTATTCTGCAACGTTATAAATTGGGCCACAAAATTACTATTATGACGGTCACTACAATCCTATATTCCCACAAGTTTAGTTTATGTCAAAATTTATAAGAAATTACTGCAATGAAGTCCAACAGAAAACAGAACCCCTACATTGATGGATGCTATGCTAGTATGCTACACTGAATATGAAATTCTTGGACTAAATGTAATGTGCATGTTTCTTTCAGAAAGACTTTACACTCTACGCAGTTCCATCTTGTGCTGCTACTAATGGCCTTTAACTTTGATTATCGAAGTCATAATTAAAAAGACGTTTCTTGAGTACAATTTGATTTTGGAAGCATACAATAGAAAGGGTATAAAACTAATTGTACAGGCCAGAGACTTTCATCACCAAAACCTATACATGATATATATTTAGGATAGATCTTTTTGTACACCTCAAAGTGCCTGAAGAAGCAAGCATCAAATTACTCACCAGTTTCGAATATTTCAGCTTCAGATTTGGCCACTGTTTGCAAAATTGAAAGAACACTATGTCACAAGGAAGCTCTCTTTCATCCACCTTGCCTGAATTTGCAACCCAGCATCTTTAAAAGCATTCCAAGCAGATTGGTACAGCCTCTGATCTAGTCTTGTTCCTTCTGCTTTCATGTCTTGTAAGAGTTTCACCAATTCATCAACCAGACCAACTTTAGAGAACACACCAACCATTATACCTGCCATGGCCCTATCAATAAGCCCCCCATTCATCCTATACTCATTGAAAAGCTTCACACAGGTTTCAAACTGACCTGCTTTACTATAAGCACCAATGATGCTAGTATAACTCACCTTATCCGGTGCTACCCTTCTTCTCTTCATTTCTTTCCACAGCTTCTCAAGTTGCTTCAAATTCTTGTCCCTCCCATGCATGTCTATCAAGGAGTTATAGATCCACACATTTGGTTTGCACCCCCTTTCTTTCATCTTGGCCACCAACTTCATCGCGCTTCTCACCCTCCCCGTTCTTCCATACATCACAATCATGGTTGAGTAAGCATAAACACATTTATCAAACCCCTTTTGCTCCATCTCTAAAAACACCTCTTCTGCTTTGCTATATTGCCCGAGCCGCCAATATGCATTTATAACCGAAGCATAGGTGACTTGACCCGGTTCATAGCCCTTGGAAATCAGCTCCTCGAAAACCGTAACCGCGGCCGAAAACCCTCTTTTCTTGCTGAAGCCATTGACAACGGTACATAGTATACAATCAGAAACCTTGACATCTCCATCCTCCATTTCCTTGACAACTTCCAAAGTCTTTTGCAACAAACCTTCTTCAATATACATATGCACAAGCTTCAAATAGACCTCAGGATCCTTTATCGTTGTTTTTCCTTTAGCTTCTCTTACAAGTTCCTCAGCCACATCAACCTCACGCAAACTCGCAAATGAGTATATCAATTTAGAGTAAATTGAGTATTCAGAAATCCCTTTCTTAGCCATCTCTCTAAAGAAATCAAGCGCTTCAAAAGCTCTTCCATGCCTCGCTAATGACTCACATAGAATCACATATATCTGAGCCAAATAACTTGAACCTCTTAACTTCCTACTCTCAAATTCACGAAACAACTGAACCACCTTCTCACACTCATTGAGCTTAGAGAAAGCTTCCATAATGTGTAAATAACCTCTCGAATCGAGAACAACATTACTCGATTTCATTCTTTCAAACACCAAAACAGTGTTCCTAAACATATGCAGCTTGTTGTAACTTCTCATGGCAGAACTAAAAGCCAAGAAAGCAACCTTACTATCATCTTTAAAAACATCAAGCAGAGACTCAGCAACCCTGAATTTCCTATGCTCAATGCAAAATTTAACCAACCTAGAGCAAGTAGCCCTATCAGGCAACACATGGTAAACCTTAAAGTCTTCTGAAACAGACAAAATGGAACCCCAACTCTTCAAACTCACCAAGTACCTGATCACGTGCTTCAGTGTTGGCTTCTCGGGTCTAAACTCTGGTCTCTCTTTCAACCTTTGGTAGTAGTCGAAAGCAAGTTCTTTAGTCTTTGGATCCTCAAATAATCCACATAAGAACTCGTTCAAGTTCTCAGGTTCTGGCTTGGAATATTGTTGCTGAACATCAGCAGCAAAGTTAACATCTACAACATGGATGATGGTGGGGGTGTTGGAAGAAGAAGAAGGTTCTTCTTCCAAGATGGGTGTGGGAGAAGCTGAGAAATTGGCATGGAAGAAGAAGAAACGTGGGTGGTGGTGGGAGGGTGAGACAGTGTGCAAGGAAGGGAAGTGGCACGTGGGGATGATGGGTGCATGCACGTCATGGGGTGGTGGTGTTCTGCAAAATTGAGTATTCATTCTGCAGAACATGAAATGGCCATCACAGTAGTTGTTGTTGTTGTGGTTTTTTGTTTGGAAGAGAAAAACTTTAAGATTGAGGATTGTTGTGGTTTAATTGGGTTCTCATACATAGATAGATAGATGTCATGGCATTATCTGAAGTAGGATATCTTAGAAACATGTGGATCTAGTTAGCCACTCAAAAAATGACATGTGGTGTGGGACAATCGCAAACATGTTATTTTCAGATTCCCACCAATGCCACGTTAATGTTTTCTAGCCACAACCCATATTCCATTTTATCTGATGAAAGTCAAATGAAATTTTATTTTGTGCGACATCACTGTATTTATGAATAGTGGTGGCTTGTTTATCGATAGCCAAGTTATATTTAATAAATTCTAAACGTTTAAAAAATACCAGTTAATATTTTTAAAGTACTAGTAGCCGTTGGGGAAGAAAATTAATTTATTATTTAAAATTTGCAAAAGATATTGTTTTTTAAAATTTTATCATTGTTTGCTTAATTTTTTTAACTAAAATAAAACAACGTTAATGGAGAAAAAGAATAATTTGATCAAATGTAATTATATTTAGCTAACCTTAAAGATACTCAACAACTTTTTTAATTCTATATTTTATATATTGTTTCTTGTAAAAAAAAAAAAAAAACCCAATTCATTCAAATGTTTTGAAATGAAATACAGTAACCAGCAAATGTGTAGCAAGTATCAAAGGTACCGAAATTCGACAAAGTAATGAATAATTGCTCTTTGACAAACTGATGTTTAATTTTTTTTATTAAACAATGATACATCACAAGAATCTTATTTTACTTTATTTCTTATTCGGCATTAGAAACATTTATGTCGTAATGGAACAAAAAAAAAAAAAAATAGGAGTGATATTATATACATAACAATTATTTGCTCTCATCGTATTCAGCTAAAAAAATTCTTGACGTTTGAATGTCGTGTATATCAATTCAAAACTACCAGTCCACCAGGAAGTCAAACCAAACATTCAAATACTAAGTAGCTGATAGTTCACACTAACACCAATTGACGATTGAATGACTGTTTATGAAGAAGCAGATTCCCTTATCTCTTAAGATCCCACAACCAAGCATAGCAGCAACATTTCAATGATCACTTCATTAAATCTAAAGCAAATCTGACCCAGGTATGCAAATCTTCAAAATGTCATCATATAACACGTAATGAAATACTTGTTTTTCTTTTCTTTTCTTTTTTCTTTTTACTTTCTTTTGGCTGTATCTTAGTAATCATGATAGTAGTTAGTAAACATTTCATCTAGGAAGACTACGATTCCCAATGGATTTTAAAGATCAAACTAAAGAATCAAACTTGTAAAAACAAAGACTAAAGCTCCACTAAAGAAATGAAATTAAGGATCTAGAGCAGAAATTAATGTAGCAAGTTAATACGAGTGAGAAATCAAAGGGTCAATACATTTTACGAACTCGTAGCAGTTCCAAACAATATTTCTACAAGATATCACTATATCCCCTTCTCCCAATTATCATCGTGTCGAAATGCTGGATCGCAAAACTAAACCATAATGTCCTAGAGACAAAGCATACAAGCTTTGCCACCGAACATAGAAGACTCACTTGTCTCTACTCTAAAAAATTACCCTTGGAGAGTGATAATCATTCAAGAAAATAGTGAATGATTGATAAATCCCCTTTTCAGCGAATTGGGTGATATTGTGTGATACCACGCTTGGGTGGAAGCTTCCTCAAAATGAAAAGGACCAAAGAAGAAGGCAATATTTCCACCACCTGCAGCAAGAATGGGAAAACAGTAAGAGGAATAGTGGGAGACACTTTCTACAAAGTAGACGACATACAAACACCTTTCTTAATTGCTTATCCTTGAGATGGAGGTTTTATTATTTTAAAGTAGAGATGGAGGTCCATACAACAATTTATACAACCTCTTTTATTTGTGTCTATCTCTCTCCACCCCATTATTTATTACATTCAGACTTCTATCTTTTCTCTCTTTATATCTCTTGGTTATACAACTTGAATAATTTGTTATTTATCATTTCTCTTTAAATTATTATAGAGTAAAGCATTTCAAAAAACATGGTAAAAAATACAATTATCGATACCTCACAATAGCAGTCCAATACCCTTCCAAATGGAAATCAGAATATCAACATCAGAGTATCAATTGGCAATATTTTGAGAAACATTTCTGTGGTAGAAAAGTTGTTCAAGAGATATCCTCACTATGAATTGGTGGGGCTTTTGAAACGGATGATTTGTTATCCGATTTAGCTCAATTTCCATTTTGGTTGCAGGTAAAAAAAAATCTTATCAGAACTAAAGGCTAACGGTAATGTCAAACACCAGAATTGAAGTTGAATTTAAGTAAAACAAAAAAAAGGTTCCAACAGTTCAGGTTAGAAAAAAAATATAGGCAGAGGATATGTCAGAGCTTTCCTCACCTCACTCAGATTAAAGAAAAAGTAACCAGACGAGTATAAAACAGACCCAAATATACACATGATAACTAGTATAGTGGCATCTCCGTAAGGAGCCAATGCCCTCAGAGCCTAGTGGCATCTCCGTTAGTCAAGGGGGGCTGTGGTGTTCAAAGTTGGCGTTTCAATCACCCAACAAACCATTTACCCAATTTCCCACCTATATACAAATGGTAGTCTTCTACCATACCAATAATTAAAAAGAAACAGTACGGAGTATGGCAGTATAAGTACCAAAATAAGGGAAGGAACACAAACACCTTACCAGGAAATATATGAAGTTTAGAATAGGATGATCCAAGACATCAAGGTCCGCCTTTTTATCAAATGCATTAAAACACATCTGATACAACAAAATACAATCAAACTCAATTTCGAAACCATGCAGACCGGAAACACTAAAGAATTAAAAATAAAAAGGGGCCCACCATAATGCATCTGACAAGGAAACATAAAAAACATATGGTTGTCACATATCCAACCTACAATAGAAACATGTAGATTGTTAGAATATATAAAAAAAAAAAAAATAGATTTGCTACAAAATATCCATCTAGTTATCATGTCATTATTATTCAGAGACTCTAATATCTCTTTTCCTTCCTTTTTTTCTCTCTCTCCTTTTTAACTATAAAAGCCCTATAATTTTAACATTTGTTTTTGGTCCGAGCGAGCGAGCGAGTGAGTGAGTATGTATGTATGTATGTATGTATGTATGTATGTATGTATGTATGTATTATTATTATTATTATTATTATTATTATTATTATTATATATAAACAGTACTAGTACTAGAATCTGTACATCCCAGTGTGCAAGTTGTCAATGAAAGATTATGGTATGGAAATATGCTGTATATACTAGAATACCATAATTCCCACCCCTAAGCACTGGAAACACCCATTACAAAAAATATCTATGGCCTAGTTCCACCCCTGTAACAAGAAGCCAGATTTAATATTACTGGCCCAGAAGTGGACTGGCAGCTCAAAAATATCTAAGCCAAAACCAGCAGAAGAAAATTGTGTCCTCCATCAATTTCTGTCCAGTAAACTCCTCATTTGAGAAAACAATTCTATTTCTGAGATTCCAAATGCACCATGTGAGGGCAGCCCACCAAATCCACCATCAGTTTTGGATTATTTCTGGTGCCTTACAATAAAAATGTTGTAGAACGTGTTCCTTATGTGATGCAGGGAACACAGTTACAGTTTCTGTCCATGCAAGGCTCTCCCACCATAAATGCATTATTCTTTTGCATCCAAAAAAAGTGTGGGACACTTCCTTCTCTCGGCTCGAACAAAACGGGCAGAAATAATCATCTAACATCACATTTCTTCTTCTCCTTAGGTTTGCTCTTGATGGCAATCTGTCCCTCACCAACCTTCAAACGAAGTGTGCAACCTTGCTTGGGATTTTCATTTTCCAGATGATTGTGAGCGCCCCATCATCGTTCTCATCCACCACCACTTCATTAAGCAAATGATATCCGCTTCCCACTAAATACATCCCACTCACATCCCCTTTCCAAATCCATTTGTCTTGTTGGTTAGGCTGAATCCTCAACTCCTCAATATCCTCCATAAACTTGGTTGCTAATTCCATTTCCCCTTCCAGCATCATTCTCCACCACTCAAAATTTCATTCCCATGATTCCCCCACCTCAACGCGCATCTGCTGAATAGTGTGGTGTGCTGTTGCAAAATGCAACAAAGTCTCTGGTACTTTTCCATCAAAGGCAGCCCGTCCTCTGTCCACCTATCTTCCCAATACTTTACCTGTGACCCACATCTTATTTTCCACTTCACACCATCATTGAGCCACCCACCTTACACTTCCGATCCACACACAAAACACAAGTCCCGACACCATATCGACTCCTCATGATTCCTCCTAGCCTCATCTAAATTTCTCCATCCCCCATACTTCGACTCAAAACCTTTGCCCATAAAGCGCCAGTATGATGAAACAGGTTCCAACGCCATTTACCAAGTAGTGCTCGGTTAAAAGGCGCAATATCCCGCACCCCTGGACCACCTTTCTCCTTGGGGAGACATTGTATCCCACTTCACCCATGCCAATTTCCTCTGCCCCTCTCCATCACCCCAAAGAAATGATCCTTTTAGCCACCCCAACCTATCCACCACCTTCTTTGGAACCTTGAAAAAAGAAAAGAAGAAAATAGGTATTGAGTTAAGTACCAACTTTATCAAAGTCACCCTTCCCCTAAAAGATAAGTTTCTCTGTTTCCACTTTGAGAGTTTTCTCTCACACTTAGAGATAATCGGATCTCATATCTCACTACGCCTTGGCTTTGCCCCTATGGGAATTCCTAGGTAAGAAAAAGACAATGACAAGAGTCTACAATTAAGGTATCCCGTGACGGACCTAACAAATCTAATCTCCCAAATGCCCTAAAACTACTCTTAGCAAAATTTATTTTCAGACCCAACACTTGCTCAAAGCTCCTCAACATTGCTTTGATTGCCTTCACGTTAGACATGGAAGCTTCACCAAAAAATACCGTATCGTCAGCATATTGGAGAATGCTGATTTCCACCCCATCTCTGCCTACCAAGAAGCCTTTGAACAGATTTTTCTTTTGGGCCTCCCTCATCAAGCCTATCAGACCTTCAACAACAATATTGCTAGTGGATCCCCCTGTCTGAGTCCTCTTTGAGGAGAGAACTCATCAGTGGGACATCCATTCACCAAGATTGAGATAAAAGAGGACTTCAAGCACCCATCACCCATTTCTCACAAAACCCTATTTGTCTCAACATATAATGAGGCAGTTCTAGCATACAAAATCATATGTTTTTTCATAGTCGACTTTAAAGACTATACAACTATTCTTCCCCTTTTTGCTTCATCAAAAGGCTCATTAGCAACCACCACATTGTGCAAAAGATGTCTCCCCTCTATAAAGGCACTCTGACGTTCATCAATGATAGTGGCAGTGACCTTCTTAGGTCTTCTAGCTAGGATTTTGGCGACAATCTTGCAAATACAACCTATCAAAGAAATAGGTCTGTAATCATTTAGATTTTAGGGATCCCAAACCTTTGAAATCAAAGTCAGGAAGATGGGATTACTACCTTTTGGGAAGCACCCATTTACATGAAATTCATCCAAGAAGCGCAGGACATCCATTTTCATTGCGTCCCAAAATTCCTTAATGAATTTAAAATTTAGTCCATTAGGTCTTGGACTCTTGGAACTTCCACATTCCCACACCGCTGCCCTTACATCATCCTCCTCAAATCTGGCTACCAATTTAGCATTTTCTTACTAATTAATGGTCTTGAATTCTACACCATCCAATCTTGGTCTCTCCAATGACGATTCTTCAAATCTTTCATAAAGAATTGTTTGACTTCCTCCCTTACTCTGTTTGGCTCCTCCACCCAACATCCGCCAATAAAAAACCCTCTCAACATGTTTTGGCACCGTTTCCAATTGACAATCATGTGGTAGAATCTTGAATTGCAATCCCCCACTTTCAACCACTTTATTCTTGTTTTTTGCCTCATAATGGATTCTTTTGAGTGCACAGTCACCCAAACTTCTTCCTAAAGCTCCTTCCTCAACCTAATTTCCTCCTCAGTCAGATCTTTTTCTTCCCCTTTCTTTTCCAGGTCATTTAGTTTTTGCTCTGCCCTCTTTAGCTTTTGGTGGATATCCCCAAACAGCTCTATTCCACACTTTTAATCTGTTTCAACAACTTCATTTTTTCTTTAAATACATAGCCTCCCCACCCTTGTGCTGAGCACTCTCTCTAGCAATCCCGATCTGTCTTCCTAAAGGATTTATCTTGAAACCAGCAGTCTAGAGTCTTGAATGGCTTCGGGCCCCAATCAGCAATGATTGATTTCAGCAGAATTGGACAATGATCTGAGTAATTCCTATCCAATATGAATTGTGTACTTCCATTCCATTTAGAGAACCATTCAGCAGATACAAGAATTTTATCCAGCCGGCTTTTAGCTGTCCCATTTGGCCTATACCAAGTGAATTTATGCCCTACACTTGGCACATCCTCAACTTCTAGATCCATTATCCAATCATTAAATTCTGTCATGATCCCCCCCACCTTGCACTCTTTGGTCAACCCCCACTTGTTCTGATTGTCTCCTTACACAGTTGAAATCGCCAACAATACACCACAATTTGACATGACTTACATTTCTTAATTGTTTAATCTGATCCCACAAGATTCTTTTTAAGTTTGCATCACAAGGGGAGTATGTATTTACAATTGTGATTTTTGCGCCATAATCCTTCCAAATACCTTCTAGTGAAATAAATCCACTGCCAATAACCTCCTTCTCTAGTACAAAAGATGATTCACTCCATATACACAAGATACCTCCAGCACTATTCACTACTGGACTGGCTGCCCATTTCACCTCTGAATCCCCCCCACAAAGCCTGACACATAGTTCTGTCCACCATTTCCTTCTTAGTTTCCTGTAGACATAGCATATCAACTTGTTCATTTACCACTAGTTTCTTTACTGCTCCCCATTTAACACCCTCCCAAACCTCTAATGTTGTAAGTAATTATCTTCATTGATCACCCTCCCTATTTCCAACCTTCTCAAATTTAGACTTATCTCTTCCATCTAAAGCAACCATTCTAGTCAACACTCCATTTTCATCCTTCCCACAGCTAGCTCCCATGTTTTTAGCCAATTCCCATGTGCACACAGCATCCATCATAGCATCACAGCTTCTTGGGCTCTTGTATATAGACTTGAAGTTGGCCCCTCATTATGCGCCCCTTTCATATTGGCATCCCACATGGCCCTATAATTTTAACATGATATCTAAGTAGTACCATCCAGCATGATATGCTCTTGACACCAGTTGCCTGCTGAGTTTCCTAACATCTGAAACTCCCAATGTCTTTATTCCTATGAAGTATGATTCTCTTAGTCAAGTTTATCCTTCCATCCACTATTGTTTCACCTCTTTCTGGCAACCAATTTTATTTTCCCAGTGTGTCTTTGCTTTGTATCTCTTTGACAAACCCTAACTGCAGTAGTAGCTGGGAGCAAAGTTTTGTCATGTCTCAATTCTGGCATTCTCTTTCCTCTCAATACCTCAGATTTGACGACATACCTTCCTACAATAATCTTTCCAGTGGTGACTTTTCTACTTACCGACACTCTAGTGACTTTTCTTATTACTGGAAGTGTTTTGGTGTACAAGAAAAATTAAGATTAACTAGAATGTGAAAAGATAAAAGTAATATAATTACTTAAGATAAAATTGAACATAAATTTTTTAGGTGCGTTGTTAGAGCGGACTTCATAGGCAATAGGTAAATTCAATAACCTCAACCCAAAATAGAGCTACTATTTTTATAATATTAGTGACCTTCAATTTGTATTAGTAATGCTACATTAGGTATTTGACCAGGTTATTAGCAGAGATAGAATCATTTGTGTAAGTATCATGTATGATATTATTACACACCATATCAATATAATCTTATATTGAGTATTCCTTTTCTGTCTCTTCCTTTTTGCTTAGTCAAGCCCTATAATTTTAACATAGATTAAGATAGCATTTGCCTTCAGTTTTTTGAACTTTAAAGCTACTTTAAAATTGAATTTAAAATTAAAGTTAAATCCATCTAGTAATTCCACAATTTTTTAAGCTTAAAAGCTACTTTTCAGTTAAAACTTCTTGGGAGTGTCTTTGGATCGATTTGAAATTATGGAGGAGAAGTAGAAGCCAAGAGCCCCTAAAACTAGCTTCCTTGAAGAATCCTTTTTTCTTTAGTTTTCTTCATTTAAAAAAAGCTACATTTCTAAAAGCTCCTTTTTAAAAATTTGTTTGATCCAGCTTCTCCTTTTAAAAAGAGAATCCCAGAATAAGCTAGGCCAACACTACCTAATTCTGGGTCAAAGTGAAGGAGGGAAGAAGAGGAATATCCCATCATCAAATTGTATACCTCTTGCAGCTTTTTACATCGCCCTTTGGATTCAACAGGAAAGCGTTGTAGCATTAAGAATAGTCTGTAAAAAACAGTCAAGAAGGGGACGCAGAATCAGAAAAGTCAGAAGGTAATACAGATGAGTACACAAAGCATAAGTACATTGACAAAATCCAAATTTTCAATTTAAAATTGAAGTTAAAAGTATCTATCTGCCTTTAAATTTTCTAATCTTATAAAAGAGGAAATTTCATTTAGAACCAGGACACAGAAACAGAAGGATATGTTAACTAATAAACGGAGAAGAAAATTGACATAGAAAGTCATAAAAGCTTAAAAATATAAAATGAGGTATGATCACTAAGTATCTTGTAAAGGCTTGTAATGCAGCAAAATAGCTCCCAAGTAAAATTATGATTTAGGATAACTTTACTGCTATCAAAACTAAAACCAAATATAGTTCGAAATTTTAAAAATCTTTGAAGCCACTCACAGCAGTATCCAAATCAGGGTAATAAATAAGACCATGACTAACTAAAGACAATGCGAAAGCAGTGGGAGAGTCCGAATATTATGTTGGTTGTAGGATTAGAAGCAGCTAAAGAATCCGCATCTGTTGAAGTAATGTCTGAAATAAGAATGTCATATGTAGTTGGTTTATCAGTCTTAGGAATATAATAATAGGGGATTTCAAAATCAAATAACGCCTCATCTATAAAAATTGAAATATTAAAAAAAAAATCCCTTCGGACCTGGAGAATGTGTGACGCTGGGTCAGGGTTTGGTGAACGAATAGAAAAAGGGGAGAGATTCTCGAACCGAACTAGAAAACAGAATTCCTCATACTCATATCCAAGGCAGCTTACCACAAGCACCCCACCCCATACGACTAGTTGGCGTTCGCCTTTTTAATCAAAAAAAAAAAATTCCTTCGACCTGCTAAGCTGGTTGTGTTTTATTTTTTTTTTGAAAGATTTACCAGTCCCAGTTTCAGTTTCAGTAAATTTCTAGTTTGGATAAAAAACATTAAAAAATTGTCCATGCTGGTTGGCACATTTTCAGATAATATCTGTTTCTTTATCTTCACATACAACTGAGTTCTTTCTTTGGAGTTAGGAATAAAAAAAATGAAGGCCAAAAAAAAAGAATAACACAAACAAAAATTGTTTCTAACTTGATTCTGCTTTGTACATTGGATAAGTCTGAAAGGAAAGTGAATTCTTGACTCTTCTGGCATGTTTTCTTGTAAATTCCTTTTTGCCCAAAAGTCAATTCTTCCTTATCAACAAACCAATTTGGAAATCTAAAGCTCTCCAAATACTTACTTTCGACTGCAGTGGTTAATAAGACATCAACAAAAATGATTTGCTACAAATTTGTTGGCCTCAAGGCAGCTACTGTCCCTTGGAACAATCCTTTTGGAACACTAATTCCTGCCATTTTATTTTAAAGGTTTTGGTAAAAGTAAAGAGGCCAATATTTAGTGGTAGAGTGAAGCATATACAATTCGTTAGTGTACTTCTTCAGTTCATTGGTCTGGAATGCATTCATTTTCATAGGTGTGGCATTGCCATTAAATTAGCTATAGGACAAATAAGTTTTTATCTTCTCTTTGTTTGTAGAATACATGTTTGTTGCAAAGACTATATAGCACTAGTATGAGAGTCAGCCAAGAGAGTAAATGGTAAAATAGAGTCATGGAGAGAAACTTTAAAAAAATTTAAACAAAAGTAAAATGGGTCCATGAAACGTCCATGTTTACCAAGATATGCACTAAAACTGGCTTGGTGGAGAAAATTGAAGATCATAATAACACATCATATGACAAAAATTATGTCATTTCAAAATTAGGACTCTCAAAGGCCACAATTGTTATCTCTTTATCCTTCTTCATGGATATCCTGGTTACAATCATATATCCTACCACCTCACAAAACCAGGACTGTGCAACTAGTGTAAGAAATTTCAGAGAAGACCAGATCCCAAATATTGAAAGCAGTAATCAAGACACAAAGGGACTATCTTGGAATTCAAAATAATTCATTTGTAAAAAAGATTTCAAACTTGGTAAAGATCAGTCTATACTTCTGAGTTTGACTTAAAAGATCCAACAATACAACAAACTATTTAAATAAGATGAAGAGTCCTACCCACACCAATGGTCTATGAAGTTAAATTTTAGCTGCTATTGAGAATTACAACAGAAACTTCAATACAGGATTGGACCCTGATCTAAATACAGATGGATACCAATCTACAAAGTACGCACCCCCAGGCCCGTCCTTTAGCACCATTTTATTTCATCAGTCCAGAAAGGAAGCACTGATCAACCAATAGCAAAAACAAAGGCAAATAATTTTCATTTCTTCTAATTCAAGGAGTTGTCATTCTAGATTCTACATCATTTTTCTCTACACAACCAATCCCCAACTCAATGGGTGGCATCTTGTAACTTAATGCAATAGTTTCATGCATCAAAGGGAGTTGGATATGAATACAGACAATTACCTTCCACCATAGAGAAGAAAGCCAATGGCTGCACACAAAGAGACCCCTATTGCAACATATATATTATATGCATTAGCAAAAACTGATAAAGGTGTCACAATCAATAAAAATGACAAACCAAATCTCCAGCATAACAAACCTGCAAAGAACATCTTAGACAAAATGAGCAGTCCACTGATAGGTTTCCACCACAATATTAACCATAAAGTAATCTGATATACATTAAACCAAAAAACAAGATGGATTCAACAAACTCAACTAGTCAACGTAAAAGTAAAAGCCATCTAAAACTTTCAATGCATATTAAAATAAGAACTAATGACACAAGATAAATAAATTGAATATTAAATGCTAATTACCATCAAACTGATAGAACCCCTAATAAAATAACAAAGGTATTTGTAAGGAGAGGGGAAAGGTGCAATGCAACTGATCAGACTATGAGGTGTGATGCACCTGAACAGAATTAGGAGAGAGAATAGTCTAACTAACTGCCTAATTGAGCTATGCTTCAGCTAGGCCTAGCTTGATTCAGTTCGACATAGAGAAGGCGGAGGAATCAGAGGGAGCTATGAGAGTGGGAGTCACTTGTCAATGGAAAGAGGCATGTTAACAAATCTAGGATGCCAGCATAGAGGAAGCACAAGAATTCACTTCGATGTTTCAAGGTAAAATAGAAAAAATTTGAATCTAGTTTGGTATTATTAAATGCATGTATATTGCTCGCTTAGAATTTAGAAACCATTATTATTCTCTATTCCTTCATATCTCTACAACCATAACCTAGTTGCACAACTAAACTACTATATCCTATTATTGGATATCACACAAAATTTTCCTTCTAGCAACCATATGGTGAATCGCAACCAAAGTCAAACATCATTCAATAGTTGATCACATACACAAACTTTGTATACAATAGAATTTTCACCTGAACAACATAAACCACAATATTCATCGTATAGAATCTTGGTTTCAGCCCATCAGTTGATACAGCACGTGCCTGCAAAAGCATTTAACACTGAGGCGGCAATCAGCCCATCAAAACCAATCAACAAAACACACTGCCATGGAAGAAGAAAATCACAGGAGCCAAACCAACCATGTAGAAGCAAATGCACCACAAATCAAACTTGCCTGGTAGTAAATCTCAGCCCAGAACAGGACCAAAAGTGCATATGTTGTAAAGAAAGCAAGACTCGGCACATCAAGCAAGATGTGTTGAACAATCTACAAACACAAGCAAACGCAGTGAGTGAGTATAAGCGTGAGTCTAACCACATTCTGTAATTAGAAAACAATAAACAGCTAATCTTATGTTAAGAAAAAATTACTCAAATTAAATGTTACATTCCATTCCCTATACTCCGATACCTCTGGTTTCAACCTCTGCACGTTCCGATAGAAGATGAAAACTACACACCGAACTGCAAAATTAAAAAGAGTGCAGAGTCCCTTAACAAAACGTCACATTATTAAGCAGTTACTAAACAAATAATTGCAAAAAGTAAAATAACAAAAGGTTTGAACGATACCAACCCCCATTCACCAAAAAATTGAGAAAGTGAAACACCTTCTGCGTGGTCCAACCGTACTCCGGCACTCTCAATTGTATCCGAGCCAGTTGAACCTAAAGTTCAATCAAAATAAAAAATTTATAAAAAAAAATCGAATAAACCCCTAATTTGGAATTGAAAGAGTACGCGACGCGATGATACCAAAGCTACGGTGGCGACGATACCGTAGAGTACGGCGAGAGTGTAGGAAATACGATCCTGCCACGCCGGAGAGTCGTCGATGTCGTGCCACCAGCTGGAGGAGTCAGTGAGCTCGACGGCCGCCACCGCCATGACCTCCGCCACCGTCGACGGCAAGCCGTCGCTGCCCATTCTCGAATAGAGGGTTCTTAGCACGCGCGCGCGCCGAGAGTGAATGAAGGAACGAACGAACGAACGATAGAGGGAAGAGAAAAGCAGTTGAATGATGAGGAGCTAGGCTTTTGTGTGGTGATAGCAATGAATTATGAATGTGTACGTGTGTGTGATAACTTATAGAGAGGGTCAGAACTCAGAAGGAAGACGGTAATCATATAAATAATCTATATTTTTCTTTATCTTTTATTATTTTATTTTTATTTTATTTATCTTTTATAACTTCTTAATTATCTTTTTATCTTAAAATAAAATTCTCTCTAAATTCAACTCTCTTATTTGTTTTTTCTTTCTATTATTTTCACTTGAGTTATATTATATTTAACAGATACAAAATTTTAATTAATTTATTGTTGTGAACATATGTGTGAATGTGGAGAAAAGATGTAACTTTGGATGTGGAAGACTTTGGTGATTTTCTCTCATTTTGAACTATTAGATTAATTTAATGATCCAGATTTTTCACTTATTTTTTTAAAAAAATATTTTATTTTAATTATTTATTTATTTTTATATTTTAAAATTATAAAAATATTATTGAAAAGCATAGATTAACTGATATAGAATGATTTTACTTTAACATTTAACCTGTAGTATCTCAAGTATTGCTCAGATTGTCATTTGTTGTAAAAAAATGGCAGTGTAAAATTATTAGAATTTTTTTATAGATAATGAATTGTTCGAATTCTTTTACTCGGAAAGATGTTTCTAGGAATTTAAGAACTATCACCGATTAAAATGAAATGAGGATTTTACAAGTTAATCTATACGTTCACCAATATTTTCTATGGTTTTAAAGTATAAAAATATAAAAAACTAAAATAATAATTAAATTAAAATATTTTTCAAAACACGTGAAAAAATTTGGATGATAATGATCCAAATGAAGCAAAGTCATCAAATGTCAAAGTCACTAAATTTGTTTCCCTTAATGTGTGGGATGTGCCAATTAATTGCATCATGCAATAACGGTTGATGGAGAAATGGCGAGGTGTGTTTGGTTGAACGGATACTAGATACAAGAGAAATTAAAAAGTGAGTTTATTGTTAATTTATTTGTATTTTTTATACAAAAATACTAATATAACATTTAAATAATGACATAACATTGATATAAATTAATGTGATAAATAATCTGACAATATAATAATATGATAGATGAATTAACAGTTTAAATTTTGATGATTATTGTCTCATTAATATATTAGTAGTGTGGATATATATATATATATATATATATATGAGAATATCACATAATTTGTTTTATCATCATGTTAAAATTAAGTTATCATTAAAATATTATATGATCAATTTCTATCAATTCTTAATAAAAATTGATGACAAACTAACTATATACTAAAATTGATAAATTTTAAAAACATTAAGACCAAATTTATAATAAAACCAAAATTACACAATCATAAACTATACCAAAAGGAAATTTAAGAAAGAAAAGAAAAAGTGTGAAATTTATATCTTTTTTTTTTTTTTCACTATGTGCAAAAACGGCGAGGATAGACACATACTAAATTTATGTCATTTTTGTTACAACCAATTTGCAGCTAGGAGAAGGACTTATATCTTTATTTATTTTTCCAAGAATTATGTTTTTAAAAATATTGAATATTATGTGGTGGCATTTATCCATCACAAATTATTTCTTATTTTTTTAATTTACTTTAAAAAAAAAAAAAAAAAAAAAAAAACAAGAAACAATTTGGAAAGTCCTTCTCCTAGCCAAAATAGCGTTTAAGATAAAAGCAGGAATAAAATCAATAACCTTCAATTGACCCTGTAAAGAATGATCAAATTTGGAAAGAACATCAGCAACCTGGTTGCCTTCACGAAGAGACCAAAGAAAATCACAATCAAACCTTCTAATTCTAAACTCTTCAACACTATGAACCAAAAGTTGCACAAGCAAGCTAAGAATCCTACTCCATGGTGAACCTCTTGAATACTCTTTGACAAGCAATAAGAATACCAATATACACAACCCATGATTCTGCATTAACAACAGGACAAATACCAATATCAACTACATACACATGAAACCACAACAATCCACAATGATCACGCAGAATGACTCCCACAAAAGCTAAACCAGATTGTGCCTGAATCGAGGCAGCAGAATTCAGCTTATAGCAATCAACCAAAGGGGGACTCCAACAAATAAGCTTGTCACGATCAACCCAATTATGAGAGCAATTAAGGCCATATGCTATCCGAGATAGCAACAACTTGGTGCAAAATCTTTGAATAGAAATTCGACAAAGAAGAGGTCTTATTCTTGAAGACAATAATTTATGTATAAATTATCCAGAATAACACTAAAAATTAAGGGATTTGATTTTCTCAAAAGCCATGATCTGAAATCCAAATTAAGAGCATCCAAACGACTGTTAAGGGGAAACAACTGAGACCATACATTTTTCGCAAGCTCACATAAATGAAAAACATGATCAATATTTTTTGGACTACCCAAACATAAAGCACAACTTGCATTATCAAACATCCCCCTTATTCTCATAGCATTGGTAACAAGAGAATCTTTTGCCCCTTTCCAAACAAAAAATCTAACTCTTTTTCGACCCTTCCACCTCCATATAACTTTGAATAAAGGTTCACCTAGGAGATAAACTGTTATAAGCTGTTGCAATAAAAATATAACCATATGAAGTATCAACCCAAGCAATTCTATCACCTCCTCGAGCAGGGTCTGCAGTTGGAATGGAACAAATAAACTCACAAGTGAGGCTAAGGAGATACCTATACATTAGCTGGAGATTCTAGGCACCAGAAATAGTAACAAAGTAACACTGATTCAGCTTCAAGGTCACTAAGAACACCAATTTTATAAATTAAAGAGTTGTAAAAATAATTACTTTAGCCATTGTTTTAATTATTTTTCCAATTTTTCGAAAAGAAATAATTGAAAGGTCCACAAAATTGCATCGTTTTAAATAAAACTTTGCATATTCGTCCCTATCCCATTTACAAATGTGTAGAGAAAAAAAATCAATTTGAATTACTTGTAGGATACTCATTTTTAGATATCGGTTCTATTTGTAACGAATTTAACCCGTGGGTATTCACGAATGCAGTTTTAATTTGGCCATATCCCTGGATATGGACTGGACATGGAGAACATATGCCACCTATACAGCAAACTGAGATCATTCAAACATTCACCGGAGGGAGGTAGAACATGAAAATCAATTTCAATGCATTAGCTCAAAGAGTATTTTTTATCGATAAATATTAATTATTAATTATTAATTTTTTGTTAGTAGAATTAAAAATCGAACATTCAACATTTTTCTTCCTCTTTTCTACTTTTATCAAAGCACAAAAACTATAAGATTGGTCTAGTCATAAAGAGAGAAGGAAAATAGGAAAATCGCGAGTTTGAATCCTCTTTTAATAAAAACTAATAAGACTAACAATTAATATTTTTTTATAGAAAAAAAAAACAATAAAGCTCAAAGCTTCTATGATAGATTGGCCAAAATATCTTATATAGAATTTTTTAGTGTATCATTAACAAAACTAATTCAATAAAAAAAATATAATTAACAGGTGATGACTCAATCAATGATCAGCATTCAAATATAGAAAAGGAGTAAAGGCCAATCCACTCATATGAGACCATATTCTATTGAAATTACACATAAAGAATATCAAACAGGTACGGCTTCCATAAACTATACAAATAACTTTCAATTATTCCACACGAGCTAGCCTTTGATGTTCTCATTTTGGATCCTCAAGACATTATTTATGTATGATTTCCCGCGATGCGGAGGTGAAAGGTATCCCTTGTAGAAATCTGCTACCCCAATTGTTTTGAACAATGCAGGTCTTTCAGGAGTAACAACAGATGGTGTTGGACCTATGTTTGCACTCCATTCCGGGCCACTAAATGTCGCTATGGATAGCCTTTCTTTTTGTGAGTTTACCACTGCTCGATGCTCACTGCTCTTGTATATCCCATTTGTCACTACCTATATAATCGATTTGTCAAGTTAATTTTTGTAAATATATAATAATTCATAAAATTCAATAGTTTATAATATACTAAAGAGAAATGAGACAAAATTAGGTTGCATGATATTAAGTGACCACTTGAGTTGGTGGAAAACTTATCGTAACTACGGAGTTAATAAATGAATTGAAGAATAAGTTAGTGGAATAAAGTCGTTAACATATGCGTGGACCTACTAGAAGGTTAATTAGTTAAGAATGTACTATACCTAAGTTTTCTCCCTATTTTACATATATAAATAATATTAAAACCCTTAATTAAATACATATACCATCTTAAGTCGACAACATTTTTATTGTGAGTGATTATAATTAATTAAGAAGGTTAATTAATTATATTAACCTAGGTTGGGGTTGAAATGAGAAGTCAAAGGCTGGACTGTTCGGAGGTGAATGGTCTCAATGCTTTTTCCTGCATAAAATACTATAGCTAGCTAGGTAGTCTCAAATTTTTAGAATTTATATTTTCCTTACCTCTTGATTATATGTCATGTTATATATGCTTCCGGAGAGTACCTATATATGTAGCTCTTAAAGAGTGTAGGTTTCATTGGTTAATTGCACGTGAAGTAAAAAACTACACAAATATATCATGATATGGGAAAATAGCTAGGATATAGCCATATAGAATATACCCCAACAATAAAAAAAGTTTAGACATCTACTCGCAAACCATTATATAGGAAGTCATAAGGTGGTTTGATAATTGAGAGGAGAGATATATATGAGGATATATTAGAATGAAAAGAAAGTCATGAGTTCTAATTCTTTTACTAAGATAATATATTAATTACTAATATTTATTGATAAAAAAACAATTATATATGTATAATAAATTTATTAACTTTAGTATAAAACTTTTATACTGACAAATGACAATGCATACTTATTTAAATTTTATGATTTTTAATCATAAATTTGAATCACTTACCTCCAAAACATCTCCAAGACTAACGATGAAAGCATTTGGGAGGGGTTTCACAGGAACCCAAGTTTCATCTTTCTTTATTTGGAGGCCTTCCACTTCATTGCCTTGGAGAAGGATGGTGAGGGCAGATGCATCAGTGTGAGCATTTAGGCCAAGGACATTTTCTGGTTGGGGACAAGGAGGATAGTAATTGATCCTTATTGCTTGGCCTGATTCCCCTAATGTATCTTTAATTTCATTTGGTTCTGTACCAAGAGCTTTTCCAATAAGAACATACATGTTGATGGCAAGGTCTCTCATCTCCTTACAATAAACCTCTAAATTTTCCCTGCAAAACGTTAACTTATATTAATGTCATCCTGATTTTCAGATACTAGCTACACGGCAATGACAATCTTCTAATCATGTGTGCATTGGGTGACAGAGGCAAGAATTGTTCATTTCAAAGGAGCAATCATTACATGAAAAATTGAAACCATAGGACTGATATAAAATATAGAGAGAGAGAGAGAAAAAAAAGATATAATTTTATTTGAATATATTTTAGCTTCAAAGCAAATTCGAATTGAAGATAAAAAATTGAGATTCATGCGAATTACCTCTCACTACTTTATTATAGTTAGCACTAAGCTAGTTGAAAAAAAAGTGTAGATTAATTACATTTTGCACTTCCCACATTTATCAAAGTTTAGGGGAGGGGGGAGGGGTAATTAAAGTGATTAAATAAAGTTATGGGAAGTTATATTCAGTTACTTTCTCTTCTTTTTCATGTCACTTAATAAGATATAGAAGTGAGTCAATTCTTTTTCAATGGATTCTACAAGATGTTTTTTTCACAATTAATTTATATTTTACATTTAAATCCCAAAATCTATCTAATTTTGACCTGAAAAGATACAAAGTTAAAATAAATAATTTCTTATAATGATTAATTACGTTTAGATTAATCGGTTCTAAAGAAAGGAGAAAAATAGATTTAAAGAGCACCTGAAAGGTTGTGGTAAATTAGGAAATATGTGGGGCTTCCTTGAGTGAGATGGAAGAGTTAAAATGTAGAAGCCATCTACCCAATCTGAGGGCTCCTCTTTAGGCTTGTCAATCATTTGACCAAATCCTTCCATATCTCCTGGTTTCTGCCAAAGTTTTTTCTTCTCTTCCATTGAAAGATTGAAGAGTTCTTGTGCACCTTTTTTTACATCTTCCACCAGTTCGGTGCTAGTTGCATGATTTATCAGCTGTTATACAAAAACCATAATTTTATAGATTAGCGTCGTCATGCTCTCTCTTTTAATTTTGGTCAACTTTCATTTTAGACTCTTAAAAACCAATAATTTTGCGCAATTAGACTTAATCTGCTTGTGTTTTATTCTGATTGTGTTTAATATTGGATTTCATGCCTTCGAATATTAAATACAAATTTATTAATGATAAAAATATATTAAAACATGAAATATCAATACATGTGTTTACAGTTTTTCATATATTAAAATTAAATCTTTAAAAAAATATTTTTATGGATTCAAAATTATAACAATAAGAATGACCAAATATGTATGATTTTAATGTTAGTTGCAATTTTGAGTTGTATTGATTAAGAGTTTAACAAAAACAAATATATATATATACACATTTAATTAATAAATAAGTAAAGAAAATATTATTTAATTAGTGTAATTGTTTACAAGATTTATACAGTAAACGATTAATGGCGGCCTCAGAATAATATAAAAGTCATTTTCACTTTTTATGACAACTAAATTTACTATTGTGGTTGCAAAAAAAAGAAGAAAAAACATGGCGTCAAATAGAAATAGAAAAGCAAGTGAAGGTGAAGATATATACCAACCTGAAAGAAACCCCATTCTTTGCATGCAAGGTCCAGCTTCTCCAGTTCAGGACCCTTCACTTCTTCTGCCAACAACTTGTTTAGGTCAATGACAGGGAGCTGAGGCAAAGAGTCTTTATTAGATAGAATTGGAGGGTCAATATCTGGACGGACATATCTCTCTGGAACTTTGGTTAGTGCCTCCTTTGCTAGTAATTCTTTCACAGAATTAGGAATAACAAGCTCTTCTGTTGTTTCTGGTTCCATAATGCTCTCTCAACTCTTTAAGACAAGAGAATGATATGTCAAATATATAATGTGTGTAATGTATGTATATATGTATATGTTTGGACATTGATACTGAATAATGAATATTCTAAGACAGCTTGTGGATTTTGATTTATTTTATTCCAAGGACAGTTGAGGCTTCGCTATCGGATCCATTGACCTCAAATTTAATTATAACAATAACAGTGAAATTACGGATGGCAACTTAAAGGTTTGACAAAACAAAATTATTATTTGTGAATTCCTTTGTAAATGGCTTAGCTGGGGGTGGCTTGTTTTCAGGCGCAGCCACGGGTATTTATGTGAAAGAAACGCATTTCTTCCTTACACGTAATTTGTGCGTGGTTCCAAGCACATGGGTTGGAATTTATGTGATAATAATATAGCTTGAAATATAATGGTTTTATTAAGTTTCAATCAATGCTTGTAAAATCATATTGCACGCAGTCATTATTAATTGGTGAAGAAGTTAATTTATACAGTAGTAGTAGTATATTTTTTTTGTTAAAATATGTTAATAATTAAATATTAACTAATATCCTTTAATATTATATATAATAATATAGAATTTAATTGGATACAATAATAGTATATAATGCTTTTCTAAATTATTGTTGAATGTAAGTTATAACATATGGTTATATTTTTTTATAATAATAACTTTTTAAAGTCATATTTGTTCCCTTCAAACAAGAAAAAAAAAGTCATATTTATTATGAATAATCGATTTATAATTATACATATATTTAATTATCTTTTATGATATTTCCTTCTTTTTATTTATCTTTTTAAATTTTTCAATTATTTTTTCTTATTCATAAATAATAGAATATTCCTATTGAATAGATTATACACATTTATTTTTATTCTCTCTAAACTTTGTCTTATCTTTTTATTTTTAATTTTTTTTCTTCGAATTATATTTTATTTAACAATACTAAAAAAATGTTTAGATTAATGAAAGGATATAAGAAGAAAAAAATATATTGAAATAGAACATAATCAAATCAAAATTCTATTCCGTTACATGGATATATTATGATGGAATAGAAACAAAATTCTCATTCTGTTGCTGGAGTAATGAACATAGCCTAATAAATTATTATCATTGTTTATTCCTACTCGTACATTACTCTTCTTTAAAAAATATTAAATTATTTTTCGTGATCATCTTATAATTTTCGTCCATACTCTTCCTTGTCAATATCTGTTTCCATTATTTTTATGGTTGCAAGCAATGACATCTTCCATTGGTTTAGTGGTCACTAGCATGGTTCTAATATATATATGGTAAACGGTGACACTCGGTTATATTTTTTCAAATGTCTTTATCATTAATTTAAGCATAATTTGTGTTCTAGAGTAATATATATCCAAGGCAAGTCACAAGGCTCACGCGTCACTCGAACTGCCAAATTAACTTTCCTGCATAAATTCAGCTATAAATAATCATTCTAGGCAGTGTCGGCCCAGAACCATGGCTAATAGGACCTAAATTTTTTAAGAGAAATTATATATACTTATGTTGTGATTTTTTTATATTGTTCTCATTAATGGATTGAAATTATTATTATTTTTTATTCAAATTAAAATATGACAGTTGATTAAATGATAGAGAATCGATAATAGAGAGTCTAACACAATTAGTTGAATAAGTATATAAGCATCATAAATTTTTTAATATTATATTCAATTTCTACCAATAAAAAAATTAATAATTATCAATAAATTTTAACGAATAAAAAAATCTCGAAGAAAACGTATCAAAAGACATTATCAGTATCATTTCTCTTCATATATTTTAGTCCTCACCAGGAAGAAGTTAAAAAGAAAGCTTAATATAACTCCCAAATTCCTATGTCTTTGGCTGTGGAGAAAGCGCGAAAATCTCTCATATCAGCCAAGTAAACCATTGGAACCTAACGAGGAAACTGAATCGGTATCTTAATCTTACATTTCTTTTTAATCTTTTTCTTTTTATTTGCTTCGAACTTAAGAGTATCGAAATCCAAACTCCAACATACGGGTAAGATCTCTGGTGCAGGCCGGGGGTGCCAAAATCGTCATTGAATGAGTTAGTTATTTCATCGAAATCTGAACTCTAGAAACATGTGTCAAAACATATTTAAGTTTAATAAACATATTTTAGTCCAGATGTGTCAACTATAAAGAATATTTTTTCATCCATATATGAATCATGTTTCTTGGAACTATGATACATATATTTAATAAGTAACAAATATTTCCCAGAATGAAAGACACAATCATAAGAAGAAGAAAAAAAACCTATTAATGACAATCTTGGATTTCCATCCTCTTTCACGGGAAAATTTTAGTGAAAAACCTAATTAAAAAATTATTCTAAAAAATGTTAAATTATTGAGATTATTTTTTAAGATTATCCGACCAATTATAAAAATTCTTATGAAACAATCTTAAGGAACATATATACCTTTCTCTTTGACAATTAAGATACAAGTAGTAACTAAGTTTTGTAATCACCGGTTTCCTATCACCATTCCATTAACAATTATTACACCCTTTGATAATTTTGGATGAGCAGCATTAAGCTATGTCTTTCACATGCCGAGCACTTCTTAATTTGTATCTACTTCAATCCAAATCTTGTGACAAATAACTACGTACACAGTATTTGAAACGAATTCATAACATTATTTATTTTGTGAGGGTTTTGTATTCTGTCATGTTTCCCTCAATATGATGACAAGCAAATTCAATTCTAGCTAGGAGCTAGCTAGCCTTTGACATGCCCATTTTGGATCCTCAAAACATCATTTATATATGATTTTGGTTTCCCAAGATGCTGAGGTGAAAGGTATCCCGTATAGAAATCTTCCACGCCAATTGTTTTGAACAAAGCTGGTCTTTCTGGAGTAACAAGAATTGGTGCTGGACCTATGTTTCCACTCCATCCTGGGCCATAAAATGTAGCTATCGATAATCTCTCTTTCTGTGAGTTTACCACTGCTCGATGCATAGTGCTTCTATATATTCCATTTGTCATTACCTATGCAAACCATATATTAAGATTCAAAAGTGTAACGACATTATCAAGTAATTAATCCTGTGGTATAAGGAAAATATAGTCTTAATTATGATATAAATCCTTTAGATTTATTTATTTTTAATTTTATATTGATTTAAAGAGAGACTAAATGATATTTTAAAATCCCTAAGAGGCATTGTAAAATCTTTTTTTGTGATATATTAATTTTAAATTCAAGACGCAAATGTGTACAAGTATAATTGTCAGTAATACTATTAATCTTTTCTGTTATAAGCAAAGGTAATTTATTGATTAAATGTAGCCTAACTTAGCTCATAATGTGCCAAAAGTTTTACATAAAAAAGATACATATGAGATAAATAATCAATTTTGGTGCACCTCAAAATATATCCCAGTTAACTTTTTTTGCTTGGTGAATATATCCCAATTAACCAATCCCCTTTAAACCTCTATATACAAAATAAAAATATAATGCTAGCTTCCCTAATACAGATTTTGATAACAATAACAAAGTCACAAATTAATGCTCTAATAAACCATACCAAATGTGACCAAGACCTAAAAAGTGTCATTAATGCAATCTTAACTAAATTTTAATTACTTACCTCCAAAACATCTCCAAGACTAACGATGAAAGCATTTGTGATGGGTTTAACAGGAACCCAAGTTCCATCTTTTTTAACTTGGAGGCCTTCCACTTCATTGCCTTGGAGAAGGATCGTGAGGGCAGATCCGTCAGTGTGAGCATTTAGGCCAAGGACATTTTCTGGTTGGGGACAAGGTGGATAGTAATTGATCCTTATTGATTGGCCTCCTTCACCTAATGACTCTTTAATATCCTTTAGCTCTATACCAAGAGCTTTCCCTATAAGAACAAAAATGTTGATGGCAAGGTCTCTCATCTTTATACAATAATCCTCTAAATTTTCCCTGTAGCGGTCAACATCAACTTATTATCGATGTGATTTTCAGATGCTAGCTAGACAGCAATCACTACAACAATTTTATGAAATTGCAACACTAATATTGTTAATTCTGACTTCATATGTGCGCATTAGATGACAGAGGCAAGAATTTGTCATTGAAGAATTCACAGTTAACGGTTTTGTGAGAACCTTACTTCTCTCACCTCACAACACAATCAATTCGAATTGAAGATAATAGCTAGTAAATTTAGCTTAAACTATATTGCTCACATTGACATTTTTTTCCCATTTTTTTCTTTCCCTTGGAGACAATTATGTGTTGAAATGAGTTAGACCAAATTACATTAAAACTCCAACCTTAATTATTTACTTGATCCAATTCTAATCATTTTTTAAGACTTTGCCTATTTTTACCTAAAAAAAATACCAGCTTGCCTATTTTTTCTATTTTAGGAAAGCTTTACCTGATTTAAAAGCCTATTTGAAGCATAATTTGTAATAAGCTTTTCAAGCAAACCACTTCAAATTAATAGAGTAATAGATTCAAACTTTTAATTAATAGTTATATGTATTTCAATAAATTATTGAAACATTAAAACATCCATCTTGTTGCCCACCTTTTTATTTAATTTCTTTCAATGTTTTTAATTTACAATAGCACGCTTTGTTTCTCATAAATGACAATGATAACAATTAACTAAGAGACTATTGAATTAGGAACACTATTTTGACATAAAAAATACCGTGAATTTTAAAATATATATTTTGTAAGAAATTAATGATTTTTAATTTTTTTCAAAGATTTTTATAATTAGGATTTTGTAGTTCAGATTTTAATGGATTTACAAAATATGAACTTACAAGATTTGAAAGAACATTATGGATTTTTAAGATTTTAAAGGATTTCGTGAATTTTTTAAAAATATATTTAAAGTTATTGATAAAAATTCATGAATTTTATCTTCCTAACACTTTAAATAAAATTAATCTTATATAAAGAACCTTAAACCTGTTACACAATAAATTAATTTTTTCTAGTATATTTACAAGCATAATATATTCATTTCTCTTTAATTATCAATCATGTTAATTGTATAAATATTATATACCATAATGTCTATCAGTAGTATGTATACTTGTTGTCATTCTCACAATAATGAACTCACCAAACAAAAAATAAGACTAACAATTACTTCAAACCTAATTTATATATTTATCCAATTATACATGTGTCAACTTCTCACGTTCATTAAAATTATATATTTCTCATGTTCGTATATATATTTATGTTCATTTATATGTATAAACACATAGTCAAGATACCCCAAAATTCAAAGAATTGGGAAAATAGCTTGTATCACACGTTATATGACATGTTGACCATTTGCGAAAGAGTAAAAAAATTATGAATGTCTACCGCATTCAATAAAGAGACAATAAATTATGTGTGATGAAAAACGAAAAGCATGTTATTTTATAGGGAAAAAGAAAGAAAGTATCATGAAATTTCAAGAGTTTGGATGAATTTGTTTAATGTGTATTTTCTATTAAAAGGTCTTATGAAATTCATTAAAATTCATTCTAAGAAAAAGTTCATTGAAATTTGTATACTTTTGAATATCAGAATACTTTTTTAAGTTGTAAAAAATCTTAATTGAATATTATCAGATTTTATTGAATTTCTTTAAAAAAATCTTAATAGTCTTGATTAAATATCAAAAAACTTATTTCTATTATTTAAAAATCTTGATTAAATACCTCAAGACTTATTTCTATTATTTAAAAAAATTTGATTGAATACCTCAAGATTTTTTTAACAAAAAAAATCATTTAAAATTCTAATTAAATATACCCTCCTAAATTGTTAGCTTAAGTAATTTACAAAATCAAAAAAACTATTTTTTAGCTGAATTACAATTAACTATTTTATCATCAGAATCATTAATAATTACTTTATTCATTAAAAGAATATATAAAAGGATTAAAAGAATGAAATAGCACCTGAATGGCAGTGGTATATTAGGGAATAGGTGGGGCTTCCTTAAATGGGATGGAAGTGTGAAAATGTAAAACAAATCTACCCAATCAGATGGCCCCTCTTTATAACCAAACATTTGACCAAACCCCTCCGTGTCTCCTGGTTTCTGCCAAAGCTTTTTCTTTGCTTCCATTGAAAGGTTGAAGAGTTCTTGTGCACCTTTCTTTATATCTTCCACCAATTTGATGCCAACTCCGTGATTAACAAGCTGTCATATACATACGTGACCACAATTTCTTAGAGTTGCATTACTTTCTTTAGATCTCTTTAATATTATTACAAATTACTCAGCTGTGCAAGATTTTGAATATTGCTAGCCATTATATACATATATATAATTAAATTTTAACTCTTCCATTCATTTTTTTTAATTATAATCTAAGGACTAAAATTGATAGTTCTTATTTCTGATTCTCATTTGAAACATCACATATCCTTCCTTTAACTGGTAATTTTTTTCTTTAAAACCAATGAACCAGTAAACTATAATGAATATAATAGTTTATTTTAAGAAAAAACTAATAGTCTTTACAAGGAAAAAAAAAAGAAATAAAAGAATAAAAAGAGATAAAAGAGAGTTATTACACATTATTGAACCGGCGCACACACAACTCATGTCCCATGAAACTGGGTTCAGTTAAGGCGAATGAATATCAACTCTTGTAAGTAAACTTTTCTTGAATTTGTGTAATCGATAAAACATTCATTTATAAATATTCTATTATGTTTTGTTGATAGAATAATTATCAATTGAGCATATTGCTATTTCGTACGAAACTTTTCTTAGACAAATTGCACAAATAATCAGGTGTCAATAGCATGTACACGATTACAGTTAACAGAATACAAATTATAATATAATTTTTAAAAAAATAACACCGATCTAATACATTCGTATATCTATTTACGAAAACAGTTTCAACCAATTCAACAAGCATTTTCCTTATCAATTATAATTAAGAAATTAAAAATAAAAATTTATTTAGATTGAATAGATAATAAAAAAGAAAAAATGATTTATTTAATTTAAGTAACCAGTTGAAAAATATGTATTATAATATGAAAATATTTATGATACTAGTTTTTTTTACTGCATCTATGATACTAGTTAAGGAATGAAAAATAATAACATTTCATTATTATATCTCATAATTTCTAATGTATTCTCAACCTTATTTTTAATAAAATCTTTTTATGTAATTAATTCTGTGGGTGGATCAAAACAATGGGCCAGAAAACACGTACATAGAACTGAAAAAGGAGGTGAGAAAAGATGTAGATGCTAACCTGAAAAAAGCCCCATTCCTTGCATGCAAAGTCTAGCTTTTCCAGTTCCTTAACATCTTCAGACAATAACTTGTTTAGGTCGATGATAGGGAGCTGTGGCAAAGTGTCTTTATGAAATAAAATTGGGGGGTCAATATTTGGATGAACGTATCTCTCAGGAACTTTGATTAGTGCTTCCTTTGCTAGTTCTTTCACAGAATCAACAAGAAGAGAGGATCCAAGCTTTGCTGTTTCTGGCTCCATTATCACAAACTCCTTGCTAGGTTCAGATGGGTGTTCTCTACTTCTTTTTATCTCAACATTTTTAAGACATGATAAGAATATTGATGTCAAATATGTTGTATATCGAAACAGATAATTATTTTCCAAGACATGTGTCCGATAGTTGAGGCTATTGGCCAACCGTTGACCATATGAATCAATATAAAAAAAAAAAATAATGATGAAATCATTGGTCGCGAAATAAAGGCATACGAAATAAAGGCATGTGTCCAATAATGATGAATACAAAACATTACTATTAACTCCTTTGCACATGGCTTTGCCGGGTTGGCTTGTTTTCCGGAGCAACCACGGATAATACATGTGGCATGCATTTTCTTCCTTACACGTCAGTTGTTGTTCCAAGCACATGGGTGTCATGGTTTAAAATTCATGTGATGGCCCATGGAAATATATATAGTGGTTTTATGAAGTAGCTGAAACATTATTGCTGTAATTGTCCCTAGCATATTATTGTAGGCAAATAGGATAAGACGAATTGAAGTATATTGTTGACATATAATTTTGAGTATTAATATACATTCAAAGGCATGGCGACCTTATCTTATGTACTTAATTTTATACATGCATAACTATATATATGGTGATCATGTGGGACGCGTGAAAATGATAGGGAAATTGTAAGTGCACAATCGTCATCATGGAATAAATATGAAATTTACATGGACCGCGTTTTGATTTTTTGCAATTATCAAGATTCAATAGAAACAAAACAATTGAGAAAATATTGAAAATTAATTTGGAAAATATTTAGAAAATTAAATTAATGATAAAGATAAAAATAAGCTAAAGAAAATAAGAAAATATTTGATTGGAATTTAATTTCAAATTTTGAAACATTGTATGATTGGGAATTCACACCAAAATTCTTGTTCAACTAATATAACAATTCAAGATTTTTTCAAATTCTTTTTCAATGACGAGTTAATTTAATGTAATTTTCATTCTCTTTCAAGAAATAAAATATGCTTAATTGAATTAATTCCTATTATTGTAGTGTTATGTTTAATTAAATACTTTGTGTTTTTAACTAATTCATTGTATCTTCCTATAACTAATTTTATTGTATGATAATTGCTATGCATACTTAATCTGTATATTTAAATTACATAATAATTATATAATTTCTTCTCTTTTAATACTTCTTTTGATCTTAAAAGTTAGGAATTTAACTTCTTTTGAGTTTTTATCTAGAGAATGTTACTGAATTGAGTGTTTTGGTTTAATTTTTTTGTAGAGTTTGACACAACAAAAGGTCTAGAAGATGTTGAAGGATTAGAGCAGAGCGCTCAACGCGAGAAGCCAAACTGAATCAATTGTATTGTGCATGCGCGCTAAGCGCGCATTTGGAAGCTTAACGCGGCCACTTAAGCCAGCTGGACTTTACATGTGTGCTCAGCATGTACATGTTGGCTTAGCTCACAGTCATTTTTGAAAAACATGATTGGGCAGCGTTTTAAAGAGTACAAAAGGAGGGAAATATGCTTTTGGAGGGAACAAACAGGAGGGCATAAAAGGGAACAAAAATCCACTCACTTGGAGCCCTTCTTCTTCTGTTTCCTTTGCTTCATTTTGTATTTGTGAGTCTCTCATGGCTATGAGAGGCTAAATCACCCATTTTTGGGGCTTGACAATCAAACACTCTAAATGTAATGATTTTTAGTATCCATTTAATGTTATTTCAATATTATTGTTTCTTTTCAAAGTTTATTGCCTTGTTTATGGTTTGATCACCCATTTGCATGTATGTTATAGGATTTAATCATTGAAAAATGTTTGCTCCCTAAGAACTTGAAGGAACTTCTAGATGATCCATGTCTAGGGATAGAATGGTGCTATTTAGCCTTATTTATACATTTTTATTCTTAAAGAAAATTATTTGGTGTAGCTTTTAAGAGATTAGGAGTAAAATTAGGTAATTTAGACTCTTTCACTTGAGGAATCATGGTTAGAGTAGTTTAGCGGATGAAGGTAATAGTTGGAATAATGTTAAATGGTGAAAAATCTCTAACATTGCATCAAGAGTAGTTTTGGTAGATCAAACACCCAACATGTCCACAAAAATCTGCACCACACGACAATTTACACCTGTAAGTGTTTGTTTTTCTGTCTCTTGCGTGTGCTATACCTTGTTATCTTTATTTATGGCGGAATTTTACATTTCTGCATCATCACTTGACAAATATCTAGTTTAGTTATTCATTCACTTAAAATTATATATATAAACTCGGAGTACAGTCAAAGTCATGTGGACTCGATATTCAATTTTATCGTTTTTGAACTACTTGAACGAATTCGTACACTTACCATTGTGATGAATTAAAATATAAGCTCTACTCTAAAATTCTTTACACGATTGTTGATAAGAAGGGTTTACTAAGACAATGGAGATTTTGGATGTCTCCTCCATTTCTAGCACCACAAAATCACATGGAATAAACAACCCCTCATCTTAACTGGAACATCCTCCACAATTCTCACAGGATGTTTGACGGATCGATCCGTCATTTGGAATGATATATGGTAGGTCGCAGCTCACCAATAACAAGCTTTTTGAAAACAAATAGGGACATTAGACTAACACTAGCCCCCAAATCACACAAGGATTTTTCAAACATCATGGATCCAATAACACATGGTACAAAAAAACTAATTGGGTCCTTAAACTTAGGAGGTAAACTACTTTGAACAAGGGAAATGGTTTCAAGCTCACTAGCTAGTCTTCCTCCTATTAGCCAAAATATCCTTGAGAAACTTAGCATAAATAGGCATTTGTTCTAAAGCTTCTACAAAAGGAATATCCATGATAATTGTGTTGAGTTTGGTTGCTAGCTCCTCTTGATTTGGAGGTAGAGGAAGTGGATGTGAAAACAGTTTCCCTTCATGGTAATTTGATAGAAGAGATTAACATGGTAACATGAAGCTGTTGATTTAAAAGTGGAATCACTTAAAGAATGAACAATGGATCAAGCTCGGTTTTGTGCTTCCAACATGCCTTGAAATCTTGGAGATCAATTTGTGATTAATGTAAAAGGAAGAAGTAGTTTCTGATGATCCAAGTGTATAGCATTCATATCATTCATTGAGTTAATTAGATTGAGTTTTAATATATACAAGTATTTGATAAATTAGGCAAGTTTAATCAAAGTTTTTGGAAAAATAAGTTTTTACTGATTTAATCGATTACACTAAGATAAGAATCGATTATTTTGCTCCTTGTGCTTTCTGGAAAAACTTTTCAAGAACAATGTAATCAATTACGTATCGGATTAATCGATTATTTTACCTATGATTTCACATAAACTGCTTTGATAAATAGTTTAATCGATTACCAACAATCAGTAATCGATTACATAGGCTAAATAGAAAAAATCATCTCTCTGTCTTAATCGATTACCAAAGATAGTAATCGATTACATCATATGCCTATGATTAACATGTTTTGCTGCATTAATCGATTACCAAATGTAGTAATCGATTACATAGTACAAAATGATTTCTGAAGCTTTCTGACTTAATCGATTACCAGAATCCATAATCGATTACATAGTGTATTTTAAAATATGGAACTTCCCGTCTTAATCGATTACAAGACGGGATAATCGATTATTTTGTTCGTTGCTCAAACCCAGAACTTCTGTTGAACAGTTTAATCGATTATAGTCTTGAAATAATCGATTACATATGCGAATTAATCGATTACAGGAGTGTATGTAATCGATTACTGACGGTTAAAAAGTTTTTTATAAACAGAACCCATGCTCAGCTGTTTTCAGAACTTGATCAATTCGTATGCTGAGCATTTTAAAGCTTTCTAAACATTCTTGTAGTGGTTTTTCTGGATTCATTGAGTTCTTGCATTCACAAAACTCTTATGGGTTATTGAGGGATTAGTGAAGCAAGAATTTATTTTTCAAAGCTTGAGGGAAGTGATGTTCTAAGGTTGTAATCATTCTTCTATCTGGTGAAATCATTCATATGCATATTGTTCATTGGATCATCAGGTGACTTCTTTCCTTAATCTTTGAAATTGTAATTCTGTTTTGAATTTAATTTTGGTTTGTCTATTGTAAATGAGTTTCTTGCTTGTAATCTAGAGATAGAGTTTGTCTAAGGGAATTGCTGAGTAGTGTTCTCAGTGGGTTGTCTCTAAGAATCTAATAGTCTTTTAGATTTCTGAACTTTATCTAGGATTGATAAAGAGAGGTTTTGTAATAACTTGTAAGAACTGAAATTTACAATAGTGGAACTCCATTCTAGTGTTGAGTGGAAGAAAACTGGATGTAGCTTCATAGTGTTTGAAGTGAACCAGTATAAATTTTTGTGTGTTGTTCATATTCTTCTTATTTGTTATATTTTATCTTTCTTGTTATCAACCAAGTTCTTAAGCTATTACATATCTTGGGTTAAACATTAGATTGAATAAAGGTTCTTGGTTTCAAAAGTGATAAAGATCCAAAAGGGCAAAACTCTGATTTTGATCAAGAAAATTTTTAAATTACCAAGCCTAACCAATTCACCCCCTTTTGATTAAGTGTGAAGTGTTCCCATATTTTACAGAAGCAACTTGATGATTTTAAAGTTAAAGGTAAAGAAAACTATGTATATAGACTGAGGAATAGCCTATATTGTCTGAAACAGGTTCTCAGACAGTAGTACAAGAAGTTTAAGTTACTGATGTGTAGTAAGCAAGGCTATAAGAAGATTATCATTTACCATATAGTTTTTGTTAGAATTTTCTGATGATGACTTCATTATGTTGTTATGGTATGTCGATGAGATGCTTATTGTCGGAGATAATGCTTATAAGATTGATGTAATATTATATTGTAAATTTGTAAATCTATCCTGAAATTTTACAAATTGCAGCATGCAATATTATATTATATTGTAAATCTATCCTTGAAATTTTACAAACTTGAGCATGCAATATTATATTGTTAATTTTTTACGACCTAATCTGTTACGTCATTAGGTTGATGTATGTAATAATAGCTCAAACATGATAGCCTGGAAAACTGAGAGAATTGTTTAAATCTATAGTATTAATCTAGCGTGGCATATTAATCTATAATAATACCAGCTTGAGTTAATCTAGCGTGACAAATTGTTTAAAATGTAAATTCGGGATTGTGAAACTTCGGAAAAATGTATAGAATCTACTTGTGGAGGAGACAAGTGAAGAATTGAAGAAACAATTTGCTTTCTTTTTGCCAAAAAGATTATGTACAACGTATGTCTGTGCTTGTGCTAGGCCTTTCGTGGCTTCACACAATAATTACTATACTGATGAAGAAATCATGAGAATGAGTAAAGTCAACTACTCCTTTCTCTATGCTTGAGAAATAGCCATCTTCAGGTATTTGAAAGCTGTCTGATAATTTAAGAAACCCATAAACCAGAAGTCAAAGTCATCCACTGTAACTATTTCTATGTACTTTTGCGAAGGCTTCTTCACGTGTTGACTTTGGTTAATGCTCCTTATCTTTTCAAGTGGGATCACAACCTGCAATGACAGTTTTTAAATTTTGTTAGAAAACAAGAGACACATATATATACAAAGGTTTTGTGTAAATTAAAATTAGCACATGGATCTTGCACGGGTTAAGAAATAAAAAAAAAAAGTTTTTAATGTGAAAATCATTAATGAAGAGTAAAAGAAAACATAATTTTATGCTTTTTAATAAAAAATACTTTTTACGTAATTTTTTAACTAGTGTCAATAGAATACTGGTTAATATTTGTGTTAGATATATATGTACTACCTTGTAATGGATTCTGATCAAATGACCCTTTGAAGAATAGGCCTTGATTGATCTCTCACTGCAAAAGGCAACTTTATCGGTGGATATGAATAGGAGGCCTGCTAGAGGACCAGATGTGGTTGATAGGTAGCACTGAGATGCTTTTAGTAATTTCTCTCCATCTTTTACACTGAATAGTTGCATGAAGACTTTTTCCACTCCTTCAACTTGAAGAATTCTAGCTCCTAGGCTTAATTTTCCTTTTACTGTATCAGTTATTTTTGGCCCAAGTTTTACTGCATGTCACCAAAATCATTTACCAGTCAATTACAACTTTATTGTGTGATTAATTATGAGTTATAAGTTTACATTAATTTATCCCTAAATGTGATTAGAAGTGTGTTTATATACCATGTTCCTTCAGTCCAGTTGCAAAGCTGTTAGTCTTTCTTCTAAGCTTGTTCATCCTGGTAAGAACTGAATTTACTCTTCCTGAAAAAATCAAGACATAATTAGGTATTGTTAATATAACCATACCTTTATTGAATACCCAATGAATAATTGTCTTTTCTCTCATTTTCTAACTAAATAATTGATCAAATTAATTAACAACTTTCTAATAAAATCTTACCTTGCTTTGAGCTTGTGGTAGATGTGATATATTGGGTGACAGGATCTGGCAGGTACCTCTTTGATGATTTCTCACCCAAGTATGCTACTGAGGTGAATGGAAATCCAATTAGAAGCTCTTGAAGAAAGAATGCCATCATATTTCAATTAGATATATGCAAGATGCGCTCTAAATTTGGTTGACGAAGCCTTATGATCAAAAGAGGTATATATAGCAATGAAGACATAGAAGATGAATCTTGACTTTTGTTTTAGATGAGTCATCTGCTTGTCATCATGAAAAATAAAGGAAAATGGTTATTCTGTGGTTGAAGAAAAGTTTTCTGCTTACTTTTATCAGAAAAAGATATGTTTGTAAAAGGGGCCTCGTCAAAATTAACAAAAAGAAAGATCATCCCAAAATGTTTGATATAATGTGTATAATTAAGGTAACTTTAGTGTGTGGAAGGCTTCATGATGTTGATATATATATTATTGATTATGAAAATGAAAATAAATGCTACAGCAGTTAGAATATATTGGGGTTGCAGTTGGTTCAACTAATTAGTCGGTTCCTTTTAGGGCAATCATCCTTTATTCAAAATTATAAGGAAATCTTTCCAAAAGCTATTTGCAATTAAAAATATATAAAGACAATCTTTTGGGTATCAAATAGCATACTCTCTCGCAATATGTTTTGAGGGAACATATCTTCGTTAGTTTGAATATTTATGACATATACCTGACAAAATGCGATGTATCACCTCCTTTTCTTGTATAGACTTCTTATTTGTGCGTGTCAACGAACTTTTTGAGTTGGCAAGTTAGCTTTCTGATGGACTAATTTGCGATCCTTTTTTTTATGGTTGAATATATGCGATCTCTTGCAATAATAAGATATGAAATCTAGAGAAAAATAAAAACACTCCACGAGTGAATACATGCACCTTTATCACGTAGAAGAGAGAGATAATAAGTGAAATGGGAGAAAATAATACTCTTGGCATTTCAAAATTATAGATGTTTTAGTATTTTTTTATTCCTAAACTGTTGGTGTTTTACAAATTTTAAGTCTCATTATTTTTTAAAATATACTTCTATTTAAAATAATTATATATATTTATCTTTACAAGGAACACTACACTTACCCTATGTAAGAAAAACATTTCAACAAAACAATAAATTAGGTACATTTTACATCTTATACATTAATATTTATTAAATGTTCCTTAATTAATTGATGTGCATTAAGGTTAAACATACGCTAATTCCATAAAAAAAGAAAAGGTTAAACATATGTATTTTTGGAACGGATGGAGTATATAGAATGTAATATGATGAAAAAGAAATAGAGAAATACATAGATATAACGTAAATATAAAAATTAGAGTGTATATAAAAAGGTTAAAAGTAAAGTGGTCATCTTGCAAATAACTTTTTATACGTCAGACACATTTGCTTGGCATCGAGATAAAGTTTATGGAATGACATCTATTTAATGTTTGCTTAAAGATAAGATCAACGTTTTTTCCTAGTTGGTTTTTTTACTTATATTGATCCCAGTAGAAATTAACATCAGCAACCATCCGTGAAAAAGTAGTGCTCTTAGTTGGATGATGAATGGAAATAAAACACCGCAAACTAAGCAAGTTGTTGAAAGGTCAAGTGTTTCTGATTACTTCTCAGATATATACATGGTAATTTGCATGGCAATACATGAGTTAGCTAAGGAAACTTACACATATTATTAGGCTGGCTATGAGAACATCATGTGGAGGGGAGTGAGGTGAGACACAACTTGTTTTGACAAAAAGGGAATGCCATATCGTTCCCACATCATCCTTATGCCCCACATGAAAACCGCGTTTGTATTTTATTTTGAAATGAAACCCAAGATTTCTAAAGATACTAGAAGGAAGGCTTTTAGAAAACAATTAAAAATTAAAACAAAATATTAATACCACACTATCAAAATTTTAAAAGTTGATCTCTTTTCCTATGCATCTATCCATGTTTTTTATAAGCTATACAAACCTAGCTATTGAAATAAATATGTAATCTAAAGCACAATATGTGATAGATGTTAGAGTAGAGATATATAAACATATCCACAAGAAAACGCAAGTCACATACAGTATATCATGAAGAAATTAAAGCACCCTAATGTGAAGGACACTATCTCCTTCAATAGATTCATAAGGCTGAATAGTGAAACTAGTGTCCGATGAAAAGTGTATATATAACAGTATCAAGTCAGTCCTAGGAAATTAAAACTTTAAAAATAGCTTCTGTCATTCATGTTCGTCCCTCGATAGATAACAATTAAGGTTAAAGTTAGTTGATGATGTGTCACGTTTATAACTAATGACAAATCCTCACCCGACCATTTGTTTGCCAACATACATGTATGCCAACTAAGCAAAGAGGCTAACTTGAAGAGTTTTGCAAAAGAAAAAAAATGTTAAGATCCATTTAGGGTGATTATGAGTTTTATCTTTTACAAAACTCTTTAATTTATCTTTTGGAAAATAAAAAATAAAAAACTCACCATCATCCTAAATAATTCCTAAGATTTTTATCTTTTGCAAAACTCTTCAATTTAGCCTATGCTAAGTTGACATACATGTTGGCAAACAAATGATTTCTCTCGTCATAAGGCTTCTAAAGGTTATTCAGAAGCTTAAATAGCTAAGAGTGTTAGGATGTATTTGTGGAATGTTACTTACAAATGAAGAACCAGTTAGAATACATATAAGTTAATCTCTTTTTCTCCATTTGTTAAGAGACTCTAGCATGGTGAAGAAGTTGTGGAGTTTGTTGTTGGATATGGACATATGGTAGGCATATACCATCTTTTTTGAATGGTAATATGAATGATTGAATTTTGGATAATCTTCCATGTACTTTTCAATGATGCACTACTAGAAAAAAAATATTTCAAAGATGATTAAATATGATTTTTTTAAGACGATTTTGAATTGTATTTGAATCTATCATTGTAAAAAGTCAACATTTTTCACAACAATTTTTTATATCGATTTTTTCAGAAACTGTCTTATAATATGATATTTGTATTTAAAAAATGTTAAGAAACATAAAGATTTAAAAACAATTTTCTGAAAATCGATGTAAAAAATCCACTTCTAAGACGATTTTTTAAAAATCATGTTAAAATATCTACTTTCTAAGACAATTATATGAAAATGTTTTAGAAAATAGATTTTCTACATCAATTTTCAAAAAATCATCTTAAAATGTTCACTTTCTAAACATTTTTTTAAATCATCTTAGAAAGAGTTTTTTAAAAAAACCGTTAATACTTTTTTAATGTTTGAAATAGTTTTCTAGTTGGAAAAAAAATTGTTACTCAAATGATTACTGTGTGCTCCATATTCACACATTGCGCAAATCTAAAACCTTTATTTATTCCTTTATTTAGGGAATAATCCACAATAAATTCAATGAATCTTAGGTTTTTCCCTGTCTTTGTATCTTGGAATTTCTTTGTATCTTGGAATTTCTAATGTTCATGTTACCAAAGTTTATCAAATGGGCACCTAGAATCACTATTTATCAATCAAACAATCAATAATTTCATCAAATCAGATGTCTTTGAATTATTCATGCCCCAGTGATAAACCAAAAAACAAATTCAGAAATAGAAATAGTTCCAGGAGGTTAATTCAATGATAAAATATTTCAGATGTAGAATTTTTTTTTACATGAGCCTGAATCAATGGTGAAGTATTTGTAACAAATAGGTTTCTATAACTGAGGATCTCTTCCAACAGTGTAGATCACCTGTCATGAAGACATTAGAAAAGCACATGTGTAAGAAACTAAAATCTGTTCAAAAGAACACTTGAATAAGTATCACAAAATACCAGACTTTTTAAAGATCAGTGTTTACGACAGTATAATAAAATAAAGCAATAGACATATATAAGAATTTCTAACTCTGAATTCACATGATAAATAGCAGACATTGAATATGAAATATAAAACCAAAAAAGGATGCCAAAGCAATTGGA
>PYAF01001975.1:1054430-1106838 GCA_007407185.1 Glycine tomentella
TCAACATTGACTTAATAATGCTTAAATGAATTAGTCAGTAAAAAAATGGTTAAATGAATTAATTTTATTATCTATTAAAAATGTTAAATAAAATTAATTATAATAGTTTAAAAAATAATTTGTATTTTATAAGGTTTAAAAACAAACTTAAAATAAAATATTAATAATTTTAATGAATTATTCGAATTAGTTTTGAAAGATCTTATTTGAAAATTTTCTTTATACCTAAATATTGAAAAAGGAAATAGAAGATATGGACAGTAGAGCTCACGAAGAGAATTTACTTTAAAACAATTAAATTTTAATGCTTTATTCAAGCGTATAACAGGTCTTGTGCTTTTTTATCAAAAAATAAAATTAAAATAGGTCTTATGCTCCACGAAAAGTCCAAATGGAATGTGATATTTCTAAATGCATGTCTATAGTGATAATTTAACCTCGTTCTTTCTTCTTCTACAATTTTTTTAGAACAAAATCTAGAATGCTCCTAAGATTCTCCAAGTGTTTTGTTTCAAAGGCATCAAAAAAGGAGTAAACTAAACTAAAATCTTGAATATTTATGATTCAAAGGAGTGAAAAATCAAAAACAGGATATAAAATAAAATCCAGTCTCCAAAAAATTAATCAAGAAAAAATAAGAAAGTAACAAACTTAAGATTAAGAAAAGATTATATAAGAAGGGTGACATAATACATACTCCTTCCAAATCAGAATAAGGAGGCTGCCTTGTCAACATCTCCAAAACTGTACACCCTAAGCTCCCATCTATCAGCTGCTAGCCCATAACCACCTTGGTCCTTTAAGTTAACAACCTACAAACCAACAATTCAAAGTTAAACCAGTCACAATAAAAAGCTCTCAATTCAAGTATAAAAATTCATTTGCCAGTTTACTAAAACAACTCTCGTAAATCACAAGTGGGTGGAAAAACTGAAGTTTCAAGATTCTGAATCTGCACTCCGTCACAAGAAATCAATGGAAGCATATACTGCAGTAAACTAATTTATGGATGGTTATACTTTATGTTCTTACAGCAACATTTGGAATATGTACTACAGACTAAAACTAAATTAGACAGCCATATGATTTCATTCCGTAGCAGGAATTACTCCAAGCAAATGATACAAGAGCAGGGACAAACCTCAGGGGCCATCCAGTATGGAGAGCCTGAGAAGGTAAAAGACACAAAAATATAAATTATAAGCAGCCAGTATTAAGATTGTGTATGATAAGCTGAAAAGATAAATTCAGTGTTGTTAAAGGCTACCTTTGCCAACCCAAAATCTGCAAGCTTGACTTGACCACTTACATCAACCAGTATATTAGCACACTTGATATCCCTTTAAAATTGAATAATTGAATTGAAATGTTCAGAATGTAGCAAATCAATGCAAATTCAATATATTTAAGAAGTCAATTTCCAAGCACTGCATCCAACTTTCATCTTTTGCAATGATTGAAAGTCAAGCATTTTTCACTTCCCGAATAAAATCTGTTAAAGCAAAACTCATCTTCTCAAGTGGAGAATCATACTCAGTATCTGGTTTCTAAACGATTTTCTCAATATAAATATATGTGCAAATAGAGCTATAACATATCCTCTGATATAAGAACAGAAATACTATGACTATTGGTAACACATGGCTAGAATGCTAACTTGTTAAAGAAACTTCCAGGACTTCAGTAGCAAAATATTCTTTATTTATCCCATTCATAATGCATATTTGAGTTGCATCATCGGTAGGATTCAATAAAAACTTACATGAAATCAGGTTTTGAAGTTACCGAAGCATTTATATGGATATGACCAAGTTCATAAGTTAATTCTTACAAATACCTATTTCCTTTTCTAAAATTTCAAATTCTTAGATTAGGTTGACAATAAGGTTAAGTTCTTAAATTTCTCATTTAACAAAATTGAAGGTTATTTCTAACGGAAATCAGCCTATTTTAACTTTTCTACATTTCCAGTGCATGTCAAACTTTGATAATAAGCTCCACAGCCCAGTAAAAAGGTGTAGGCATAGGATGCAAACGTGGTTATACCCAATGAAGTCGTGGAAGAAGCAAAAAGGTGTAATAAAAACTGCCTAGTGTTCAAAGTTGATTACGAAAAGGCGTATGACTCAGTGTGCTGGGATTTCCTGTTGTATATGATGAGTCAGATGTGTTTTTGTACCAAATGGGTTAGATGGATTGAGGGATGCTTGAAATTAGTCTCAATATCTATACTGGTTAACGGGAGCCCCACAAAAGAGTTTATCCCACAAAGAGGACTCAGGCAAGGGGACTTGTTAGCCCTATTCCTGTTCAATATTGTGGCTGAGGGCCCTAACTGGATTGATGAGAGAAGCCCATGAGAAGAATCTGTTTGAAGGTTTTTTGGTAGGAAGAAACAATGTGGATATCAGCATATTAAAGTATGCTGATGATACGGTTTTCATTGGGAAAGCAACGATGGCAAATGCAAAAACTATCAAGGTGATGTTGAGGAGTTTTGAGTTGGTGTCGGGCCTGAAGATAAACTTTGCCAAAAGCAAATTTGGGGCGACAATAGCGCTAGAGATACTGGAAAGCCAGAGGTGACATGATCAGCGCGGGATCTCTGACAGGGCCAATATAAAAGGCCATTTTCGCGTTTTCTGGCCAAAATCCCAATTCTTTCTTCCTCCCAGCAACTTCCACCATTGACAAACATAGGAAGCTTCATAATCCTTCAACCTTTGATCAAAACAATTCTCTCCCAACATGAAACTTATAGGAAATCACCTTATGAGCTAGAATCCTTCATCAATTTTCCCTAAAAACCTTCAAACGGAGAGATAGCATTCTCTAGAGAACTTCACAAAACTCAAGTTCAGCGGGGAAAGGAGGAGATTCACGGACACCCAAGCTTGGAGAAGTTTTCCACTAGCCTTCCTTGTCGTGTTAGAGGTAAGAAACTCGAGTTTTACCGTTTGATTTGTGAGTTTGTTCTTGGGATGAATAGTGACCCATTTGAGTTAAAGCTGGAATTAAGCTTGAGTCCTTTAGAATAGTATGCTTAGAAGGTTGTTGTGATGAAAGATTAGCTTTTAAATATTAATTTCATGGACTTTGGTTTTTGGCTCTGAGAAATGCATGTGTAGTAAATATGTTGATTCATTGGTAATTGTAGAACATGCATGAGCCTTGATACTTGTTCATTATGTGCTTGAAAGGCTATAGAAACGGTGAATTGTGTGGAAGTAACCATTTAAGCCACGTTGTAAATCATTGAGTGTTGGCCTGTATAGAGCTTTGGGCTCTTTGTATTGGTTTATACCGAGTCTTGGGGAGACTCTAATGCCTTGGTTAGGTCGACATAGACTGTGAGTTGTCTATTGAATTGGTTAGTTCGGATAACCTTAAGATAGAGGACTAAGAGGTTTAGATGGAGAGGAATGATGTTTCCTTTCATTTTAACGGTTGAGAACCGTTGTTATTTGCTTAAGCCGTGTAAGGTTGGGTTGTTTATTGATTTGTGCATGTGTGCCTTTGTATAGGGCGTGACATCGAGGGTGTTAGTGGCGTAGACCATGATTTTGAGGTTGAACTGCAGAGCGCGGCTTTGCTAGGTAAGTTCTTCGCTCTTGGGGAATGTTTCCCATTACCTGTGTTCTATCATACTCCGAGAGAGTGATGATTGCATACATGATGCATGTGCATTGAAGTGGTTGGTACAGTTTTCTTGTAACATCCTGATATTTCAATAACTGTACAATATATGTTATATAAATTATTCTTGTGTAATAATCATTGATGTGAATGTTAGGTTTGAGTGATCTATATTTAAATTATTTGGGCTAAATATTAATTAGAGATATTACAAAAATGTTTGAAGAGAAACGACCATATTACCCTTCCCTTAAAATAAAAATTACAAAAATGCCCTTGAGGTAAAAATTACGAAAATGCCCCTAGATATTTTGGTGAGATATTTTAAGATGCATTACATGAATATCCTTGGATATTTTGGAAATTACAAAAATGCCCTTGAGTAAAAATTACACAAATACCCTTAGATATTTTGTTGAGATATTTTAGAATGAAAATTACAATCATACCCCTAGGATAAATGACAAATTACCAAAATACTTTTTGTGACAGAAAGCCTCATAATAGAATTTCTATGAGTTTTATACGGTCGTAACTTTGAAATCTTATTCAGGAAAATTCAAGCATCAGAAAAAAATGGAAAAATGATAAAGAGAATCCGTGGAATTTTCTCTTAATTGTAGGATGAATAGACTTATTTAATAAGATGGTTTAGTAATTTTGATGGTCAAAAGCAGAACGAACTAATAAGAATTAAGATAAGAGCAGTCTTGTATGTAAGGTCTGTGTAGCACTCTGTATAGATTGCTTGTGAGTAATTTATACTGTAATTGAAGTTAGTTTCTGAAAATCTCTAGAGTTCTATTATTTAATATTATCCTTTTGGTAGAAGAGTTCAAATTGAACTTTACTTCTTCTTAAGGAATGCCATGTGTGAAGTTATGTTGGAATTGAATTCTTCTTCTTCATGAAAGGTGACATATGGACACAAGGAGAACCACACAATTTTCTTCTCTTTAAGGAAAATATAACATGATATAGAAAGATGACACTTGTAAAGAAGGAATCATGACTTAGACAAGTGGTAGGACACTCGTAAAGGAGTCATCATGGCTTAGAAGATTTTTGTAAAGTTAGAAGATATTTAGCAAGAGTCATTATGAGCTTGGTTAGGATAGAATGGAATGAGATGAAACTAAGGTCTAATGAAACCAAATGGGAGTAACTAGCTAGGAAGGGTAGAAATGTCCTTGAATATTTTATTATTTTCCAAACTCTATATAAAGGGAGAAAGGTTTTAAGTGGAAGTCATTCTTCAAGTTTTCTTTTTTACCCACCTTCACATGAACTACTCTCCTCTTATCTCTTTCATTTCATTTTTATCCTTCCTTTTCAAAAGCATAAAGAGACTCTATTCCCCCTTGAAGAATCACGTGTAAAGCTAGCACCTTTAGGAAGAGAAAGACAAGCTTATTAAGAGGTTATAAGATATGTATAGGGAAGATTTATGATAAAGATAGTTTAAGTGTTGCTTGTGTTTGAATAAATGCTTGAAGTTCTGTGTAGTATGACTTGTATCTGAGAAATTGTTGGACTTGAGTTATAGTTACATGATTGAGTGCTTGAATGAAGTTTTATGTGTTGTTGAATGTTTCTATGAATCTTTGTACATGAATGTGTTGATTTGAGGGGGAGCTGATTGAAGCACAAAGAACATTGATTCAAGAAAGGATTGTTTTGGACTTTCAACATGCCCTTGAAGCATTGAAGAAAAGCTTGTGATCAAATGTAAAAGGAAGGAAGTTTTCTGATGATCCAACCATTGCATTCATATCATTCATAAGTCTGAGAAATATAAATCACAAAGAATTGATAAATTGCTTTAAGTTTTTGAAATAAACTAAGTGTTTTTGGAAAAATAGCATATCACTGGTTTAATCGATTATGACAGGCAAAGAATCGATTATTTTGTTCTTGGTATTTTCTGGAAAATTTTCAAGAACAGTTTAATCGATTACGTTATCGGAATAATCGATTATTTGATCTTACATCACATATAATCTGCCTTGGTGACAGTTTTAATCGATTACCACCAAGCCGTAATCGATTGCATAAGCCAAATAGAAAATACCATATCTCTGGTTTAATCGATTACCAATTATTGTAATCGATTACGTAGTTCAAACATATTTTTCATAATTCTGGGTTTAATCGATTAAGGAAAATTGTAATCGACTACATAGTACATTCATGATTATGCATACTTCGGGTTTAATCGATTACGCGTTGGAATAATCGATTAATTTGTTCGTTATAGTTACCTAGAATCATTATGAATGGTTTAATTGATTACAGGAGCGTATGTAATCGATTACAAATGCTAAATAATCGATTACATGAGCGTTTTTAATCGATTACTGACGGTTAGAAATATCACTGTAAATAGAACCCATGCTCAGCTGTTTTCCAAACTTGAGTAATTCGTATTCTGAGCATTCTAAGGCTTTCTAAACATTCTCTAAGTGATATTTCTGGGTTCATTGAGTTCTTGCTTCCATATAACTCTTATGGGTCTTTAAGGGATGAGTGAAGCAAGATTTTCTCTTTTAAAAGTTTAAGGAAGGTTATGTTCTGAGTTTGCATTCTATATTCAACCTGGTGAAATCATTCTTATGCATATCATTCTTTGGATCATCAGGTGACTTCTTTCCTTATTCTTTGAAGTTGTAATTCTCTTTTGAATTTTGTGTTGGTTTGTCTATTGTAAATGAGTTTCTTGCTTGTAATCTAGAGATATTGTTTCTCTAGGGGATTTTATGAGTAGTGTTCTCAGTAGGGTTGTCTCTAAGAATCTAATAGTGCTTTAGATTTCTAAACTTTATCTAGGGTTGATAAAGAGAGACTTGTAATAACTTGTAAGAACTGAAATTTATAATAGTGGAACTCTACTCTAGTGTTGAGTAGAAGAAAACTGGATGTAACTTCATAGTGTTTGAAGTGAACCACTATAATTCTTTGTGTGTTGTTTTAATTCTGCTTATTTGGTTGACTTTATCTTTCTTGTTTGTGAATTCTTGTTATCAACCAAATTCTTGAAGCATTACATTTCTTGGGTTGAACTTTGGACTGGATAAAGGTTCTTGGTTACAAAAGTGATAAAGATCCAAAAGGGAAAAAACTCTGATTTTGATCAATAAATTTTTAAAATTACCAAGACTAACCAATTCACCCCCCCTCTTGGTTAAGTGTGAAGTTTTCCCATATTTTACAGAATGATATGTTGAGTTTCTGTACATGAGTATCAAGCTAAGTTTTGTACTTGATTTATGTTGAATTTTCTAAGTAAAGTATATGAGACAGTAATTGAAGACTGATGTTGAAAATAAATGAGTTGATAAAATGAAAAGAGTTATGCGTTAAGGGAATCAGATTCATGTGTCTCATGTGCATAAGAGTTGCCTCAGAGTGGAGGTATGTATAAGAGTTGCCTCAGAGAGGAGGTGTGTCAGATAGCTGCAGGAACTGAGTTCGAGCGTTCAAACAAGAGAAAATCACGCCACCCATAATGATTACATGAACTGTGGGTGAGAATCCTATTGCAACACTGTGGTACCCTGACTGATCGTTTTTGTTTTGTGCCACTGGGATGAGGCTATCTGGACAGTTGGTACCACATGATAAAAGTTTAAGAGAATCATGCATCATGATAAGAGTCTAAGAGAATCATGCATCTTTGAGGATGTTGTTATGAATATCTGCATATTGAATATATTCAGTTGCTTAAATTATGTTTATCATAAACTTACCCTGTATTTTGTGTCTGTGGTTGACACTTACTATGACCTCGATTTTATTCGGGCTAGCAGATGAATAGCAAAGACAGACCACTAGCTGTTTACAAGAAAAGGATTTTGTTTGAAGATGATATGTTTGAAGATGTATTCTTTTGTTACAGAGTGTTTTGAATTAGTTGTACTATGTAATAGAACCAGTGTCAGTTTGTAATCTTATTATATATTACTTCAGATTTATAAATATTACTTAGTAATGAAATTTTCTTGGAGTATCGGTTATTGGCAAAATTTTGTTATATTCAACTAGATACTCTTAAGTAAGTTAAAAAGAATTTTCATTAAAAATCAATAATAACAAGATGGTAAATTGAGGCGTTACAATAGTGGTATCAGAGCATGATTGTTCCTTAGGACTGTGTGTTATGTGTTTGTTGTGTTTCTCTACAATATGTTATGTGTTAAATGTTCTATGTATTTTGAATCGTGAACTGTGTTTTCCATAATATGCTTTTTGGAATAGAGGAGGAAGAATTTAGAGTACTAATCTGTTGAAGAAGCAGGCTAGGCTTCAATCTCTAGTTAAGAAATTATTTGGACTAATTTATATGCTTAATTTGGGCAGATTTATGGTTATCATTAAGGCTTAAGATTTATGTCATTTGATGGTTATTTTCTGATAAGAACATGTTGATTTTAACCATAAGATAGGTGATGATATATAAGTTGGAATATTAGTGATGTTAGAGTTACATTTGATGATCTTTGGAGAGTGGTTTTGATGACATTTGGGATGTTTTGTCATATTTTTATTATGGGACTATTTTGCATTAATTTCTAGAAGTAGAAGATGAATGGTATGTAGATAAATGGTTCAAATACTAGAGGGATTCAATTTTGAGGATTAAGTAGTGAGGTGGTAGGAGAAAGGAGAATTAAGATACATGCTAGATTTAAATCTTTTCTTGTGAAAGTTTAAAGGGATTAGAAATTATTTGAAAGATAAATTGTGGATTATTAGTTAGATTACTAACATGATTTTCTATTGCTTGAGGATATTCTATGGTCATGTCTAAGTTGGTAATGATATTACTTGAATAAGGTATGATGATTTAACCTTATTTGTGATACGTTTGATGTTGTGATGCATAAGTCATGGAGATTTCATTGGGTGGTCATAACATGTTTGTAATTCTGATGTCTGTTATATCATAAGTTTCAATGCATATTAATGAGTTAGCAGACTAGCCACCTGGATAATTTGTGAATTGCAAAGGAACATTATAGCAAGTAGCTAGAAATACAAATAAGTGAATGATAGGTGATTTTTCTAGGTATCAACTCTCTATAGTGATTAAGTGAGTGTAGAATTGTATTGTTTATCTCTTTCATGTTTTCACTTGGTGTGTGTAAGGAGTGATAAATAGTAAGAATGACTGTACAATAACTGATATTTTTCCAAGCTTTGAGGTTGAAGGTCAAGTTGTGACTTGGGAAACCTTTAAGAGGGCATTTTTGAGAAATATTTTCCTGAGAATGTTAGAAATAAGAAAGTGATGGAATTCTTAGAGCATAAGCAAGGGATTAGGACTATGGCTAAGTTTCGAAGAGTTGGTGAGATACTCTCCCCATTACCAAGGAAAATATGGTATTATGATACTTGTGCTATTTGACTCCGGTGTGACCTATTCGTTTATATTTTATTTGTGAGTGGAGAAACTTAAACTTTCTGTGTCTTCTTTAAATGATGAGCTTGTGGTTGAGAACCCAACTAGTGGGTATGTTTTGATTTCTGATGTGTGTTTGAATTATTTTGTGGAGATTTCTGATAGAAAATTTTTGTGTTGATCTGATCTGTTTGCCTCTTAGCCAAATTGATGTTATTTTAGGTATGGACTAGTTATTCTTCTGATATATCTGTCGAGATATTGTTGATGCATCTGCCGTTATTTTTGTTGTTTTGGATCGATGAGACCTTGATGAAGGCTAACCAGGAGATGCTTGAGGAGCTGAGGACCTTGAGGAGAGATGATAGAGTATCGTCTACACCTCACACGAGGGCGAGGGTAGTCGCCATCAGGTTGGGGGTAGCCACCTGAGAGGGGATCCGGTGTCCCATGTTGAGGCTGATGATGAGGTTGCAGCCCGAGGGAAGATGCTTATCACCTTTCGTAAGCATGACCATCCAGTTTTCCTTGGAGGATATGATCCAGTTGCTGCAGCTAGATGGTTGTAGGCTTTAGAGTAGATATTCACGGTGATGGAGTGTCCCGATCACCAGAGGTTGTTGTATGTGACCTACCTGCTACAGGGAGATGCCCATGAGTGGTGGACCACCACATCTCAGTTGTTGAGAGGCTGGGGTGAGGTTATCACCTGATAGACGTTTGAGGCCTGTTTCCTGGATAGATACTTTTCCAGGGATGCTAGAGAGCAAAAACAAGCGGAGTTTGACAGTCTCGTTCAGGGGAGCATGACAGTGGATGAGTATTTGGCCAAGTTCAATGAACTGGCCAAATATTCACATTTCAGGAGATCCTTGCCTGATACCGATGTTCTTACTGCTAAGTTCCAGAGGGGGCTTAGGGAGAGCATAGAGGAGCAAGTTGCGGGCAGTGGATCCCATGGCATGGATAGCCTGGTGAGTCAATGCCGCCAGGTGGAGGACATGCTTCACAGACACGGAGACAGTCAGCCTACTCCCTCAGCCAGACAGGAGATGAGGAGGCCCAGCAGCTCTGCCCCACCCAGTAAGGGTAAGGGCAAGGATTTGAGAGTCTCCGCCTCATCAGATAGATTTAAGAGAGGCTCTAGCTAGAGTATCTCAGCACGGAGGCGACCTCCTCCTAGATGTCCAGCTTGCGGGAGAGAGCACTGGGGAGTATGCCCCCAGGTCAGTTGGTGTGTTTCAGATGTGGCAAACCAGACCACATTTCTCGTGAGTGCCCGCAGGCAGGGGGCCGTGCACAGGCTGCTCCAGTTATCACGACAGCACCCACAGCGAGAGCTCCTGACTTGATCAGAGGTACTATTTTGATTGATGTTTATGATGTGAAAATCTTGTTTGACTCCCAAGCTACGCATTCATTCATCCAAGATATGATTGCAATTAGGCTAAATCTGCCCACGTCTAGATTTTCTCCTCCGATGGAGGTTACTACTTCATCTAGTGAGAGGTGTCAGGTGAGCACATATTGCAAGGATGTGCAGTTTCAGCTTAATGGCAGAGAGTACACGATTGATTTGCATTGCCTAGCTATGCCTACCCTTGAGATCATTTTGGGTATGGATTGGTTGGCCAAGTATGGTGTGATGTTGGACTGTTGTAAGAAGAAGGTTGTTGTGCCTTTTGATGGAGCTGGTTCGAGTTCCACCGCTTTCTTATCGGTCTTGCAAGCTCGGAAGGCGATTAGGGAAGAAGCTCAGGGTTATATCTTCTCATGTGTGACAGAAGATAAGCCGAATGTTGATCTGCCGCAGATCCCGATGGTGAGCAAGTTTGTGGACGTATTTATAGAGGAGATTACGCAGCTACCACCGGGGAGAGAGATTGAGTTCTCCATTGATTTAGTTCCTGGTGTAGGACCGATATCTATAGTACCTTACCGTATGACTCCTCTGAAGTTGAGGGAGCTGAAGGTGCAGTTGGAGGACCTGCTGTCCAAGCAGTTCATCAGACCGAGTGTTTCAAATTGTGGATCACCGGTGATCTTCCTGAAGAAGAAGGATGATAGTATGAGGCTCTGTGTTGATAATAGGCAGCTGAATAAGGTTACTATCAAGAATAAGTATCCTTTGCCTCAGATTGATGATCTATTAGATCAGTTGAGGGGAGCCAGGTTGTTCTCTAAGATCGACCTGAGATTCGGATATCATCAGATTTAGATCAAGCCTGCAGACATACCGAAGACAACCTTCCGATCTCGGTATGGTCACTTTGAGGATCAGGTCATTCCTTTTGGTTTAACAAATGCCCCTGCAGTGTTCATGGATTATATGAACCGGGTATTCAGACTTTTCTTAGATTAGTTTGTGGTGGTGTTTATTGATGACATACTGATCTACTCCCGAACGGAGATGGAGCATGTCGAGCATCTCAAGATTGTTCTTCAGACATTGAGGAATGATTAGTTGTATGCCAAGTTGGCAAAGTACGAGTTTTGGCTATCAGAGGTGAAATTCCTTGGCCATATGATTTCTGCAGTTGGGGTATCAGATGATCCCAGTAAGATAGAGGCTGTGATGACTTGGGAGAAACCTAAGGACATATCTGAGATCTGGAGTTTCCTAGGATTGGCATGCTACTACCGGAGTTTCATTGAAGGGTTTTCATAGTTGGTGTTACCTTTGACTTGCCTCACTCGGAAGGAGGTTCTGTTTGTTTGGACCCATGAGTGCGAGCGGTGTTTCCAGGAGTTGAAGGAAAGGTTGACTACAACTCTAGTGTTCACTCTTTTTGACCCTGAGGGAAGCTTTGAGGTGTACTGTGATGCTTCCAAGCAGGGGCTTGGATGTGTGCTGATGCAGGATAAGAAGGTTGTTGCTTATGCTTCTAGGCAACTGAAGCCTCACGAGGAGTCTTATCCTACACATGATTTAGAGCTTGCAGCTATTGTTTTTGCTCTAAAGATTTGGAGGTATTATCTGTATGGTGCTATATTGGTGGTGTTCAGTGACCACAAGAGTGTTAAATATCTCTTTGATCAGAAAGAGTTAAATATGAGACAGAGATGGTGGATGGAGTTCCTCAAAGATTATGACTTTGAGTTGAGATACCATCCCGGCAAGGCGAATTTTGTGGCTGATGCCTTTAGCAGGAAGCATGTGAGTACCGCTTGCATGATGATCTCAGACTGTGAGTTGATTGAGCAGTTCAGAGATATGCACCTGTCTATGACAGAGGGTATTCATGGTCTTAAGTTGAGAGAGACCAAGATTGATAATGATCTGATTCGGAGGATCCGAGAGGCCCAGAAAAAGGATGATGATGTGAGGGCCATGATTGGGCAACAGGATGTTTCTTAGGAGACTCACGACTTGGTGTTGTGCCTAAGGGTGAGTTGGTGGTTGTCGTTCTATCTGAGGCTCATAAGGGCCAGTTCAACATTCATCCAGGTGCCACCAAGATGTATCAGGACATGAAGAGTAATTTCTGGTGGCCAGGGATGAAGAGAGACATAGCTGAGCATGTGGCTAAATGTCTGGTATGTCAGAAGGTAAAAATTGAGTATCAGAGACCGTCCGGTCTACTTCAGCCTTTACAGATTCCCAAGTGGTAATGGGATAGCAATTCCATGGATTTCATAGTGGGATTATCGATGACTCAGACTGGATGTGACTCCATCTGAGTGATTGTTGATAGGCTGATCAAGTCTGCTCATTTCTTACCTGTTAGGACTGACTACACTGTAGAGAGGTTGACTCAGTTATATGTCAGGGAGATTGTCAGGCTGCATGACGTCCCGGAGAACATTGCCAGTGATAGAGAGGACTATCTAGACTCTGGAGGATATGTTGAGAGCTTGTGCCTTGGAGCACGGTACTTGGTGGGATAGATACCTACCTCTGGTGGATTTCTCATATAATGACAGTTTTATGCTAGTCTGGGCATGGCACCCTACGAGGCATTGTATGGTCGGAGATGCAGGACTCCTTTTTGCTGGATCGAGGTAGGAGAGAGAGCTTCTTGGACCTGAGATGGTTCAGGAGACTTCTGAGCAGATCCATTTGATCAGAGATAAGTTGATGAGAGCTCAGAGTCGACAGAAGAGTTATTATGATCATAAACATAGGCCGCTGCAATTTGATGAGGGCAACCATGTGTTTCTAAGGCTGTCTTCGGTCACAAGTGTAGGACGGACGTTAGGCATGAGGAAGCTCAGTCCTATGTTCATTGGTCCTTACCAGATTCTCCAGAGAGTAGGACCAGTGGCCTATAGGCTAGCTTTACCTCCCCAGTTGTCAGGGCTGCATGATGTTTTCCACGTGTCACAGTTGAGGAGATTTGTGGCAGATCCGTCACACGTGGTGAAGCCTGACACCATTCATATTAGGGAGAATCTGACTTGTCCGACACGACCCATAGGATTCTGGATAGAATGGAGAAGCAAATTCGGAGTAAGATCATTCCCTTAGTTAAGGTACAATGGGAAGGAAGGACACTTGAGGAGGCGACTTGGGAGCGAGAACAAGAGCTTGTGCAGCTATACCCCGAGTTACTTAACAGGTATGAATTTGAATTTTGAAGATAAAATTCTTAAAAAGGTGGGAAGAATATAATGACCCAATGTGTCTGGCGCGAGTAGCGCAACACATACGGGATGATGGCGCCAGTAGCGCCAGATGTGCGCCAGAAGGCCTTTTCTCTCAGGTTCTGGCGCGGTTAGCGCCAGACATGTGGGCCTGTGGCGCGGTTAGCATGGAAAGCCACGTGGTTAGCGCCAGGGTTGTAAATATAACCCCTGGATTCAAACTGGTGGCGCTAGTAGCGTCAGGGCCATGCGATCAGCGTGGGGAGTTCGAATCTTTGGCCTTGTTTTTAGTATCTGGCGCTACTCGCGTGGGAGTTGGCGCTAGTAGCGCCAGAGATACTGGAACTTCGCACGGTTAGCACCAGAGGTGGCACGATCAGCGCGGGACCTCTGACAGGGCCACTATAAAAGGCCATTTTTGCATTGTTTGGCCAAAATCCCAACTATTTCTTCCTCCCAGCAACTTCCACCATTGACAAACATAGGAAGCTTCATAATCCTTCAACCTTTGATCAAAACACTTCCCTCCCAACATGAAACTTGTAGGGAATCACCCTATGAGCTAGAATCCTTCATCACTTTTCCTTAAAAATCTTCAAACGGAGAGATCGCATTCTCTAGAGAACTTCACAAAACTCGAGTTCGACGCGGAAAGGAGGCGATTCACGGACACCCAAGCTTGGAGAAGTTGTCCACTAGCCTTCCTTGTCGTGTTAGAGGTAAGAAACTCGAGTTTTACCATTTGATTTGTGAGTTTGTTCTTGGGATGAATAGTGACCCATTTGAGTTAGAGCTGGAATTAGGCTTGGGTCCTTTAAAATAGTATGCTTAGAAGGTTGTTGTGATGAAGAATTAGCTTTTAAATGTTAATTTCATGGACTTTGGTTTTTGGCTCTAAGAAATGCATGTGTAGTAAGTATGTTGGTTAATTGGTGATTGTAGAACATGCGTGAGCCTTGATACTTGTTCATTATGTGCTTGAGAGGCTATAGAAACGGTGAATTGTGTGGAAGAAACGGTTTAAGCCACGTTGTAAATCCTTGAGTGTTGGCCTGTATAGAGCTTTGAGCTCTTTTTATTGGCTAATACCGAGTCTTGGGAAGACTCTAGTGCCTTGGTTAGGCCAAGATAGACTGTGAGTTGTCTATTGAATTGGTTAGTTCGGATAACCTTAAGATAAAGGACTAAGAGGTTTAGATGGAGAGGAATGGTGTTTCCTTTCATTTTAACGGTTGAGTACCGTTGTTATTTGCTTAAGCCCTGTAAGGTTTGGTTGTTTATTGATTTGTACCTGTGTGCCTTTGTATAGGGCGTGACATCGAGGGTGTCATTGACGTAGACCACGGTTCTGAGGTTGAACTACAGAGCGCGGCTTTGCCAAGTAAGTTCTTCGCTCTTGGGGAATGTTTCCCACTACCTTTGTTCCACCATACTCCGAGGGAGTGATGGTTGCATACATGATGCATGTGCATTGAAGTGGTTGTTACAGTTTTCTCATGATGATATGTATGCATGCTTCTATGCTTTGTGTGTATGGTTACCTGTTGAATAGATCTTCTGGCCAGTTAGATAGATATGGACCTCCCTAGGAGTAGAGCGCAACTCCTAGTTTGGTTTGCTCACGTAAAGGGTGATGATGATCCCTTAAGACCAAGAGATAGGTGGTCCTGTCGCGGTTGAAGCCTATTCTCGAAGGTGTCATATAAGTGTATCCATGTTTAAAGGGGTAGCTTCCAATGGGATGACACGGGTGTGAGTTCCGGTATCACACTGGGGACTGATGGTCTCAGATGTTGATGATGATGCATCGTGTGGCGGGCGTAGTACCGTGGATATACATTAGAGCAAGATGATTACTATGTATTGTTGTGAGGGTTGGGAGGCGTAGTGATTGTGATGCCTTTGATGTTGTGTATCATGGAAGTGAGTCAGGGGAAGGAGAAGCCTCCAAGAGCCCTGAGCTTATTGAGATGTGTATCTCAACTCGTGTGGGGATTATATTTTTGCAGGTGATTCATCTGGCAGAGATGATAACTCTCAGGGCGGGAGGCCCCAGTAGAGACAGTTCCTGTGCAGCAGCTTGACAACATTTTGAGAGCATGGAGGCTCATTTGTATATGTTGATGTATTTTGTATCCCTGCGAGAGAAGATGTGTGTGTACACATATGATGTTTCTGTTTATATTTATGTTGTATAAACAATACAGGTTTTGTATGCCCTCGTGTGAGGAAGTGATCTGTGAGATCATGACAATGGATGCCTATTTTTTTGTTTCGCCACAGTGGTGGTTGAGATGATGTGTGTGTATATATATATATATATATATATATATATATATATATGTATATACCTGTGGTATTTCTCCTGATATATCTGTAGAGATATTCTTGATGCATCTGACCGTTATTTTTGTTGTTTTTTGGATCGATGAGGCTGGCTATAGTGCGTTGAAATTTGTTTATTTAACTGATGTACGTACCATACATAATGAATCAAGAAATAAAGTTTTGTAATCGCTTTCGTAGGTTTTTAATTAAAGTAATTACTGCGTTTATCTGATTAAATAATTGTTAATACACTGAATGCATACAGGATGCTACATTTTCCTCCTTCAATTCCATTCCACTATATGGTATGGCCGTACTCAGTATATATGCATTCTGTCTTCTACAGCATTAAGCCTCTAATATGAAGCTTAGTTCCTCCTTATATCTCAACTGCAATATATGCCAATGCAGCTAGGTCAACTCTCATATCTTAATGTTTGTCATGAGGTGTGTAGATTAAATTAAGTTACGCTTTGAAACCTTAGGTACAATGGGTGGCTTTAGGCTTCAGCTGTTCATCTAAGCTTGAGAAATTGCCAGCTCAAGATAATTGAAAGTTTTCTGATATTTTAAGAATCCCATAAACCAAAACTCAAAATTGTCTTCTGTGACTATCTCTATATACTTCTGTGTTGGCTTCTCAACATTTCTACTTTGGTTCACGTACTTAATCCTCTTCAGGGGAATTGAAACCTGTGACAAGATACAATAATGTTCGAATGTAAATAATAATGTGAACACTTTTTTGGACTAATTTAGGAAACTAAAGTCAGGGATAATTTATTTATTTTTATCAATTCATAAATTATTAATTACCTTATAACGGATTCTGCACATTTCGCCTTTACTAGAGAAGACTTTCATTGATCTCTCACTGCAAAAGGTAACCTTGTCTGTGGAAATGAAGAAGAGGCCTGCTAAAGGGCCTGATGTGGTTGATAGATAGCACTGTGAAGATTTCAACAGTTTCTCCCCTTTTCTCACTGTGAAGAATTGGTTGAAGACTCTCTTCACACCACCAACTTGAAGAATTCTAGCCCCTAGTCTCAACTTCCCCATAACTGTCTCAGTTATCGTTGGCCCCAGTCTCACTGAAATTTCATCAAATTTATAAATAGTTAATCAATATAGGATTGTATATGGAGTAAGGACTCTGATAAAAAAAAAAAAGAGGGTTAAATTTATTTGGAGAAATTTAAGTCAAATTGCATGGTTGAATTCTTTGTTATTATGTGTATGATGACAAAATAAAATTCAAACCTATGTCTTTGTGTAAATAGGAGTTATAAGATTGATTTAGTAGTGAAAAAGAAGAAATGAGAAAAATGTTGTGGGTTGTAATTTATTAACAAAAATTTAATAATTAAAAATTAACGTACGCTGATAAAAAAAAAAAAAAAAAGAGTCCATGTTATTAAAAAAATTACACCACTAGATCAATTCTAGTAAGTTTGTTGAATTAAACGTTTAGTTGAATTTTTTGATGAATGCAAAACTTTATGAGTTGATCTCTATTTAAAGAAGAAAAAAAATTATGCAAAGAAGTTTTACACTGAACTAGCAACTCGTAGTGCATGCATTATCACTTGGGATTTGGGAACCTATATGGCTATATCAAGTTTACATGAATACGTACTCACCATGTTCTCGTACTTCTTGCGAAAAGATATCAGCCTTCCTTCCAAGTTTGTTTATAATTGAATATATTCTACCTGAAATATTGAAGCTCTAAAATAAGCCATTACTTGATATATAAATTTAATGTTTGTAGGTAAAGAAAAGAAGGTTTTACTTTGCTTTGACGTTTTTGTTGACAATTGACGTTCATTGGCAGGATCAGGTAAGAATTTGTCGAGTATTGACTTATGCAGTTGATTATAGGTAGCTATGCTGAGTGAATGAAGTAATGTGGTGTTCATGGCTGAATTCTGATGCTTTAAAGGACTTGAGTTTTATTGAAGGTTTAAGAAATTTATGCTTATAATTGATTTGGTAAGTCCCTTGATTCTATTCCAAAGAGCTATTTAAAGAGAAGTTAAGCTAGGATGCGCATGAATATTCACCTTTTTTTTCTTTTTCTTTTTGGTGACTCATATTCTTAGATCATCAACTATGATTATATGTATGGACACAACTGGCATGGCATCTTCATGATAGTATAAAAGCCACATGGACTGTTTTGGTTGCTTTTAGAGAAAAATAATGGTACAGAAAGATCCATGTCATCTTTTTAACACTTAGAAATGTTTTTAAAGGAAGTTGTTTTTAAAGTTTAGAGAGAGGTTATATACCTTAATGAGCAAGGTTCTATTGTGGTTGATCGATGATCGGTATATATTTAAGGAATAAATTACCTTTTTTAATCAATTCTTAAAATATTGTGCCTGTGTGTTTTGCATGATTTTAATTAAACCCTTATGGAAGCGCGAAAGTTTTGAGCTCAGTATATATTTTTACTTAGTTATTTTTTATTTTATTTGTTAGTGAAGGATTAGTTAGATGTTATTAGTTTATGCTTGAACATTTAATTTAGGGTGAAATATGTTTAGCTTTAATTTTCTACTCTCTTTTTCCTCTCTCCCAATTTTGCCAAATTTTTAAAATGGAATCTAGCTATCATCACTTACTGATGACATGATAGACATCTAGTAGACATTTTGCTATGTTGTATGTTACTTTAAGACAGTCATTGACATAGCTTAACTAGATGTATATACGTGATGAGGATCATTTTAAAAAAATAAAATTAGAAGAATTAAAGTCAAGAAAAAAATTGAAGATGAATAAATTAGTAAAATTTATAAGAATAAAATGCATATTTACACCTATAATGTAAGTATAAAAACTCTTGTGAGTTGACAGTATGAGTCTATTAATTAAGAGTCCATAACTTTACCTATATTATCAATTGAATTTTTGCTCATTTTTTTTTTCTTATAAAAAAAATTCTAAAAACATTTTAATTTGACTACTTTGATTTCTTCTTCTAGGAAAATCCATAGGTCAGTAGGTGAAGAATGTAGTCTTTTGCAAAGCGGAAAGTAACTTATAAACTAATGAAAATAAAAAGTAGACTTATTATTTGGTACACTTTTTAATTGCACTTGCTTAATAGGGTTGTTATATTGCAACTGTTTATAAATGTGAATGCATCATCCAAGCGCGCTTTTTCCAGCTGGCATTTTAACTTCTTGATGCTATATATACCGTTCTTTACATATAATGATAAGAAAAAAGTAATGATAAAATGCTGAAGTATATTCCATTTCTTGTTACTCTTTACTAGAGTGCTCAACTTAAAAGATCCTCAATTCTGCCGTTCTTTATTAACAAGACCAATTGTTGAATGAAAGGATATTCGATTGTAAAATTCACTGCATGCTAATTAGGTGATTAGACCTAATTCCGAATAGGATTTTTTTTATATACATCAGAAAGAATTCCGAATAGGATTTGATCACATATAATAAAATTTGCAGCTACGTAATTTAAAAATTTAAGAAGACAGTTATTAGAACATGCCACGGAAGTCAATTCCAAAAGAGAATGAAAAAGTGTGTTTGTTTCATGAATTAAAAACTCATTTTTAAGAATGTGAATTTAGGAATGTAATTTTTTGTTGTGAGTTTTAAATAACCAATCTTGAATAATTTTAAAAAAATAGATATACCATGATTTAATACATCATTTTTATTTTCATGTTGAAATATGAAAAATATATATTCTCGTGAGAGTGTGAGAAGTTATTTTCTAACTCAATTATAACATCTATTCCAACTCTCTCTTTTTTATTTCAATTATGTGAAACAAAATATTCCATTTAGTATGTCATGTCTTGTGAAATTACTTCTCAAACATATTCTTAGAGATTTGATCTCTAGTCTATGTGTATAATAAATATTTATTGGGAGATGTTAGTGTTTTGAATGAATCTTGTTACTTTGATAGATTATCTTTGATTTTCAACTGGGGATATACTCAATTAAAAATAAATAAACAAAGGAACCGATTAATGAAAGTCAAGTTTTAGTCTATACATGGGTCAAAATATGCCGACATAGGAAACAACACAATATATAACTATGTTTTCCGTTATCTCATGAGGGATTGGGCTGCACATTCCTGTGTAGAGAAGATATGCCTTGTCTTTTGGAATAAACTAGTCCTCTTTGAAGAAATTGAGCACTTGAGTCTACGGGTGACCAAAAGCATTGCATGCATGTTAAAAGAAGGGGAGGGGGGGAGTAAGGTAAGGCATAGCACATGCTTTTTGTATTTTTTGAAAAGTGAGCCACCCAAATATTCCTTTTTCAACTTTTCCCTTGCTACTTTAGGGAATACCATGATTGGTCGTCTGATTCAGTGATTAGTCTCAATTTCCCTTGCTTCTAAAATCTACCGGTGAGAATATTTGCAGCTAGCAACAGTTAGATTTTGGTTAGTACATCTTATTTTTTTAATGTGATTTCAATTGTTTGTTAAGAAAGCACAAACCGGGCCATGGCAATTGGGCCATGAGGATATTCTAATCATTTGAATATATGAAGTTACAAGTGATAGAATAAAGGTATTCGCATTTTGGTATTTGTTAGAACACCAAATCTAGAAATTTAATGAGAATTGGACCTCATAATTTTAATTAAAATGATAATTTTAGGCCATAACTTGAATGACAATTATATGTCAAAAAAGAATTTATAAAAAATGAAATAAATACATTTATTATTTAATTAATACACTTTTACATTAATATATATTATTTAATATTAATAAAATGACTAATGTATATTCAATCATATCTATTGCATTCTGAAAAATATTGAAATTTAGTAAACCAAGCAATAAGTACACAAATATAATATTTATCAATTATAAAATTAATTAAAATAATTAATTGAAAAATATCATTAGTGAATTGTTAAAAAAATACAGTCAATTTTAAAAGTCAATCATCAGTATTCCGTTAATAAATTATAAGTTGTTATTATTTAATTAAATGAATGAAATATTAAAATAAAATTCTAGTAAATGCATATAATTATTATTTAATATATAAATAAACATAATAAAAGAATATTGAAACAGTAAATTATCATTAAAGAGCTTATTACTTTAAGAAGTTATATATTGTTAAATAAATATTATGATCATAAAATAAACATTTAAAATTCAAAACTATAGCAATCTTTTTTTGGCATGGATTTAATTTTTATATATTATGTAAAAGTCAATTAACATTTTTGTTTTAAAAAAAAGTCAATTAACTTATCATACATACAAATTATAATTAGATATATAGTAGTGCAAATTTTCTTTACATTATCATACATAAAATATTTTCTCTTCATTAATCAATTGTCAATGAATTCTTCTGAATTAAATTGATGTTATCACCTTGTGAATAAACTGTAATACATAATCTGGCATCCAGTTTTCAATTCTATCAAAATCCTCTAGCAATTGCTTTCTTGGTCATTACAAATTAAACATGTAGTTTTATTTATTTAAGTTTAGAAAAATGGAAGAGAGACTTCCACTTTTATTACAACTACACTTCTCATGAAGTTTTATTTATTGCGAAAACCTAAACCCGTAAATAAGCTTTAGAAAGTTCCCTTCTTAGTTGTGAGGGTTGCGATTAATCCCAGCCTCAACATGTTCATTAGGACGCCAACCTCCCCAGCCACCACCGCGCCACGGACTGCCCCAACCACCGCCATAATAAGGGCCACCCCAACCGCCATACCAAGGACCACCCCAACCACCGTAACCCCACCATTTGCTATCATATACCCCATTGGGAGCATGCTTCCCTACAATAAAAACAACAATATATAATAATAAGGTATCAGATGAAATAATTATTTTAGATTATACTTTTGCTATATATCCCAAACAAAATGATGAAATTGACAAACTGGCGAGGTAGCCTGTCTCAATCTTAATCTAAATGCCTATGCAATTCTTGGTGAAATTATAGCAAGTTGTTATTTCAGTAAAATTGTCCACATAGAAAAACATGATAGGATATTCTTACAAAATCTTGTTAAATATCTTTATAGGTATACTAAGTGCTATCATCAAACTATCTTGAGTTACAACAAATAAAACGTATTATTAAAACAAACGAAAAAAATATGAACAGAATTACCATTTTTTTGGTTGAAATTCTCGTATTCATTGGGTGCAACCTCAGCAGAGATCAGAAGTATAGCCGCCATGAACATGACTACAACAAGCAAAACCTTGGAACCCATTTTTCAGAACTGACTGTGAACTTATAGAACACTAGCTAGTACATGTATGTCGATGTGAAGGAAGTGACTTAGTGTTCTCTATTTATAGGCAAGTAAAGTAGAGTGAGAACAAGAAATATTCAATTCAGTACTTGACGGGGAAGTACATTTTAATTTAATTTAGTCGTATCTTTTATCTTCAATTTCTAAAAATTATCATCAAAATCTTGTCAGGTTCCCCTATGTTATCGTTTGCATTTTCGTGTTGAAATTGAAAGCAATCATCATATTGTAGGATATAACGTAAAAGCAAATGCATCAACGAGGATATGCACGGCCATTGCTATTTGACTTGCTAGAATTTGGAGTTGAGAACAATGATGTGGACTTTTAAGATTGCTATGACACTGTAAACATAAATGCGATTGGATGTTATAGACTGCATGACAAATAATGCAATTAGTTCTCCGTGCATGCAACTCTTGGCACATAAACTATCATGACGCAAGGATTGTACTTCATTGAATGAAAGGAAGGTTCAACCAGTCTCTAGTCAACTCTCCATTTCTCTCCAAAAAAATAAAATCCTTTCCTTCTTGCTGTTAGGACGTGATCCCTCATGTTCAATGCCTAAGTGAAAATAAAAATATATAAAAAAAAGAGATAAAGAAGAACACAATAATCTTTTAATTTGAAAAAATCTTTCTGAACGTGAAGAAAAAAAAATGAAACCAAAAATTACATTTCATCGAATGAATTCAAGTTTCAATAACCATTTTTTAGAGTCAAATTTCCAATTCTCTGATCAACCGAAAAAAAATAATTTAATTTATATAGAAATGGTAGATCTTAATTTAATAACAATTTATCATTAATTCATTTTCTTTGTAGGAATGACGAAAGTTGACCTTTGAATCAAATAAAATAAAAAAACTAATTGGGATCAAATAAAGAATAGAAGCAAGAAGTCAGATATCACCAAACTTCTTGTAAACTGCATGACATTTGTGGAACGTCAAGGATTAATTAGGATATTTTATCTTCACTACTTTAAAATGGGGTTTTTACATTGGTTGTTTAACAACCGAAATGGAAATATATATGTTATGACAATTTATAAATTAAAAGCAAGTTCTCATTTTTAACCGATATAGATTAATTTACGTTTACATTCACAAAACTAGACTAAGTTCCTTTTCGATCTCTGATTGCTTTCTCCCATGGACGCAACACCTGACCCATACGACCCACTCCGAAGACGAAGCACGTCGTGAAGAGCACCCCATTTAGAAGTCCATCGCCTGCTACGCAGCAAGCACAACAACAGCAAAAGACAACATCAAGAACCTTTGTGGAACAAGAACCTAGTATAATCATCGATGGAAGAGTCCGACAAATGTGGCTATCAAGTTTTTTGAGAAGGAGGATCTCGTGATCGTTGAGGCTTTCACTATTTGTTGAGGGTGGTGTAGAGATCTTTTTATGTAATAGGGTTTGTCAAGACTTTCTTTATGCTCCTATTCTTGTGGATTATTGATATCTTGCATATTGGAACTTTATTATGAAAGTGCAAGTAGGTCCCTTTGATTGATTTAATCTTTTTGAGTGGTGTTGTGGTTAGTGAGTGCGTGGATATGCCTGGCGGCAGTCGATTGAAGTCGTGGTGGAGAGTGAAAGATCTTGGAGTTGGTTGAGGGCGAAAATAAAAGGTTTCGAGGTATCATTGTTTTTGTTTGACTGGACCATGGACCCATTTCTCTGTCTTATATCCAATAAAGGCATATATAGTGAGGGGGTGAGATTCTGTGGCATTTGGTTACGGATGGACATAGGAGACTGGAAGGGTTTTATGATGTTGCAGGGGAAGGGATTTGGTTTATTGGTTTGCATATTCCAAAATCTGATCATTGGCTAATCATGTGGTGGGATAATTATGTTATATGTATTTTGTGTACTTAGGATTGGATTGGAAAAAACAATCCATATCCATAAATTAATCTGTATCCAATCTAATTTAATTCATTTTAAATTCATTTAAATAAATTAGTTTTATATCCAAATTTATTTTTTTGGATTTTAAATCTAATCTAATTAATTGAATATGAAATGGATATGAATTGGATATTTGTTTGAATTTTTAAATCTATTTTTTTTGCCAACTTTGATTGAGACTATTTTTTTGGTCGACGTCAACTAATGATGATTTTAAGCCGTCATCGTTGAACCTATTTTTCGGTTAATGTTGATAAGGTTTTTTTAGTCAACATTAATTGATACTACTTTTTGGCCGACATCAATCGATGCTATTTTTTTGTCAATGTCAGCTAGGTTTTTTTGTCGATGTCTATCGAGATTATTTTTTATTGACATCAAGTAGGTTTTTCGTTCGACGTCGACTATAGTTTTTTTTTTTGTCGATGTCAGACAAGACTATTTTTTGGCCAATATTGGTTGAAAAATTCATCGGCCGACACCAGCCAAAAAACTTAGTTGATGTCGGCCAAAATATTTTTCCAATTGACGTCGATCGAAAAAGTCCTAGTTGATGTCAACATAAAATATCCCTAGCTAACACCAGCCAAAAGAAATAGTCATGGTTAATGTTGAACAACAAATCCTAGTTGTTGCCAACAAAAATATAGTTTCAACCAACATCAACAAAAAACCTAGCTAATGTTGATAAAAAAAAAGTCTTGACGAATGTTGGCAAAAAAATATCAATGATCGACATCGGCAAAAAATAACCTTATCAATGTTAGCCACAAAAATCCTAACCAATGTCGGCAAAAAATTAGTTACGATTGATGTTGATCGAAAAACCCTTGGTCAATGTCGGCCAAAAAGTGCATTGACTAAAAATCATGGTCAACCTCAACCAAAAAGCAACCCTACGTAAGATCGACCAAAAAAATCATATTGACCAATGTCGACTGAAAATGCACTGACTAATGTCAGCAAAAAAATAGTCTTGGTTGATGCCGGTCTAAAAATGTCTGGACCGATATCTATCGAAATTGCATTGGTTGAGGTATGTCAAAAATACATTAACCAATATCAATAAAAAAATAGTCTTGACCAAGGTCGGTTGAAAATAGCTTTTAAATGGACAGGTACTAAGTTTTCACTTTTTATCATTTAATAACTAAAATTTGTAAAAAAAATCTTATAACATTTAAGTGGATATAAATTGGTTATATTTAAATCCATATCTATTTAAATGGATTGGATCTTGAATCTAAATTGTTTTTAAAAAAATATGGATATGAATTTAAAATCCAATCCATTTAAATAGATATGTATTAGATATGGATTGAATTTTTAAAAATCTAATCCATGCCCACCCCTAAATGAGGAGGTGAAATTCTTTGTAAGTTCTTAATGTTTGTGGGTTCTAATTTGATCTTAATCCCTGTATCAAATTTATCTCTTCATAATATAATATTTCATTTTGCTTTCCATAAAAAAAAAAATAAATAGAAGCATCTCACCTATGTTGACTTCCTTCTCCCTGTTAATCCACCAACAACAATCCTCACAATAGAGAGAAGCATCACAATAAGAAATAATAAGCTTTCCAGCAAAAGCAAAACATCCATCGGTACATGACAGAAATCCATAAGTATAACTCTTTAATAAACATATTCCTACATATATTTAATTTATCTACTTTTTATAATTTGGTTCGCTAATGGTTTTCACTCTCTCTTTCTCTCTCTCTCTATCTATCTATATATATATATATATATATATTAATAACAGTATTTTGGGTTGTAAAAAAGTACTTTAAGTAATATATATGTATTTATAGTTTATCTTCCATTAATATAAATTTTAGTGATAAATAACAATTTTATGCATCTAACTTAATGATCAGTTTACAAATTCTAGTGGCTATATATTAAGGTTTTAAAGATATTTTAGGATATATATTATGGGTACCAACATGTGTCATTATTCATGGGTTCGAATAAAATTAAATTTGAAGTTTGTCATTAGAAAAATACATAATTATGAGAAGAGACTTCATTAAAAGAATAAATCAGATTTTTTTTAGAAATTAGTTATCGACAAATGAAAATTAGTGAACCCCAAAAATACTATGATATTGATTCTATTTTCACTTTTCTTTTCTTATTTTTCCTATTTAATTAATTGCCTTTTTATTCCAAGCCTCAAACGTTTTTGAAAAAAATTTTCAGTGAATTTCAAACAGAATGAGTTTCGAACCGTCATTGAACCGGAATTATTTTTAATTAAGAAATCTCTTTGAACTTTCTTCGAATTTTTATCATTTGCTATCCTTTCATATAGAAATTATTGTGGTAGGAATTTTTTTTCTGTCATCAAATTAACCTCTCTGCAGCACTAGTAATTATACCGTCACTTCCCTTTTTTGAAACCATTACTTAACCAGTTCAATTCTTATGAAATAACTTTACTATTTAATCTGGTTTCTAGTTTCTCATTTCTATCAAAACCCTTTAGCAGCAATAGCTTTCTTGGATGAAACAAATTAGACAATATTATACAATTTTATTTATTTGAGTTTAGCAAAACAGAACCAGAGACAACACAAAGATAAGGAAATTCATAAAAAGTATTATTCCTTTATAAAGTTTTCCACTTCTATTACAACTACCCTTCTCATGAAGTTTTATTTATTGCGAAAACTTAAACCCATATATAGGCTTTAGAAAGTTGCCTTCTTAGTTGTGAGGGTTAGCATCAATCCCAGCCTCGTTATGTTCATTAGGACCATAGCCACCACCCCAACCTCCATAGCCACCACGCCCGCCACCATAGCCACCACGCCAACCCCCATATCCACCACGCCCACCTCCATGGCCTCCACGCCAACCCCCATATCCACCACGCCAACCTCCATAGCCTCCACGCCCACCTCTGTAACCACCACCATAGCCTCCTCGCCAATACTTGCTTTCATCTACCCCATTTGCACTAGGCTTCCCTACAATAAGAAAAAAAAGGAAAACATACAATAATAATTAAGTAGAGGCTAAAATAATTTGCCCTAGCTAGGCAACCTTCTCAATGCTTAATCAAAATGCTTATACAATTAGTTCTCAGTGATATTATATAGTGAGTTGTTATTCCAAATAAACTTATTAATCATAGAAATATCTGACATAGAATTCTTCCAACAACTTGAAAATATCTGTATATAGGTTTACTAGCTAAGTGCTGCCATCAGTACAACCACTAAAATCTATAATTAATGCAGAAAAAATTATGAACTAAATTACCATCTATTTTGTCAAAATTCTCGTATGCATCATCAGGTGCAGCCTCAGAGGAGATCAGAAGTATAGTGGCCAAGAACATAAGTAGAACAAGCAAAACCTTGGAACTCATTTTCAGAACTTAGTATGAACTAATAGAACAGTACTAGTGTATATATGTCGATGTGAAGGAAGTGACTGAGTGTTCTCTATTTATAGGCAAGTGAAGTAGAGTGAGAACAAGAAACATTCAATTCTTTACTTGGTGGTGGGGAAGTACATTTTAATTTGATTCAGTCTTATCTTATAACTTAAATTTCCGAAGTTAACATCAGAAGCTTGTCAGTTTCCCCATTGTTTCTGTTTGCAATTTGGAGTTGAAATTGATAATCATATTGTTGGACACCATTAGATCGAGGAATTGGCCTAACAAGGATATGCATTTGTCATATCATATCTGATCACTTGCTAGAATGTGAATTGAGAACAATAATGTGGACTTTTAAGATTGCTATGACACTGTAAATATAAATGCGATTGGATGTTTTAGACTGCATGACAAATGTTGCAGTTAGTTCTCCGTGCATGCAACTCTTGGCACATAAACTATCATGACGTGAAGATATTGCATTTCATTATAAATTAAACCAAGTTTCAACCAGTCTCTAGTTAATTCTCCATTTCTCTCAATCAATGTATTTTGTCCTTGTGTGCTTTGCACCGCCCTAATTTATATAGAAATGATGCATCTTGATTTGAAGATAATTTTCATTCCTATACTATTATTTAATGATTCATAGTTCATTTAGGCATAATCCTTAGTAATTCACATAATTTAATCATTTTAGTTCATGTTACTACTTTAATTATTTTTCTATTTTCTATGTAGGAATAATGAAATTGACCTTTAGATAAGAACAAAACTAATTGTGATTGACAATGAAGGAAGGAAACAAGAAGTCAAATATCACTAGTATCCCAATGAAATGCACGGTTATGGAGCATCAAAGATTAATTAAGATATTTAAGTTTTTAGGTTTTGTTGTATGTTTTTGGGTCTTGTTTAGGAATTCTTATCTTTTATTGTATTTTGGAATTTTTTTTTTAGGATTTTTTTATTTTTAGTATATTTAAGAGGCTTGCTTCAGAAGCTACTTGTAAAAGAGGTTTAGAAAGTCCAAGGAAAGACTTTTTTTTTCTCTCTTGTGATTTTTTTTTTTTTATTATAAGAAAATAAGAGAATATAATAATGAAAAACATAGGGGTACAAGAGGTAACCCAATTGCCCAACCCTTTTAGAAAATAAAAATCCTTTCAGCCCTAAATTTATATTTATATACAGATCGAACAGAAGACAGATATAGAACATACTCAGCCTTCTGGAATCTGTTCCCCACCTTTAGCAGATTTAGCTTTAATGTTTCCATTGCGCTGTAGCTATACACCTTCCTATTCAACTTTCAAAAACATATTTAATCCAGCGTTCCATTTTTGAACAGCAATGTATTCCTGTGCATCCATATATATGCTCGCCCCATATCACCGCGAACCATATTAACGGATCTCCACTTTAATAAATAGCATTAGTTGACTTCATGTAATGATCTATAATAATGTTGATGTGCAATTTACACTATTTTCATTTATTATAAAAACCACAAAGGTACACATATAGTTCTACTCAACGGGCCTTGCAAATTGTCCCACTACAAAAAAAAGTTACAATTTGTGGAGGATAAAAGCTACCACAAATGACAATTCTAACAGTTAAAAAAAACTATTAGTATTACGTATGTCACAAACAACTTTTAACGGATTTACAATAGCAGCTGATATTAATTCTTTTTTTTTTCTCTCAACAATAAAAGTACAATATATGTTTAACTCCTGTATATCTAGCATATCAACCAAAGTACCCAAAGTACACCCACAATTAAAACTCAACCCTATATGTTTAACTCCTGTATATCTAGCATATCACCATGTTGCAGGTTATAGAAAAAAAATTTCAAAACCTATAGCAACACAAGCCTAACTATATACATGCACCCACCTATTATAGTATACTATACCTATCCCCCCGGCAAAATAGCCCAAACAACACCCCTTGCCACGGCTATAATCCCCAAATATAAGCTTCAGGATTAAGGCTACACTGAGTAAATGAATAACAAAATAATGTATCTGTTGATTTTATCCAACATCACGCATTAAAAAGTATTCTTTACATCAAATTCTACTTGTGAAATTCAGATTATTTAAATATAATATCATTTCTAGTTTTTCATATCATCCTAAACGATCCATAATATTTCCTGGCAGCTAGAAACTGCTGGAAAATGCATTCTGAATCAGTTTTAATTTTGCATTTATTGGCAGTTAGTAGCAACCACAAAATGTATTCACAATTTTTTTCATTACATTGTGAAACGTGTTATGCTTGCCTTCTTTAGAAACCAATATCAGAGATGAGTGCAACCACACACTAAAATAAGTAATAAAGCAAAGAATATAACAAGAAATAGAGAAAGAGGGAATCGAAAGCAACCAACATTTTGCCTAACATGTTTAGCATCCACATACCTATAATATAATAAACATGATATAGAATTTCAGATCCACAAGTATTATCTTGATGAATTAGTAATAAGGTTTCCAATGATGCTGACCTTTTCCACAAGTATTATATTAAGGAATTAGCTAGTAATAAGTATTCCAAGGGTTTCCATTGATGCAGACTTGGCAAATTTCTTCAAGAACCTGCTTGCTTTTATTGCCATCCTGTATTGATAACAGAAAATTGTAGAACTTAAATATACCTAGACAAGAAGTTGAACCTTAATCTATTTATTTTAGTAAAATTAAACAAGGCTTAGCATGCAACTCTTTAACAACCCGAGGAATTTTAGATGGCAAAGCTAGCCTCACATAAAAGAATCAGTTAGAACAAATCACATATTTTCGTCGCCAATGTCAAACGCTAGCCTCAATGTTTCCAACGCCTGAATTAAAATATTTAGGAAAATCCCACAAATTAATTAATCAATGCTAAACATTGTTTTCAATACTAGAGTGGTGGTTCAATCTGCATGACATGGCGTTAAAACGGGCATTGATTTTCTTAACAAAGCTAATACTTGGCTGATAAAAAAAAAAAAGTCATAGCCAATTGCATGAGTTTTTCTATTATTTCTTACTGAATATAGGGAAATCCTCATAGAAAACAACAATAATATTTAGAAATTAAGAAGGTGCGTAAACAAGATTCATGATAATTTCTATATCAGTTTTTTTTTCATGGTTACATTCTTTTTGTTTGCTTTCTTGTTAAATTTTCCACAATAACATGCACATTATTTCATTAAATATGAATTTACCATCTAACATAGTTAAATTTGCAAAATGGCAACTTTTTTCTTTATTTATTTCACCTACAATTTGTGTTTGATTTTCTGTTCTTATTCATTTGTGTTGGATGCGTCAGGAATACAAGGGAGGAACACCATGATATATATCTTTTTTTTATGTGTGTGAATGACAGGGAAAAACATCCCTTGGATAGATAAAAAACCCTGTGAAAACACGATCGATAGAGGTTACATCAGCCATAAGGACATAAGAGATACAAGGCAGAAAAAAATCAAAAACCCTCATCTAAGAAGATTAATCGCACTCAGTTTCAACAATAAAGTGTTTGAAGCCACGATTCTAGGCTATACCAATACCGAGATATATTGCCCACAATTCAGCATGAAGGACTGAGCAAAAAGCACATTACCACAATGGTCCCTAAACACCCAACCCACAGCACCTTTCTTCATCACAGTTAAGCTTGTAATGACCAACTGAAGGACAATTCCACACCTAATAATTGGTGAGTCATTATTCAAAATATCCACTGAAACAAATTGCCTCTGGACCTGATTGCTCATAAAATTAGTTGAACAATATCTTTAGGTTACTCCCATATCTATAGAAACTGCAAATAATTTCAGCCAAGTGAGTATCACGCAAATTCAACAGCTTCCAATATTTAATTTCTTGTTGGGCTGCGATCACTTGCAGTGGTGCATTTGGAATTAATAAAAGGAACCAATGCATCTTTAGAGGTGGATGCTTCTGAATTGGTGCAAGAAATTAAATTCAATGCTTGGAGTTGGATGTGTCTAGTTTCGGCTTCTTTGTGCAGTGGAGTTTGAATCCAGGGGTCATTTTAAGCTACAAGCCCTCGTAGGTACCACAGCTGGTGTGAATATTTGCCTTTTTGAAGGGTTATTCTTAGATGATGTTAATTTGCTGGCTGTATTTTCTGCTGGTCTGTGTTAGCTGCATGTTTTCCATTTGCATCCTTTTTCAAAGATTCAGTGTAGGGAAATCCTGCAAGCGTCAATTGAGTTCTATGTAAAGTTTTTCCTATAGATAAGTAAAAAAATTTCTCACGTGAAATCTCTCAAAATTACTATTATTTTTTCTTCATTTGTCCCCTCTTAATTAAACCATTAATTCTTATTTGTAAGTTCATTGTGCAAATATCCGGTGCCTAAGCATTTTCAGAAAAATTAAATGTTTACTCGTGAGAATCAACTTTAATAGCACTATTAATTTGTCATAATCTTCAAATTCTGTCAAACGCCTTTAGCAAATATCTTCTACGACAAAATACATTTTTTTTCTTTTCTTTTTGCGTGTTTAATTTTACCAAATGAATGGAGAAAACAATAGACACTGAAAGAGGAAAGGAAATTGAAATAAGAATCATGCCAATTGCCAAATCCATTAATTATTCCTTTAGTAGTAATGCACAGGGAAAGATTTTCACTTTTATTTCATGCATAACTAGATAAGTACACGTCTCATGAAGTACACGTCCCATGAAGTTTTATTTATATGGATAACAATAGCTTATACTTTAAAAGCACAATGCCCATGTTTAGTTGAAAGGTTGAGCATCAGTACGTGCATCAACATGTTCACCAGGATAATAGCAGCACCTCCAACAGGTTTGATAGTAGTAGCTCCATTGACAACAACCATTGGGGCAGTACCATTCACGGCCGTATCTACCCCAACCACGCCCCCAACCACCATAATATTTCATTTCATCGACTCCTTTTGTACCATGGTTACCTTTGATCAAGACAAAAGAATATAATTAATCAGTTACAAATTACGATATAAGAGTTTAATGATAATGTAGTCATATTATATAAGTTTTTATGCTACCAACCTAGCAGAAATAAAAAATTCCATTATTTTTAAAGTAGTTATATATTATAAAATTGTGATTGGAGATGATAGTGTAAACTTTTTTACATAATTAATATATAATCTATTTTCTCTTTCAATAATACTTAATTATCATCATATTTTTTATGTACATATCACTAAAAAAAAAACTTTTAGAAAGCTAGTTGATTGTTCAACGCACATACAATTTTTCATGACCCTATGCAAGGTAGCTGAATTTTATCCAACGTATAAATTCTGTTTTCTAGAGAGAAAGAAAATAATAGTTTTCTAAACATTGTAAGATCACCTTAATAATTTGACACAAAAAATATCACAGATCTACAAAATTTTAGTATTAAACTTGTACCTAATAAAGCTAATCATGGTGAAAAATTAATGAAAAGAATTACCATCATTAAGTTTATTATCTACATCGTTGGATGCAACTTCCGCTGAAAGAAGGAGGACAGAAGCCAAGAGCATAACAAGAACGAGCAAAGCCTTGGAACACATTTTTCCTACTCAATGTCAAGCAATTGCAAACTAGTTCTTATGTTTGTCAATGAAAAGAAAGTGACTGAATATTCTCTATTTATAGACAGTGTGAGAAGAGGTAGTACAAGATCAGTCAATTCTTTAGTTGGTGTTGATTTAATTCAGTCTTATCTTATAACTAAGAATTCTAAAACATACGATCACCATAGTTTTGTCTATTTCCCTTTGTTTGTGGCAAGGTTATATGCATGATCTTTTCTATCTGAAATACTAGTGTTGGAGTTACAAATGATCATGTAAACTTCTAATATATAAAATACTAAAACACCGTTAATGTATCTGCAAATGCAAGCTTTAAAGTGCATAAGACAAGAAATTCAATTAAGTAATTAAGTTTCGGTGAATGAAACTCACGGCAAGGAATATCAGGACGTAAGAGTGTACGACAAGAATTTTCATTTAATGAAACCAAGCTTCAATCCATTCTCTGGTCAATACCTCATTCGAGTCAATCCTCAAATTATACAAATATAGTCCTTCTATGCATAATTGCCTGATAAAATGTTGGGTGATCGAATCTATGTATATATCTCACCCTGAGGTTATTGATTTTTTATAAAAGCATATATTATATATACCTTAATAGAGTATTAAGCAATTCCACAATTTTTTCGTTTGAGTATTAAACAGTTAATTTTTGGTAAAACTCGTTAATTTTATCAACATTTTATTAATTAGTATATAGAAAAATGAATATTCATACAAAATAATAAGATTATGAATGACGTATGACTTAATAAAAATCAAAATTATTTTTTGAGTTCACATAAAAGAAATAGTTCATCAAGTTTATTTATTTTATTTTATTTTATTTCATCATATTAATGAAATTAATTATTTTATTAATTGAAATGTGTGATTTAATATTAATTTATTATTTATTAAAATAAGTTGGGTCAAACACACTCTAATTAATACTTTATTGTCTTACCCATAAAAATAATATGAAGTAATATTTTATATCATAATAAAATTTATCAATGATAATTTGTATGTTTTAATACTCTCAAAATATACTTATATATTTTCTAAAAAATATAATTTCAAACATTTTTTCGTTAAATAAAAATGTATAATAAGATTCTGATATATATTTCATTTAATTTGTAAAGATGATTTAAAAATTATTTCCATAATTATGTTAATTGAAATAAAAAGGGTCCCAAACAATTTTTAAAAGTTTTATAAATAATTTACACAATTAGTTAACTAAAGGAAACCATTTTTAATGAATGTAGTAGTCAGTAGAGGTGAAGTGAAATTTAGTTTTTCCCTTCCTCCTTCTCGATATATAACAGTCCCCAAATATATATATATATATATATATATATATATATATATATAAAAGACTAATTTTGTGGTTTCTAATTGAAATTTGATCATTAGAGAATATATTTTTTGTCACTAATAATCATAAAATATTATTTATTTTTTTAATAAGAAACTCTCTTTTAGTTTGCGATTGATATATAATTACTAAAGACATGTTGTGACATGAAGAACAAATAATCTTATTTTTTAAGTATTTGATCAAGAATTCAATTTTTATCCATAGTATAGAAAAATATATCTTGAAAGAAATTATCTTCATAAATAGATCTCAATAATATTATGAATTCACCGAAAACTTGATATATAATTAGTGGCCAATTCTCGATTGCTACTTAATTAAACATAATTTTAGAGACCATTTTTTACATTAGTTGAATTATGATTACAAATTGATTTTTCATTCACTATTAACAGATTTTAGACCCTAAATTGATCATATCTTATTATAGCTATAATAGCAGCTATGATCTCAATCATGAAAGCACAATCATACCAATGTTGACCGCAAAAGCCCCAAGAAAAATGGACTCTCTCATTTTTCTTTCTCTAAATAGTTGTTGCTCTTGTCTCTTTCTTTCTCCCGACCATTCTCGGTCCTCTCTCATTATTTCTATCAATTAATGGTGAGGTTCTTATTCTTTATTCTTAAAGACTAACGAAGCCCTAAGAACAATAAGACAGCAATGACTCACGTCGATGGTCTTTTCCACTTTTACTAGTTCGCAGGTTCTGCCATGAAATCTCCTCTTGTCAATCTCTCATTTAAATACTTGTCTATAATTAAAGCTGAAAAGCATAATGTTAACTTATTATGTACCTCTTTCGTTATTTATTTTTAAGTGTTGGTGGAAAGGTCTATCTAAATTAAACCTAAATTGACGCTCTCCATAAAGTTGATAAGCTAAAAGTTTTATAAATTAAACATTTACTGTCCAAAAAGTATACAGTGCAGACCACTGCTTTAAAGATACATAATTTAAGAAACTCACCACTCTACGGAGACTCAAACAATTTTTTTCATCTCATTTGCAACTTAATTTCTTTGATCTGAAACTTCTTGCGTAAAGCTTTTCCTCCTATGAAATCTCTCAAACTATTTTATCTTCATTTGTCCCATCTTAAAACCATACATTCTTAATTAAGTGCATGATGCAAAAATCAGGTTCTGACGCATTTGCAGCAACATTGTTTACTAGTGATGAGGAGCAACTTTTATTAGTATTAATTTGGTGACACCGTCTTCAAATTCTGTCAAACACCTTTAGTAATTGTCTTCTTGGAGCGTATATAATTTTAGCCAAAACGATTGGAGAGAATAGTATACACGGCAAAAAAAGGAAATTAAAAGAAGAATGTGCAAATCCATTATTCCTTTAGTAATTACAGTGAAAGATTTTCACTTTTATTATGTATAAATAACTAAATAAGTACACATCTTATGGAGTTTTATTTATATAGATAACAAGAACCTAAGTTAGCACAAACCTCCTGTTTAGTTGCGAGGTTCAACATGAGCATGAGCATCAAAATTTTCACCAGGATAATAGCAGCACCTTCTACAGTTGCTTCCATAGCTCCAACGACAATAACCATAGGGACAACACCCGCCATGCCATCCACCCCAACCACGGCACCAACGGCCATTACACCCCCCAACCTCTGTAATATTTCATTTCATCCACCCTATTTGTATCAAGGTTATTATCTAGGCTTAAATATGTTAAAGGTCTCTAATACATGATCGAATTTTATTATAGGTCCTTAATAAATTTTTAGGTTGTTTTGAGTCTTTGATATTTTAAAACTTTTGTTTAATCATTGTCGTCAATTTAATGATAATGTAACATCATTACTATTGTTAAAAATGTTAGAAAGATCAATTTATAAAGTGACACATCATGATACAGCTGATAGCATACACTTAAAACAAAAGTTTTCACATATCGAGAATTCAAAATAATGAAAAATATTATTAAAAACCTAGAACAAAATTTGACAATTATCATAAACCTTAAATATATTTAAACCTATTATCTAAATAAAAAAGAAAGGAATATGATCAGTTAGTTACAATAATGTTTATCATCATATTTTTTTAAAGTACAGGTTACTAACAAAATAATAATGCTTTTACAAAGCTATAGCCATCCATTGTTAATTGTACAAATGCACATTCAATTCTTCATGGCCTTTTACAAGGTATTAATTTGATCAAACATAGACAAAAAAATCAAGAAAAGACAAAAAAAAAAAGATATTGTTTTCTGATAGTAATTCAAGTGGTAAAATTATAATCCTAATAATATGAAGAAAAATTTTATTACAAATATAGAAGGTGCTTACTGCTAAACTTGTACCAATAATGCACCTAATGAAACTAATAATGGTGCACGTGAAAAACAAGAACGAGAAAAGCTTTGGAACCCATTTTCCCTAACTAGCTGAAATAATTGCCAAACGTGTTCCTATGTTTTCGATGAAAAGGATGTGATCGAATAATCTCTATTTATAGGCAATGTGAGAATAAATAAAACAAGATCATTCAATTCTTTAGTTGGTATATAGGCAATGTGAGAATAAATAAAACAAGATCATTCAACTCTTTAGTTGGTATATATTGATTTAATTCAGCCTTATCCTATAACTAAGCATTCCAAAATATATGATGACCACAGTTTTGTCTATTTCCCCTCTTTTTGTAACAAGTTTATAAGAATGATCCTTTTTACTATATCTGAATTGCTAGTGTTGGAGTTAAAAACGACAAAGTCTACTTCTAATATATAAATACTATAACACCGTTATGTTATCTAGAAATGCAAGCTTTAAAGTGTTTGTGACAAGAAATTCAATTAATTTTCGGTGAATGCATGAAACTCAAAGGCAAGGAAAATGTCATGACGTGAGACTTGAATTTTCATTAAATGAAACCAAGTTCAACTATGCTTACCAAAAAAAAAAATCAACCATTCTCCGATCTCAATATACATTCCTGCACGTGCCTAGCTAATCAATTGCCCGATGACAAGTAAACTTAATTTATCACTCATATTTTTGAATGTACAACATTGGCCTTTTATAGGCATATTACATAATATAATAAACACTATGCTAAGTGTCCTTTAAGAAACAGTACTGCAGTTGCACGTAGTAACTAGCTAATTAATCACCCACCTAGCAATGTCGTAAAAAATCATGGAATTACGCTCTTTATACCAAGTAACAACTTAATGGTAGCGTAAAAAGGATAGCTTTCTCTCTGCGATATGGAGTTGGAAGTTAAAGCACATGAGTTTGTGGGGGCGAGTGGGGATTGGGATGAACAGAGAAAATATGCAGTATGGTTCCTAATTCTATTTGGCAAAAAAAAAAAATCGATGCCTAGCTCCTCCCAAGAAGACTTTGCATATATGAAGGTGGTTGGGGGATCAAGTGACTGATCCACTTTTTTTAAAAATAAAAACGATAGCTTTACTAGTTACTAGGTCAAGGCCACGTAACACTAACTGTAAGTCAAGGAAATATTAACACCTAAGAAATAAAATGGTGTATTACTACTATCTAACAGCCACGTAACAGTAAAATGCATGGGTGGGTGTAGTAAGAAAACTTGTTTGATTTAAATAAAATTAACCGACATATAGGCTCCAAACAATGGATAATTTGAAGAAAATAAAGAAAAAAAAACATAATTAATCTCAAACATGATTTGAGTAATTCTAAATTAATTTTAGCAATATATAATTACAAAATTATTAAACATATCTGGGAAGTGATGATATATGCATTTGTAAGAATATTACCGCTTTATGTAATTTAATGGTCTTAGTACAATATAAATTTATTTTCTTTTATACTTCTTTTAATATACCTTTATTTTTGAAAATAAATTAAGATTGTTTTTTTTTTCTTCTCAAAGGAGGTATAAATTAAGATTTTCAATATTATAATACTCTCTTAATTTTTTTTTTAATTCACCTACATCCAAAGTTTTCAACTTCCATGCGATTGAATCATTGAAATAAAAAACTAAAATGTAATTTCATATTCTGAAAACTATTCAAATTAAATTTCAATATAAAGTCAAATTAATCTAATATGTATATATATATAAAATAATCTATACAAAAATAATTCTTAGTTAAATGTGTAATTTAAATTATAACTTGTCCGATAATATATATATATATATATATATATATATAATCGAATTTAGGATTAATTTCAATAGCCCGTTTTTCAGAAAGGGGGAGAGTCGATAAGAAAAACGTGCAAATCATATTTTAACTTTTTAAAATAAATAAAAAGAGTATACTTAATTAATTTATAACAACACTTATACGCAAATCTTAAAATACATTGCCTTACTACTAAAAATAATAAAAATAAGATTAATTAAGTTTTTAGTTCTCAATTTTTTTAGATTCCATTTTTTAATCTTTCAAAATTTATTTGTCAATTTTTAGTTTTTCATTAATTTTTTGTCAGCATTTTTAGTCTATAATTTTTTCCCTTTTTAGTCTATTTATTTATTTTTATTGTTCAAAATATATAAAAATGAGGTACTAAAATGGATAAAATAATAACTAATTTTAAGTAATAAAAATAAATTTGAAAGTAAAAATAGGCAAAAAAAATTAAAGAACTAAAGATATTGATGAAAAATTAACAAATGATTCAAACTTGTCAAAAAACTTTTGAAGGACTAAAATTTAGAATATGAAAAGGTTGAAGGACTAAAAACTTAATTAAACTTAACAAATAATATCTTAATTGTATGATAATAAAATTTATCAAAGATAATTTAATAAATAATATATATTTTTTAAAATAAGAATTTTTTGTGAAGTCTTAATTAAACATCTCCAAACTATATTAAATTTATCTTCATTTCTGTCAACGAAGTTCATAATACAAAAGTTATGTAGCTACAGAATTCGGAACAAAAGAGTTCATTTGTGAGAATCAAGTTTATATGTATTAATTTGGTATCATAGTCTTCAATTCGGTAAAACTCCTTTAGTTTGGGAAAACAAATATGTATTTACGTACTTTGTGTATTTAATTTTTGCCAAAACGAATGGGTACAACACAAGACAAGGAAAACAAATTAAGGAAATTGAAAGGGAAAACACGTCAAATTAATCTATCATTCTTTTATTAAGTAGGATATAGGTTTTTATTTTTATTCCATGTATAACTACAATTCTCATGTAGTTTGTGTTGCATTTCTCTTTATTTATATATAGTGATAGTGATAGCAACAACTAGTTCTTAGCAAAAGTTCCTTCTTAGTTATGAGGTTCAGCAGCACCTTATACACTTTCCACGGAACACATAACAGCAACTAGGAGGACAAGGCAATGCTGCACCAGTTCGCCAACTACCGTAACCACATTTCATTTCATCTACCACATTTGTATCAACAACACCTACTAAAAAAAAAAAAAAGGAATATATAATTAATAAGGTACTTAAAATAATGTTAGTGAAATAATCATATCTTGGTTAAGTTTGTATCACAAACAAAACAATGAAATTGATATGAAAGTTAGCCCTCGATGATTAACTAATTGTCCAATGCGCATACAATTCTCCTTTGGCAATATAAAAATAAAATATAAAGGGGTCAATTTCTCTACGTGCTTGAATAAACTTGGTCAGATTAATTAGCATATTATTGTGAAGAAAATATCTACATGTATCTAAAATATGATACTATATTAACCTATTTGAGGCGTACAACTAATAACAAATGCAGGTGAAATTTTCTCATGAAAAGAATTACCATTATTTGCATGAAAATTCTCATCCATATCTTTGGGAGCAACTTCAGCAATAAGAACGAGGACACAAGCCACGAACATAACAAGAACGAGCAAAGTCTTGGAACTCAATTTTGCTAACTCACTGTGAAGGGATTGAAAACTTGTACCTAGCTATGATTGTCGATGAAAAAGAAGTGGGTAAATATTCTCTATTTATAGGCAAGATGAGAGGAGGTATAATAAGATTATTCAATTCATAAGGAGGTAGAATAAGTATTCCATAATTTATAATATATCTTGATAGTTTTGTATGTTTTCCTTTGTCTCCGTTTTTATTTTATAGCTACTATTAGTACTATAAAGTAAGAAAGTATTTTGGTGTATTTTTTGTCACCCAAAATAAGGGTGTTTTAGACAATTTATTTTCAGTTGTTTTTTTTATATTTATTTAATAAACAATATATTAATTAGTGGGACATTTAATAAAAAGATAGGTTTTAAATGCACATTTATTATTAAGAAAAGAACATTGAATTTTAATGGTGTGTCATTAATGAGTATTTAAGTTTATGTATTCATTATATGGTTACTGTGCATTCATTCATTATATTTATAAATTTTAGTTTTTAAAATAAAAATACCATGCTAAAAAATAAAAATAAAATAAAAAAAGAACAAAAGTCAAAAACATAACAAGGACGAGCAAAGCCTTGAAACCCATTTTTCTTGACTTATTGTGAAATAATTTAAAGAGTTTAATGTCTTGATGGTCTAAAACATTTATCATAAATAGTGAATTGTAATTAAATGACTGTGTAAAAAGTTTTATGGTGTTAATTTATTAACTTTTTCTCTAATATAAAACTTTTTTATATCAACCAACACAATATAATATATATTTAAAACTTGAATTTATGTTTGTCGATGAAAAGAAAGTGGCTAAATATTCTTTATTTATAGGCAAGAGGAGAGGAGTTGGAACAAGATTATTCAATTCTTATAAGTATATATCATATGAAAATAATAGTTATTTTATATGAGAATGAAAATGGTCAATCTCAATGTTAGATTAAAATAAAATGTCAAAATTAAAACATTTTAATTTCAAATAAAATTTTATTTACCTATAAAATCTCAAAAAAATTTACACAAAAAATAAAATATCTTAAATATTTAATTTATGTCATCCTAAAATATTTTAAATTTATCACCATCATGACTACATCACCATCATCACCATTTCTGTCACAATTGTTATGATTACCACCACAATCACCATTATCATCAATAGTCACCATCACCTTAATTGTCATTATCAACATAATCGTTCCTCAAACAAATAGATTGAGTATAAGACAAGGAAACAAAGGAAATTAAAAGAAAAATCATGTCAAATTAATCTATAATTCTGTTATTATTAAGCAGGATAAATTTTCATTTTTATTCCGTGTATAAATGCACTTCTCATGTTGTTTATATTACTAGCCAGCATTTCTCTTTATTTATACTTTTTTTTTTATCAGCAATAAAAATATCATTAGAAAGCACAAGAAGTGCTGAAACATCAAATACACAAGGGCCAGATCCTGACTGCATCTCTGTATTTATACATAGTGACAGTGATTGCAACAACTAGTCTAGCATAAGTTCCTGCTTAGTTATAAGGTTTCGGAGGAGGAGGACCGCAGCAGTACTTCAAACACCTTCCACGGAACCAATAACAGCAAGTATGAGCACAACGCAATGCAACACCACTTCGCCAACTAACATAACCATATTTTTTTTCATCTACCTCATTTGTATCAACAACACCTACTAAACAAAACATAAAGAATATATAATTAATAAGGTACTTCAAATAATGTTACTAAAATAATCATATTTTGTTTACGTATGTATCACTAACAAAACATCGAAGTTGATATAATTGTCCAAATGCGCATACAATTCTTTGGTAATATAAAAACAAAATAGAATGGGTTCAATTTCTCTACATAATAGTTCTAGTAACCTAATGCTTGAATAAACTTGGTCAGATTAATTAGTATATTAATTTGAAGAAAACATCAAAATGTATCTGAGTTGAACGCACAACTCATAACAAATACAGGTGAAAATTTCTCATGAAAAGAATTACCATGCTTTGCATCAAAATTCTCATCCAAATTTTTGGGGGCAACTTCAGCAGAAAGAATGAGGGCAGAAGCCAAGAACATAACAAGAACGAGCAAAGCCTTGGAACCCATTTTCCCCAACTCACTGTGAAACAATTTCAAACTTGTACCTATGTTTGTCGATGAAAAGGAAGTGGCTGAATACTCTCTATTTATAGGCAAGATGAAAAGAGATAGAACAAGATTATTCAATTCATTAGTTCGTATTGATTTAATTATGTCTTATCTTATCACTTACAAAAAATAGAATTGTATTTGCCTTTGAAAAGAAAATGATATCCATGCATTTTGGGTAAAGATCAGACATCTCCCGTTGTCTAAATTTAAGGTCGCGCATTTTTGGGTAAATATTTTGCCTCTTTTGGTAATTTAAATTTAACTCCATGCATTTTATTTTGCATAAAGAATAGAGATCTTTGGGTTGTTTAAAGTTAACTCAAATTATCTTATTGTAATTATAGTACGAGGGTACTAGTAACTAAGTATTCCAGAATTTATGCTGATGATAGTTTTGTCTGTTTTTCCTTTGTCTCCGTTTTCATTTTATAGTTTTATTATTTTTTATAATATAAAGGAAGTTTTGACATATATTTATTGCCTAAAATAAAGGTAAAAAGTTATGCACCCTCGGAGACTCCACTCCATATGTAGATAAGGAAGAGAGATATTATAAGTATTCTTATCCTTTCATATATAAAGGTTGTTTTCGGATTCGAACTCATGACTAATAAGTTACCAATTTTTAGATAATTTATTTTCAGTTATTTAATGTTGTATTTATTTAATAAATTACAGTTCCTATATTTATTTTTATCATCTTTTGAGGTTTTTAAATAAAAATCAAGAAATGTAATAAATTTTCTTGATCATAATAAATTAGTTATAGGTTTTTTAATTTATTCTCTTTCATTTCTACTTCATAATAAATATTTGTGTAAATTAATTAAAAATTAAATGAAAATAAGGATATAATTAATAAAAAGAGTCGTTAATGTTATCGTGAAAAAGACAAATAAACAAAAATAAAAATTTCAAAAAAATAAATATTAAAAAGAAACAAAAAGATTATATTAATTAGTGAGACATTTAATAGAGGTGTGAGTTTTAAATGCGCATTTATTACTAGATATTAAGAACAAGATAATAAATTTTAATTATATCATTAATGAGTGTTCACGTGTCCTTCCTTGTTATTCGGTTTATTCATGTTTTTTTTTATTATTGGAACTTGGCATACTGTAGTTTGGTCATTGGGGCTTATGAGAAATAATATTTTGTTTAAGGGTAGTTCTTCTGAGATGATTGGCCTGATGGATTCAATTAAAGTGAGGTTTTAGTTTGGTTTAGCTCTAAGGTAGGAAAGGATTCTCCCTCTTTTTCACATTGGTGTATGAACCCTCTTTCTTGTATACATATGGGTTCATATATATATTAGCAGCTAAGATGTATATGGGTTTGAGTATCCATCCCATATTTCATTTCATCCACCTCATTTGTATGCAAAACACCTATGAAAAGAAAAAACAATACATAATAAGGTGCTTAAAATAATGTTTGTAAAAAAAAATCATATTTTGGTTATGTATGTATCACTAACGAAATAATAAAATTGATAGATCTAGTTGTTTCCCGGAGTATTCGCGAATGTTTAACGCTTTTGTTTAATTACTCCTTGCTCAGCTAAACAACACTACTTACAACTTGGTTCCCTTCTTCATGAAAACAAGTTAGGTCTTTTTCTGTTTTCTTTTGTGGCATACTGTAGTTTGGTCATTGTGGCTTATAGGGAATAATATTTGGTTTAAAAGTAGTTCTTTTGAGATGATTGGTATGTTGGATTTAATTAAAGTTATCAGTCTTGGTTTTGGTTTAGCTTTTAAGGTAGGTATGGATTCTACATCTTTTTCACAATAGTGTATGAACACTCTTTCTTGTATACACATGGGTTCATATATGAGCAGTTGAGATGTATATGGGTTTGAGTATTCCTTGTACTCCATATTAATCTATTCCTTTTGCTTATAAAATAAATGGTTTCATTAATGAGTACTTGAATTCGTGCATTCATTAATTGGTTATGATGTATTCATTTATTAAGTTTATGAATTTTAATCTATCAAATCCGAATAGAGCAACAGCGTGTTGCAATGTTTCTTTGGAACATATGGAGAAGGCGCAATGACAAATTATGGGAGAATTTAGATTATTTTTATGCGTTTATTATGCAAAGAGGAGATACTTTTTTTCTTTTTTTTTTATCAAGATTGGTTTAAAGAAAACTCTGATATTTTATGTGCCCTCTACAATGACGTTGAACGTATACGTACATCAATTTGAACGCTGGAGGCCACCAGTAGTTTCGGGAAAACGACTGAAGTGTACAAATGTTTTAGAAGGTGAGGCTTGGGGACTACTATCTTCTATGAATTTTGCCGTGTCCTTGGGTCTTAGTAATGTAATTTTTGAGGGGGATTGCAAAGTGGTAATTGATAAAATAAAAAAGCTTATCAATATTCTGAGTTAGGTCTTAGTTGGGGAGTGTAAACATCGTTTTCTATAGTTTAATAGAGATTACGAACCATTTGGTTTTCTTTCTTCTGATATAGTACACTTTCTCTATAAATTGAGAGTGTTTAATAACTTGTAAACAATCTGATAGGGAAAAAGGCAAGTATACGATTATATATATCATCAAGCATTAAACAAATATTGTGTCCACAAGCACTGTGTGTTTAACTTAAAAATTATTACAATTTGAATGAAAATTAAACAAGAAAGAATTAATTAGATAAGGAAAAATTTGAGATGAAATTGGTTAAGATTTAAAATTTAAGAAAATGTAAATAAAAGAATTAGGGGAAATCAAGAAGAAAATTCTACGATATGGTTCACACGATGACTTTTTCTAATGAATTAATTTATTTATGTACGTGTTCTAATTGGTTCTCTTTCAAGACACGAAAATTAGAACCTAAACAAATAAGAACATAAAAATCAAATAATAAAGAGTTTGTATTATGCCACGATCATGGGTCCACTCACCCTAGCCGTGGGTAATTTTGGTTGTCAAATTATATAGATTTCTTAATCAGTAGTACAAATTCACTCCACAGGAGAATACAAAAAGAAAATCTAAGCTCACATGTTTCAACATCAGACAAGATAAATAATAAATAAAATATTGAAGCATCATACAAATCTCATAAGCAATACCCAAAAAAATCCCAAACTCATACAACACTTTGGCATATAACAAGATACATATGTTGGAAAAACAACTAGATGCAAAAATTGGAAATGGAAATTGAAGATGTTTCGTGTAACATAGTGATTTTCTTAACTTATGATTCTAAGTGATTTGGAATAACTACAAGATGAACTAAATTTTACTTTGATCAGAATATAAATAAATGAATATTGGATGATGCTTGGTGTGAGTTTCAGTGGGAGATTCTTGTAAATTTAGTTACGAATAGGTGTGGTGTCACATTTTTCTTAAATGACATAATTAAGTGCTTGAATAAAAATACAAAAAGGAAACTAAATTTAAAATTCATGTAATTTAATAAGCTCATTAATAAAACACCAATAATCTATATATTTTGCGTTGTTAGTGTACCTTATGTTTTTGGGCCTTTGGTGGGCTTATGAACATGTAACATGGGGTGTGAATAGAGGAAGTGGGTAGTAACTTGGGAAAAGCCCAAATATGCATAACCCAACCCTTCATAAGGCCTTAAATATATGTGTGTGTGTATATATATATATATATATATATATATATATATATATATTTCTATATCTTCTACTACTACTTTATTATTATCCGTGGTATCTATAGATTCTTCCATATTAACTGATTGTTGTGGAGCCATTATAACTATCTGTTTATCTTTGTTACTCCTTCCTATTTCACTCAGACTTCTAACTATATTGGCTACTCTACTTCTTGTTTGAGTTGCTGTTACGGGATCACCTAGACCTAAGAAGCTGACCAACGTATACACACCTTTCAGTGTTACACTCAACTCTCTCAAGAACCAGAATAACCTTTATAGAAAGAACTCTTTATGAAATATTAAAAAGATTAAAAGATATAAAGATAACTTATAAGAGTACCCACTTAACAATACTTTGTTCTTTTAGTGGCTCCGATACCACTAACACGCAGCCTTCTGGGAATTATATTTATAGAATATCTCAGATAATTAATTTGAAATTCAAATATTAAACTTTCATAAATATTATTGTTATCATGGTATTGTATACTGAAATATATATTAATAATATGAAAGAAATCAACAGGTAGGAAAATTTCAGAATGCATTGTTAGAAAATTTAAATATTCTTGACATATGCAAATATGAGAATGAAGGAGATTATTGATAGGCGAAATATGAAAGGAGAAATTTTTTACGATTGAAAACTAAGAGATGGTATGGATAAAAGCTGATTGTAATAAAGGCTGATGCCTCTTCCCTCTTTACATATCTATTTATAGAAATATTACAACTTCGGAACTCAATCCAGATTCCAAAACTATTTTACAAATAGTGCTTAAGATAAGGCAACGTACATTGAATGATAAAAAGCAAATAGTAAACACACATGTTGCTTATCTATATACAAAGTATTGGTATCTTTTATCTTCTGCCGACACTCCTTATTGGTTCTCTTCTGATCTTCTTATCTTGATTGTTTTCTGCTATCTCTCAGTCTTTAACTTTATTCTGAAAACTCTTCTTTAGTGAAATAATCCAACATATCCTTATTTTTATGGTAGGGATTTGTGCTGGAGCTACTTCCTTCGTCCTTTATTGATTTTTGCTCTTGAGTTATTCCTTTCATTCTTTGTAATTTGTCTTCAAATTCCTCTTGAGATGTAGTTGTTGCTAGCTCAGCCATGATCTGACTTTTTTGTGCTAGAAACAAAGCTTCTTTATCTGCATCTATATCTAACTGGCTTCTGGGAACTTTATTATTTTTCGCCCATTGGAGCATTTTCTCTTTATTAATTAATCTAATATCAAATTTTTTCCACCATTTTATTTTTACTTGTCTGGAGAGGAAATACAAATCTGTCACGTTATCTGCCTTAACATAAGTATAAGTCCAGCTCATAATCCACTTTATTCCTTGCGAAGCAATAAATGATAAAAATTTGTATCCATATACAAAAGTAGTATTGTCTTTGAAGAATTTATATAACTCCTCCACCTCCGGCGGGAAGACTTCTCTCATGGGTCCAAAATTGTAAAATCATCTAATGAACCATTTTGGAAATTTTAAAGATATACCTTTTATAAACCAGAGAAACCAAGAATGTTTATCCGATTTCAGGTATAAAACATTATTCCAGGCGGTCATGTAATCATAATAAGTATATTCTTGGGGAACAAAAGATCTTGAAAATCTCTTGGGTTTATGCAAAGGTTGTCCCCAATCTATATCTGAGAGTACATTAAGAATTTTAAGCTTGGAGAATTGGACTATTCCATTATTATCTTCATTATGAACTAATTCTATTGAATCTGTATCAATAAGAATAAATTCATAAAAGATTCTGGTTTTATTTGTGTCAGGACAAGGGTATGGTAAATCTTTGGGAAATATTTTATTAGCTAAATCTACAGGTGATAGTTTTAGCCAATGTTTTTATGCTATCATAATGGATAAGGTATTTTCTTTTTTGATGTAGTCTGGATATGTATCTGTATTGGTCTGGAAAGTTTATGTATTGGGTTTCAAAGAGGGGGTTGGTCTCTCAAAATCTCTTGGCCCAACTAGTGTATTGATATATTGTAATGGAGCGTATCTATTTGTATTGGTTGTTGGGGCTCTGACAACATGGGATAATATATTAGGTCTTAAATTTGGATTGGTTATCAATCTGGAAGTTCCAGTATTTGCCAATGGCATTATTGATTTTCCTGCAGCTTTATCTGAATCCAATGGGGATTTGTATTGATCTTTTGTCAAAGGCTTTTTATCGGACTTCTTACTCATTCTTAACCCTGTAAAAATTCTCTTGTTAAAAATTCTGGCAAGAAATTCTTATTACCTTTAATATGTTCAATTTCAAAATCAAAACAAGAAAGTAAAGGCTGCCATCTGGCAAAAATATGTTTTGAAATTAAATTTTTAACATCTTTTTGTAAAACAGAGGGGGCTGTTTGGCAATCTGTTCTTATTAAAAACTTCTTATTAAACAAATCATCTTGAAATTTTTGAAGACATAAAACTATGGAAAGTATCTCTTTTTTCACATTAGAGTATTTTTTTCTATGATGGATGCCAAATACCCGAACGATATCTAACAACTTGTTCTTTAGAAGTAGGAGAGACTCTTTGTTTCAATATCCCACCATATCCTATATCTGACGCATCAGTCTCGACTATTAAAAAGGCTAAAAGATCTGGAATTCCTAAACAAGGAAGTTTCTTAGCTATTTGCTTAATTTTCCTAACAGCTTTAGTAATTTCTTCATACCATTCTGGAGGAATCTTTCTAAGTCTTTCATATAAAGGGGCACACTCAATCCTTATATTGGGTATGAAGTCTGCTATATAATTTATACAACCTAAACATCTTTGTAATTGTTTTTTTTTTCTTTAATTTCATCTAGAAATTTTTCTGTGAATTCAATTGATCTTTGTATAGGAATAATAGTTCCCTGATATATCTCATATCCTAAAAATCTTATTTTAGTTTCGAATATTTTTATCTTTCTTTCAGAAACAACTAAACCATTTTCTTTTATAATTTCTATAAATTTTTCTAAGTGTTGTATATGTTGATTGATATTTTTTGAGTAAACTAATATATCATCTAAATATACTATAGTAAAATCTGAATATTTATAAAATATATCATTCATTATATTTTGATATTCACTAGGAACATTTTTTAATCCTTGAGGCATTACATTCCATTCATAATGCCCAAATGGTACTACAAAAGCAATTTTATATTTATCTTCTTCCCGCACTGAAATTTGATAATATCCCGATTTCATATCAAATTTGGAAAAAAATAACTGAATTATTTAATCTTTTAATTAAGTCAGTTTTATGAGGTAAATGATATCTAATCCATTTTAAAACTCTATTTAATGGTTTATAATTTATAACTAATCTAGGAGCTCCTCTTTCTAATTCAGAGGCTTTCATCATATAAAACCCTGAACAACTCCAAGGAAACTTTGATGGTCTTATTAGTCCTTTATCTAAATATTCATTTATTTGTTTTTTACAATATTCTAAACATTGTTGATTCATTTGTATCGGTTTTGCTTTAGTTGTAATATCTTTTTCATTAAAGTTATCAATATAGGGTAAACTAATTTCAGATCTCTTTCTATGCCAAAATGCTATTGGATTTGTTTCACAAATTTCCCTTTTTATTTTCTCTATTAATTGATTCTTTTTATCTTGAATTATTTTATTTGTTAGTTGTTCTTCTACTTTCTTATATTGAATTTTTCTATTTAACATATTAATTTGTTTGGTTTTATTTTTAATAAGAGTTACTGAATAAGTCTTTACTATATTTAACTCCCTTTGTCTAGGAGGATTTATAAATGCAAATAGTATAGTTTTTCCTATTACTTTAGTGATTATTCCCTTTTCAGTTACTTGAAAAGGATATAATAAAGATAAGAATGGTGTTCCTAATATTATTTCACAATTCATGTTTTTTATTAATACGAAAGAAGTATTATAACATATTTCATTTTTACATATCTTTGCATATGATAATTTATATTTAATATTCATTTTCGATCCATTTGCACTAGATATATTTTCTACATATTTTTCATAATATTTAGTGGGTATTAATCCCTCCTGAATACAATTTACGTCTGCACCTGACTCTATTAATGCTATAAATTTAAAATTTTCTTTTTTAATTATCAAAGTTATCTCACAATGTCATTTATGAGTAATAATTAAACTTAATAGATTAATAAAATTTTCTTCTTTTTCTGTATTATCAGATGTAGTAGCCATGTTATCCTTTTGAGATCTTATAATGTTATTTCCTTCTAATTCTAAAATTCTATATTCTAAAGTTATATCATTTTGTTTTAATTCTCTTATCTCTTGTTTAAGAATTTTTATTTCTTCTTGCAAATCTCTTAAAGTAACTTGCTTGTTTGGTAAAAATCTATTATAAATTTCTTTCATATCTATTGCCTAATGGATTCTCTATTTGTTTGATCTTTTATAATTAATTCATTAATTGGAGCTATAAATTCTTCTCAAATAGGAGAATCTTCTAATTTTCCTATTATATTAATCAAAGCTTCAGTTGGATCCCTTGTTAACATATTAATAGTTTTACAATCTTTACAAGTACATATCTCTGGACCTACACAATTATCTTCTTCATCTGAACTATTAGAATTACTACTACTAGTTTCATCTAATTGGTATAGTATTTTTTCTTCGGATTCTGATTCTGTATAATCTTCTAGTTCTGAATTTAAAATAACTTTCATTAATTCTTGTTTAGTATTTTCATCTATTTCTAACTCATTAATTCTTTGTTGAACTATACAATTATTTGCAAAATGTCCTAGTTTTCCACATTTCCAACAAACATTTTTCTGTTTAAAATTATTTGTCTTCTTATAATTCTTATTATAGGATTTGTTATATTTTTTATTATATGGTTGAGATTCATATTTATTCATCTTATAATATCTTTTCTTAGAATAATTTTTATTTTCCCTTATAAACTTATTTTTCTTTCTAGTTTGAGCACTAGGAGCTCTAATTACTTCTATACCATATTGGTGACAAAAAGGTTCCTAATTCTCTTCTATTAGTCATACTTTCTTTTCTCATTTTATTCTAAAGTTTAAAATATGTACAAACTTGTGTTCCTCTTTCTACTATAATATTATGGATTTGCCCAAAAGTTAATTTTTCATAGGGTATTGGATTTTGAAAATGTCTTTCTAGATTTATTCTAACTTTTTCAGCAAAAAGTTTAGATGATCCTGATATAATTTTTTCTTTCCAACATCCCGCATATCCATCTTCTCTTAAGGTTATCTTAGAGAAAAATGTATCTTTATATCATCTATAATCAGACATTGTTGGACAATATAACTTATTTAACTTACTAGCTATTCTTTCTTTAAATATATTAGGATCTCCTATAAAATTTTGAATTATAGTAAAAATAAGGGTTGCAACTGCATCTTGTTCTTGAGTTTCTTGCTTTATACTATTTAATATCATATTTCTATCATCATCTGTGCATAAATTATCCCACCAACCTTTAAGTTGGCCTGTAAAACCTTGAATTATTGCTACGACTGTATTTCTATATGTAATACCTTTAGTTTTATATGTTGTTGCTACCATATTCATTTGACAAGTTAAATCTAAAATTTGTTGTTCACTCATTCCATCTATATTTCATTATGCTATTTCAGTTCCTGAATAAACATTTTGACGCATATCCCCTCTTTCTTCAAATTGCACATCTGCTAGGGATGGCCTTGAATAATAATTTCTAAGTTTAGAAAAATAATTTGATCCTCTTTTTAATTTATTAATTTCTAAATCATTATCTTTCTTTAAGGTATTAATTGAAATTTTTTCTATACACAATTTTTTTAGATTTTTCCTTATTTCTTCTATTTTAAGATCTATATTACTTCCTAATTTTATAAAATCTAAATTTTTCTGATATACATTCATTATCTTATATATTAGCTTATCTAAGGTCTTTTTTATTAATTTATTATTAGAACTACTTTCATCTTGTGAATTATTTTCTATTCTGGTCAAATGAGTAGAAATAGTATTTAATATGATATTAGAATAATTTAATTGGTGATATAATTTTCCAATATCTTTTATTTCTATTATTTTCTCTTCTAACACATCTTTGAAAGGTGAAGCTTCTATTTCT
>PYAF01001975.1:1106938-1127000 GCA_007407185.1 Glycine tomentella
TAATTTTTACTCCTTTAGATGGAGGATATTCTACTTCTATAATTTTATCTTCTAGTTTTCTATATAGTTGTATTTTTAACTACAGGGTTAATTATTTTTTCTTTGTTAAACATCCAATCAAAGAAATAAATATTAATTTCATTTTCTTCTAGATAATCATAATAGTCTTATCTAATTTTATCTCTTTCTTCATCATTATATGTATTTAAAAACCATTGCCTATATTCTTTATTATATTCTGCTAAAAAATCTTGTTTAATCTATTCTTTATCAATTTTAAAAGGTTCTAGTTCTCTAGTTAAAACATTTAAAACTTGAGATCTTGTTGGAGAATATTGTGGAGAAGAATTATCATCTTGATATACAAGCTTAGATATTTTTGGATTACTCTTATCTATCCCTGTTAGATCTAAATCTATAGTTGATCCACTTATAGAATATCTTGATGTATCCTTTATAAATCATATGAGGCTCATTTATCCTTAATGATCTTGATCTATTTAATTTTAATCTTATATCTATTCCATCTTCTATAATTTCTCTAATCTGTGTATTATATACTTTAGGAGGTTCTAATATATCTTCTATTTTCCATTCTTCATGAATATTTTTCATTACCTCATCATGGTTTAATCTTCTAGGTACCTGAACTTGAGATTTTTGTAAATTAGCTTCTACTAAAATAGTTTCATTTTTATTAGATGATTTTAATGCTCTAAAATTATAATCTATCTTGGTTACTTTATAATATATTCTAAATATTATTTGTACTGGATCTGTTACTCCTTTAACGATATTATGATGGGGTACCTGTACATGCAATTTTATCGAGGTACTTGTATATTTATTTCTTAAGTTCATTGCAAAGTTTGGATAACAATTAAAAAAGGATGGACCATCATGTAAATTGCTTTCTAATATAGCTATTACAGAACCTCTAAACTGTACCCGTCTTCTATCTCTTAATAACATTAATATAGGATGTTTACTCCCAATCTATAATTGGGTTTTGCTGTCACTTGTATTAATCCTAAATGGATAAAATTAAATCATTTCTTTATATGTTCATCTAATATACTTTGTTCTAAAACATTTATTATTTTATCTTGTGTTCCTGAATAACTATATTCTACTACATGTATTTCATCTTTATTTTTATTTGATGAAAATATACTATGATTTTTATAAACTTCACTTTTCCTTATTACAGGTATTGACCAATCATGTAATGATTTTTCTATAGCTTCTACTACTACTTTATTATTATCTGTGCTATCTATAGATTTTTCCATATTAATTGATTGTTGTGAAGTTCTTATAGCTATCTGTTTATCTTTGTTACTCCTTCCTATTTCACTTAGACTTCTAATTATATTAGCTACTCTACTTCTTGTTTGAGTTGTTGTTACGGGACCACTTCTTTCCATATCTAGGCTAAACCAACGGACTTACAAATCTCACTACTGTCGGGACCACCTAGACTTAAGAAGTTGACCAACGTATACACACCTTTCAGTGTTACACTCAACTCTCTCAAGAACCAGAATAACCTTTATAGAAAGAACTCTTTATGAAACATTAAAAAGATTAAAAGATATAAAGATAACTTATAAGAGTACTCACTTAACAATACTTTGTTCTTTTAGTGGCTCTAATACCACTAACACGTAGCCTTCTGGGAATTATATTTATAGAATATCTCAGTGTATATATATATATATAAACAATTATCTTACCGTCTGCTCAAACTCAAAGAACGCTTACAAAAATATCTACAAATTATCCATCAATAAAATTCTCACATCAACCAAAACTGAAATCACATTTTTGTGAGAATGAATCCGTTATTAACCAACTTTTGTTGGTCCAACAACCAATATTAACACTTATTAACCAAGGGAAGAAATTCTTAAATGTTCTGTGGATTAAAGTTGGTTAAGTTCAAAAGTACTTTTCTGAAAACAACAATTTCTTTCTTTCTTCATTTGATGCATTTAAGTTTGTTATTATGCATTGAAATTCATAAAAGTATTTTCCAAACTTTAATCCAAGCATAACCTTAATGATTCATGCCAATTCAATTGTAGTAACTTACACACGTAAAATTAAGGTAGACCATAGGTACAGAGCTTATTTCCTACAAAAACCAAGAGAGTGCAACAATAATTTACACTTGAATCCATAGAACCTTCCCCTATAGCACGGTTTAACAATAGCCAATTCAAAGGTCTACAAAACAACCGTACTTTTATGCTGTCCTATGTCAAGGCTGTCAAACATTCCATGGCAGCCTACATGGATACATTCAATTGCTTCCTCATATGGCTTATTTAAAATAGATTATGCATATAACTCAGTGTTGCATATAATAAGCAAAGAGCAATTGTCTAGAAAAGAATTCCATTCATTGCAGAAGTCACCACTAGTCTCTTGTTTCTTCTGTACACTAGGCCTCTAAACAGCACTTCACCTGTGAGGAACAGACGTATGCGGCATAGGGTATGTCACGGGGCCCATGTTTACCGGTGCGCCAGGTACAACTGCATGGGGTACTGGGGCTCGGACCCCATATGCCATGTGTGCAGGTGCAGGAAGGTTCACTGTGGTGCCAACAGCAGATACTAAGGGTCCTCCTATAGGTTGTCCAATGGTTGGAGCTGCATAAATTCCAACACCTGGCACCCCAGTGGAGGCCAGGGTGGTCGCTTTGGCTGCTTTGGCAGTAGAATTTCCGGCAGAACCGTTTGTTTGACCAGTTATTGGTCCTTGAGGTGCTGAAATGTCTCCATTGTTAACGCTGGTGATATCATGTATGCTGGATCGCCTTCTATCTTTGTTCATTGAGTTTAAACGAATGAAGTATTTTTGGGCATGGCTTGCTACTTGTGTAGGAGTTCGTGTCACCACAAAGTTCCTTGATATGCTTCGCCAGTCACCTTTTCCATACTTATCCAAGCCCAGAAGAAATAACCTGTTCAACCAATTTGAAATTTTAAAACGAAATAAAGCTTAGCATATGGATGCATCTATTTGATATCCAAAAAACAGAAGCATTCAATAACAGTAACCATAAAACTGTAAAATCCGCACAGATACAATCAGTGATCCTCAGATTGTAACTCATTACTGAAGAAATTAAATATAGCATCAGTCCCTGGCATGTATTAAAGTCAGCAGTTAGCTTATGAATAGTAGAGATATCATTAGTAACAGCTTTCCTGCTTGTTTAACCTCACTTGATAAATGTTACAAATGTCCTGTTCTAAACTTGTAATCCTAGGCAACACACAGCACCATTATTAAGTGCTCTAGGTTTCAAAAGAAAACATCAAGTCACACTGACAGCACAGTATGTAAACTCCATGCTTAATCTGACAGAAACTGGATCAGAAAGGAAGCTTCTATGAACAAGAGTCCAAATGATTCGCAGGACTTTCGAGAGGCTTGGACTCTCCCACAACAATCTGAATTTTCTCCCAAATCACAAGATACAATCTCCCTCTCAACCCCTTTTTTTTATTTATAGGCAACATGCCTTGTTTCTCTTATTATCTCTGCCTCTAACTAACTCAACTATCCAATTATTCTATGTAACTAACTATAGGGGTTACCAATCAATCTCCAGCTTCACCCTGGAATTTGATCCTATTTCTTTCTCATGTTTTTTGTTTCCAGGTAATATCAAATTAAAAAATACATTGTTTTTGGCAAGGAAGAATAGTCAGCAGCTCATTCCTGCTCGGTGTAAAACCAATTTAGGATGGGAGACCAGAATTTTAGGCAGTAAAGAAACTGGGTTAGCACATTGACAAGTGGAATTATTTTGAGGTACAAAGGAATGATATGTCAGGCATAAATTTGACAGGGATAAAAATTTATCATTGAATTGTGATAAACAATTCAGAACATGCTGCATGAATCAGAGACAGGTTTTGTTATGTGACCATTCTAAAGTCTATAAGTATGCCGGTATGAAGCAGGGATATAGTGTGTGCTGAAAGAGCACCACAACCACGAGTTTTAGATTTGACAAAAGGCAACCAGCAAGAAACGGGAAACAGAAGTTGTAAGAGAATCAAGAGATAGTGCCAGGACTAATAAGTAATAACCAAAGTTCCAAGCCTACTCAAGAGCTTAGCTACTATACAATAAAAACAATACATCACAATCATAAGACACCAAAATACACACACTGATATACATATGAACACTTGTATCAAGTTTTTTATATTATTGCCAAAGTTATTAAATCAAATTGTGAGATGAGGATACTTTTTGAAATTGCACATGTCCTAAATGGATACTAATCTAATGTTGAAAAATACATCCCCAGGTCATTGTTTGATTTGAGAATTTAATGAGGAATATACAGAACTTGCTCTATATATTTAAAAGAAGGCAAGACAAGGGAAACAGAGGCTGAGTTTGAGGACAACCAAGATAGTGCCTGGAGTAATAACTGAAGTTCCAAGCCTATTAGTGAACTTAGCTACAATAATATAAAAACTACAAACACATTATAACAATAACTGTACTACTAAAAAATGAGATTGCCTTGATATTCGTGAAGGGAGATTATGAGTGGAATTCTTTTGACCCTAAACTATCAGAAAAATCTAAGGAATAAATCCCAACTCTGGAATCCTTGATTAGTTGTTTGAACATTTGTATATGTCGAAGAATCTTATAGAACTCAAGCAATTGTGAATAACAAAATTAAACTGTAGCCACACATAAAGGCCTAATATCAAATATACTTCCATCACAAAAGCACAATGATGATAGCAATCAGATTTGTGATATAACTGCTGCCAATATGATCAAATATTATTGCACATGTGGATTTAAAGAACAGCAAATGAAATGGCAGCAGAACACTTCATTTAAGAATCTTTTCTTTTTTTTTTTTTGATCAGCCTTCATTTAAGAATCTTGAACTACTTTTTTCTATATAGTATCCTAATCTTGGATTTACCAATAACAAATTTGTTTACAAAACAACCACATGTTCATCCAATACAAACTTAAAGCATGTAAGGCTTCAAACAGAACCTAGACGACCATCTCTATCAGATCTTATTTTTGAAGTTAAAAGAAATTCTATTTTGCGTATGTGCTACATTTCTTGTAAAACCCAAAACAAACAATGGGGTTCTTAAGGAAATGTGCTAAAAAAAACCAAAGAAATAATTAACACAGTTTTCATACATTAGCCACTCTTGAGGTTCATAAGTGTAATTAACCCATACAGGATTATGACTTTACAAGGTCTGTAACTTCATTCCCTATCGGCTCAACATAAGCACAACTTCTTACCAACCACAGCTGCAGAACAGATGTTACCTAGGGTTGCAAAAGATAGTATTCTGAGAAACATTAATTTAAGACATTTTGTCAGTACTTTATAAAGGATCTTGAAACCCGAAACATAAACTAGACAACAAAAAATGGATTGATATTGCCTTCACTACCCAGAGCCTTCGGCTTAGTGGCATATGGTGTTTCTGATGTACTTAGGGTGAAAGGTTCAAACCTGATACAACAACCCCCTTTCCCCCTCCCTTGGGCCTCCTTGTGGAGGATCTTGTAGGCCTCAGAAAAAGTAATCCTGCTTTTTCTTAAACAGACGATAAGTAGGACAAGATCTATGCATCACCATAATCGTTGCAGTATACAACCAGCTAGAATAGAATTACTTGTGGAAAATGTTGCAAAATTTGTTAGCATGCTCGTCCTTTATCCTGAGAAACTAATGAATTTACTATACTTTGACTTTATCAGTTTAAACTTTAACCATAAAAAACAAACAAAGTATCATGGAAAGAAAGGCTTGATACAAGCAGAAAATCATTAACATGAATGCAATACAGTTTTCTTTTCATAATCATGGTTTAAAAATGTTTTATTGTTTCTACTCTCTATCTCCATTTTCCCAGTCCCATCTAATCCATTAAATGATAACAAATAAATCTTATTTCGTCTTTCATATCAGCTCTGTTCAGACTGCAGAGTAATGTGAAATTTTGTCCAAGAATTTGCAGTTACTTCAAATTAGCAACATTAAATGCCAGGCCTCATGGCACTTTTAAATCCTTCACCAACATTGTGTAATTACTCCAATCACGGCATGAACCATGGAGCAAAAACAGTCCCAACCATGATTATACAAACAGACAAATAATTGCAAGGACAAGGGGAAGTAAAGTGACTAACACTGCTGAAGCTCATTAGAAGATCTTTATTTCAAAAGCTTTCTACTAAACACAAACTCTATTAACAATTTTGGCTCAAGGGAAATAGTTTTGCATTCTACCTATTGAGAAATCTTACGTTAGGATATTCCTATTATCTGTAATATTTTCTTACCTTAAGGAAATCTACAAAAACTAATTATGAAGTATCCAATTGGATTCAATTTCTCTAGCACACAAGAATGGGTTAATTAATCACAAATTCTTGATCTAAGATGAGTTGGTTGTTCAAAATGTTTTTTTTTTCTCTTTAAAAGAATAAAAAATCCAAAATGTGTCTAATACCTTTATAGCAATGCAAAATTTAGCAATATAAAAGGAAATATATAGCAATATGAGTATGCACCAATTAAATACACAATGCCACTCAATAAAAGAAAAGCTTAAATCAGGATCTATGAATTTGCGAACGAGAATCAGAACAAGTACACAAAACACAAACACCAAGCCAAATTAAAGATTGAGGAAGAACTCCTTATCCTGAAATGGACCCTCCGCTATATGACATCTTTTTTCTCATAGTCCAGACAAAAAGGAATTATAAAATTACACTCCAAGGCCATGCAGGTATCCCAGCCTCAGCCATATTTGAATTGCATCAATGATAGAAATCAGTACCAAAATCGAAAGCAAGAATGATTTTATCATCCCTAATCCCCAAGACCCAATGTGAAACAGACTTAAGAACGATTACACTAGGCTGTCAAGTAGTTTGAGTCACCCAACTCACTCACAAGTTCCCATATTACAATCTGTATGCCCTTCAACAGTTCCTACCATTCCATATTTAGTCTCTAGCAACTAACTAATCACTGCCACTTTTTACAATCAACCCCTTCATACAACTAACTAAAAGGGTTATGATGCCCTATGCATGCTCTCACAGACTCTCCCAATAGGAGGTCTATTCCTAAACAATCAACCCCTTTAATCAAACCAAACTAAAACCCTGACGGCATCTTTAACTTAGAAGGGACTCAGAACATGTTGACTAAAATTAGGCCCAAAATAAGTGTATGAAGTTTTAAGATCTACTACCATCATATGCTCTAATTTAGTTAATTAGCTGTTGATATAGGACCATAAGATTAATGTTCAATCTAGACCACAATTGTTAAATTGAAGATTGTAGGAGCATATCCGTAAAAGATGTAACATTTAAGCTTCTTGCTAGACTTGTATCTACTACAGTAAGATGAAACAGTAATCTCTTGAAGCTATGATCAAAAAGACAAACTGTTATAAGCACAACAAGTTGACATGATTTAAAATATGACTTATGTCATCCAATGAAGATAAGTACAGAGTATACATAGCAGGAAATAAAACCAATAACATAAATCAATGCAGCAGTAAAGAACTACTTTCATGGAACATCCTTAAATTCAAATTATAAGTTTTCACTTTTAAAGGTTTATGTCTATAAAGATGTTGCACAGAAGATTAAAATAATTATACTCTCTCATTCAAAGATAGTTTAGGTCCTCTATCCTGGTAAGAGAAATTGTAGAATAGAAAAAGAAAAGAATAACATAATTGGCAATTGAAAGGCTGGCTATTAACAATTTAACATAACACAATGCAGATAAACAGAACAGACACGTTTATGAGGCATGATTACTCTAAATTATCGCTACGATAACTGATAAATATATGGCAAATGACCTGTCATGAAGTATTCCAGCAACACTATGTATATTATAAATATAGACAATGATATAACAAGACACCTCGTCAAAGGAAATAACCAATGTTGTTAAAATCAGGATCTAGATTGTAAGATTGCAGGATCTTGCAACCCTGCTGCCCTGTCCCGAATGTGAGATCATGAGATCGTGTGAGTTTGTCAACCCTGAAATTAGAGATTTTTGGGCCGGGTTGCACGACCTGATTCGCATAAACACAGATTTTTAACCCATTTTTGTTCCCTAAATTGTTGATTTTACTTCCCAAAATAGATCCCATCTCTCGTTCAAGCCATTCGCATGTCACAGCATCTCATTCATCCCTAGTTCTGAACCGCTGTTCATCTACGCCATCTCTCTCACATATCTACCTTGCTGTCTTGAACCATCCTTCCAATCTCTCTCGAGTCTCGACCTTCTCTTTTGCTGTCTTGCTGATTCAATGCACATCTTCCCTGTCTCTGGTTCTGGTTTAGTGTTTTAGTCAGCCAGGTTAAAATCTGGCATGCTTCCAAGTTTGTTTTGGTGCTTTCGTTTCTTTGTAATCACTGAAAAATGGCATCTGCTGGGCAAGGTGATAGTGGGGAAGGGGCTTGTGGTTATGCATGTGACTAATTATGAATAGTTTTGGATGTTATGGTTATGAACTTTCAGTTTTAAGTTTGACTTCATGTTGTTATTTATAGGTTTTTCCTATTTTCTCTCTCTTTGTGTGATTACTGTAATTTTACAATTTGGGTAAGATCTTACCATCCTACGTTTTACGATCTTGCACCCCCCCCCCCTTCTCTCTCTTTGTGTGATTACTGTAATTTTACAATTTGGGTAAGATCTTACTATCCCAAGTAGGTTCTTGATCTTGACAACTTTGGAAATAGTTGTTAATAATCATTACGCCTGTTGAGATGGAACTAGCAGAGTGCAAACGGGATACAACTAGAACTATCCACACCTAAAACTGTTACCATTCTAAGGAGTATGGATGCCATGTCATCTTATTAGTTAGTACAGATAAAGGTAAAATAAAAATGAGATTTACAAAAAGCTGCAAACAAATTTTTTGAGGAATATAAGCAAACTGTGACTCAGAATATATCATGCTGTTCAGAATGCCAGATGCATTGGATAAGATACAGAGTCCACAACTAGAGACAACTTAAACTATCCACAAAAAGCATATGTTTAAACATCAAGAGATTGAAAGTATAACCATTTAAATGTAACCTACACTAGCATATATAGGTTTATTCAAATTATATAAGCAATAATAAACTTGCCTGTGTTCATCCTCAGTCCAAGCAATCCCCTTTCGTCGTTCCTGATCAGATCTTGAAGCCTTAGTTCCATGATTAGACTCACTGCTATAATGCCCAGGACCGCTGCCCTTCTTGCCAGCTCCTTCATCACTAGCATGGCTTGTTGAGCCCTCTGAAGAAGAATTATAAGACGGAAGAGGCACACAACCGGATTCGATCTGGTTAATATCTTCAACCAAGAGCTCATAATGCTGTTTGATTTCTTCTATAGTCTTCCCTGGCACATCAGCGGTAATCTTCTCCCACCGATCTGAGGCATCTTCTGGATGACTTGCCAACGCATTTTCAAATGCTTTATCCTGCTCTCTGCTCCACTCAGAGCTACTATCCACTTCATCCACAGACATCTAGTCTTGTTTGAAGAAACTACAGAGTTTTATTAGAAGGAGAGGAAAAGTTTCTATCTAACTGCTCTAAATCTAGGTTAAGGTCATCTTATATACCACTAACTCTGATTTGTTCTATGGTGAGTACCACAAATATTAACCTTGCCGGCATGCTAAATGCTATAAACTTAGGGAGCAGATGTGTTGGACTACAAGGTGCAGCCTGATGTGCAGAAAATGGCAGGAAGCTGAACAGAGTTCAATACCAATGGAATCCCAAAAATCTTATAAGGTATGTGAAATTTCAAAGGTGATTTACTTCAAAATTCAGAAAACCAGACACTTGTGAATTTCTGACTTGCTGATGAATGAAAAGGCAAAGAAGTCCAGTTAGAACATGAAAAAATATCTCATTCTGACAACCATAAAATCATGGATGCAACACATGACAGTTTAAGGGAAGTGAAACCTAGAAATTAATGTGAACGCCAGTCAATGAAATCAATGTAATTACCGACTAGGATTTCAGATTGAGAAAGAGACCTTTCAGAAACAAACAAAGAAGGAAGAATAGATAAGACTACAAGGGAAAGCAAAGGGCATTCAAAAGCTATTTCCCATTCAATAAAAAACAAACTTCAGCTTACCATAGCCCTACTGATAACAACAGTTTTAACAGCAGAGGCCCACAAAACTTTCACCCATAAGTATAGCCACTGTAGAACTCATTTTCACTGAACACACTCAGCATCAATTTCTGTTTACTATCCATGCCATGGAACAGACAATAATTCATAGTAGTAACTAACTAGGCATCAAAGGCCTCAGAATCAGTGAAACTTGTAAGGTTAAAAATTAAAATCCGAAAGTAAAAAAGGGTGTAGGAATATACACAGTAATTAACAATTTGGTTCAAAGTCTTTTTCCCAGATTGGAAGTTAATAAAGCCACCTTGTACTCGAATACAAAATCCATTAAATATTCTTAATCTCAATAGATTTGATCCAACAACTTAACAGAAGCAAGAAAACCAACCTCATTAACATCCAACGAATTACTCAACTGTAGAATCCATCAGTAGTTGTATGAAAACGGAGTATTATAAGAACTCAATTGAATTAACAACTAATCTCCACCTTTGCTTTCATACAACTACTGATGGATTCTACAGTTGAGTAGTAAAAAATCTTAGTTGTTAATTCAATTGAGTTCTTATAATACTCCGTTTTCATACAACTACTGATGGATTCTACAGTTGAGTAATTCGTTGGATGTTAATGAGGTTGGTTTTCTTGCTTCTGTTAAGTTGTTGGATCAAATCTATTGAGATTAAGAATATTTAATGGATTTTGTATTCGAGTACAAGGTGGCTTTATTAACTTCCAATCTGGGAAAAAGACTTTGAACCAAATTGTTAATTACTGTGTATATTCCTACACAAAGATTTTTTACTATCACACTAAGATTTTTTACTATCACCCTAAATCTTAAAAAATCTTAGTTGTTATGACAAATCTTAGTTGAGGCCTTTGTGAATTTCTTCTCTTTTACTATCACACTCAGAATTAACACTGGATGCAAAATATTCATCAATAAAAAACAAGAGAAGAAAAAACAAAAAGAAAAAATGGATGCACAAAGTCACACGCACTGTCAAGCTTCTGACACATTAACAAACCAACAATAAAAAGATTTCTTCAACGCCACCTAACATATTACATTCACAGTTTAAGTAGTAAAACCTAATTCTGAGTGTGACAGTAAAAGAGAAGAAATTCACCCACCAAAATTTTTCCAAAACTAGAAACAAAAACCATAGAAGACAACATTTCAATTAGACAGCATTAATTGCAGCCTAATTAAAAGAAATCACATCAATCAATCTGATAAAGACAACCAAAAGAGTAAAAAACACAAACACACAGATAATAAATTCAGGTTTAAGTAAAAACCCTAAACATTTGGTGAAAATTTTGAAAGGTAGAACTCACACAAATCATTAATGACATTGATTGTTGTCTTGAAAAACCACAGAGAGGTTCAGGATGGGTCTATTTGGTCCCATTCCAACAACTGCTCTTTGCTACAAATAGGGACAGCTGGAGTTGAAAAAGCCACAACCCAATTTACAGTGTCCCATTAATATCTGACAGATGATACAACATGAAGAGAGAGAGAGAGAGAGAGAGAGAGAGAGAAACTCAAAAGCCAAATCCTAGAGAGAGAAAGAGGGGCAAAAAATAATTAAAAAATAAAGGTTCAATTTTTACAGCATTTTATTCGACCCAAATGAAAATTAAAACGAAAAATGATGAAATGAGTGTACCAAGATGAAATTGAGAGGTAATATCACAAGATGTTCCAAAGTTATGATGAGGGGTGTGATGATTTGTGAGCAATTATGAAATAATGAGGTCATCACCTTTATCTGTGTTGTGCAATGCTTCAATCTTTCTTTCTAGCTGCTGATTGAGTTCTGAGGGACTGTTACACAACACATACAGCCACAAGAGTCAAAATAATGTTGTCTCTGCATATATACTGCACTGTACGACTGACATGTCCCTCTCCGTCTCTTACTTTGTTCCCCTTATTCAAAATTAAAATTCCTAAAATTCATAATTTTTTTAAGCATGTTATTGAAATAGATTATCCACCAATTTGTAGATGACAAATTTTTATTGGGCATATTTTTATAGTATAATTCTTCTCCTTTTAATTACATTTCCTTCCCATAAGACTTAACTTATGATTAGTTTGATAAGAGAGAGGGAAAGGAAAGAAAATAGAGAGAGAAAAAAAAACATGGCTAATAAAATATATTTTTTTAATTGTTTGAAGAAAAAGAAAATTAAATATAAAAATTTAAACTTTTTATTTTCTTTTTAATTCAAATTTTAAAATTTTCATTTCTCCCTTATTTTCTTTCTATCCAATCAAACATAACATTAAATTTAAAATCTTGTTTAAAAGAATTAAATCTCCTACTTCTAGAATCAACAACTTATTGATCCAAAATTCATAATTAAAAATGGTTTGAATATATATATATATATATATATATATATTATTGCCAAAAATATTAAGATTTTTTATTTTAGTTTCTATAAAAATATTATTATTTTTAGAATGAGTTTTACTTTTATGTATTATGTAAAATTTTTATAATAATTAAAAAGACTAAAATGCAATGCATGTTGTAATAAATAAACTACAAAGCTGAAACAATGAAAGAAAGTAGGACAATAATTTACTATTCATATAAATTACCTGAAAATATGGAGTAAAGGATTGATTATACGGCATGATGTAATCGAAGTTGTATAGAGGAGTTTTGTATCAACTACCAAAAAAAGCCTTTTTTTATGAGATAATCGAGTCTTTCACTTGGACCTAAAACAACAAACAAAATTTATTTAAAACAACGAATAACAAACACAAATTATAAGTCACTTCTTTGAGTTCTATGATGGAACTTACAAATTATAAGTAACAAGTACAACAAGTCTTCTTATTTAAAGACACCAAGGAGCAAGTCTGCTATGTTTGTCTGCGGATTAATTGGTAGGGTGAATCCATGAAACTTGAGTGGAAATTTCTAAATTAAATGATATTGTTATATAATGAAGTATCAATTGCGTGTCCTTTGTTTAAATTCTTCTAATATGAAGTCAACAAAAAGTGTTGTTTATGTAACAATCAAAGATGGATACATTGGAAAATTCATATGACTGTTTCATTTTTACATAATCAACAATCAAAGAACTTGACTACAAAGAAAGCATCAAAACTGGAAAAAAAATGGAGTTATGTATGATCTTAACAGGCAATGGAACATTATTTTCTTTCATGTAACAGTTTTCAAACTGAAGCATGCACAACTGCTCATTTAAGGTGACTAATCTTCCTTCTAAGTTAGAGGAAATATGGTTAATTAGTATAATGTTGTATGATTTCATGGTTCAAATGACAATTCTACTCTATTGTCTAACTCTAGAACTTTTAGGAGAAGATGATGTTTTGGCTGAATTTGAACTTGGAAAAGCAAGGATTTGATGAACGCCATTTTACGAAGTCTTCTGTTATATCGGCTGGTGTTATTTTTTTCGGTACATGAAAATTAAACTGTTAAGTCCCTTTTGCTAATAGCTTATTAGATTTCTGATTAGCATCATATGAAATGTTTAGATAAACAGAGACTGGTAGTCACACATGTAGCTTCATTGTACAATCAAGAATAGTATTTCATATATTAGTATCTGACCTTCTGTACTTTTCTTTGTGCACATCCTGTGAATATGATCTCGCTTTGCCTATGGCTCTGTTTTTTTATGATTTTTACTTATCAATAATGATAAAGGATAAATATCCAACATTTTTTGTCTGTTTAAAACATTTAATTGAAATTTGGCATCTCTTGTTCTTATGTGTAGTAATGAGAATTACAGTTCTGAAGCTACAAATTCAGTTTCATGAATTTCAATTTTTACTTTATACCATTTACTTTTAGGTGGGTGTTGTGGCAGTGGATGAGTCAAAGGTTGTCTTGAAAGGTCGTTTAGGTCCAGGCATGATGATAATGATTGATTTACCTGCTGGTCAGGTTCGCACTGCAGTATTTTCTTATTTTACTTTTGTACACAACACATTATCTTCTAATGGCTGCTAGTTCCTGCATTATTAATATTGTGTTTGATTTAAATATTTGTCCGACTTAGAAATTTTATTTGCCACAATGCTCCCTGTCCCCCAAATGTGACAAAGTCATTAATTGAATGACATTGTTTGCCCAGAACCTCGCTCTAGAAAACACATTGTTATTCGTTCCTTTTTGGCTTTTCTATTGATACTGAATTTTTGGAAATGAAGCTAAGTTTCCTTCTCTTTATTCTGTTGCATTTAGAGGTAGAGACTTCTGCATATCATCCATATATATAATCTCTTATAGACTTAGTGGTGACTATTATCTAGGCTACTATTACATAAGTGCAAATTCCTAGACACTAATTGTTAGGATCCCAGGAATGGAATCCATCCCAATAGCTAGCCCACTATTTGGAGAGTATATTCTGGAAGGAATAAGAAAGCAAATGGGAATTAGTTTGCTGAGCTGGCAACGTGAGCGTGAGCAGTAGTGGATATAGGGGAATTCTGTTAGAGAAAGGGGGGTACAAGATTGTGGTTAGTCATTATGGACAAAGAACATTTGTGCCTTTGTTGGAGTTGTGCATGCTTCAGAAGGAACTGTTATTCCTCTGCATTTTCTGTTTCACATTTCATAATACGACACATTCCTCCAATATTATTTTGAGTTGTTTATGTTAACCTCCAGTTCCTGCTTGAGGTTCCTAACACTAATACTCGTGAACACTAAATACAATTTTTCTTTTGATGCATAAACATATTGTTTTCTAAATGCATTAACGATTATTATTTCCAACAAATTTGTCCAAAATCCTTGGGGAGAAGAGGGAAAGACAAGAAGTATTAGTCAATAGTGTTCTAGGCTTGGGCTTCTACAGGATACTAATAATGGAGCAGTTTTTGATAGTGACCATTGCAGCATTTTGTGTGCTATAGCAGTGTAATTGATGAGTTTCAGAAACCTTGCTTGATGCTTTATTCACACAACATGCTTTATTCAATTATGAGAAAATAATAATATATGGTATGGAGATTGGGGAGGGTCATGGTCTGTGAATTTCAAAGTGTGGTTGTTTATTCATGAGTTAATTGAACATTTTAAATTAATGTTTTTTTTTTCCTTTCAAATGTACAATATGATGTCTTATGGGAGTATTTTACATTCCAAATGTTTTGTGTGGTAGGTTTATGAGAATACAGAGGTTAAAAAACATGTAGCCTTATCAAGCCCATATGGGAACTGGATCAAGGAAAATTTGCAGTCTTTGAAGCCTGGGAACTTCCTTTCAGCCTTTGTGTTGGACAATGAGGCAGTATGAAGACACCAACAGTGAGAGTTGTATGTAGATATTACTTTTAGTTTTATCCATGATGAGGAAATGTTTGTTTTTAAGTGGTTCTACTTATAAATCCTATTACACCCATGGATTTAGTCATTGCTATTAGTTAAACATTCTATGTGGTTGTCTATCTATTATTTTTCTTGATCTTTATGAGGATCATGCATTGTGGTTTTAGATAAATTATGATTTTTTCTCTTAGAATTTGGGCTTAGGGTCGAACTCAATCCCACAAAACCGGCTAGTAAGTCAAGGACTGTCTAAGCCATATCTTTAGTTGATGTGGGACTAAACTTCCACTCTCGAGGCTGCAATTAAGGCAGCCCCGAAGAAGCCACATCCAAGGCCGGCTAGGGGTGACCACAATTAAAGAGGCTTTTACAATAACATGAACTCCCTTTGGAGTGAAATATTCTTCTCTGGGAAGTAGGAAAAAGGATCTTTGTGTAATATTTTATTTTTCAAGATTGAGAACTACCCAACACAGTCTTGGTGATGGATCTAAGAGTTGAGAATAGATTTGGGAGGAAAGTCAAGATAGGTCAAGATAGGATTTCAAGGACCGACTGATGTCAAATAAAGATGAAAAACAATGGAGCCTCTATCAAAGTTGTTCAGGAATAGCGTGGGGAGGCAATAGGAAGTGCAAATGGTATCTGGGACAAGATGGACAAAGGGATTTAGGAAGATGGCTAAAGAAACTCTTGGTGAATCAAAAGGTTGATGTCCTATGGGTAAAAAATCTTGGTGGTGGTATGCAAGTGTGCTAGATAAGGTTAAGGTTAGAAGAATTGTATAAAACATTGTCCGTGTAACAATGCAATAAATTGGGGAAAAAGTAGTAGCTAAGAAAGAAACAGCTTTGGAGGCTTTGAGGAAGAGCTTTTGATGGGGTATACCAATCCTTTGGCACCAAAGGTGTGAGAGGGGTACTTGTAGGCTTGCTAAATGTAGGGAAAGAAAGTTAGGAGACTTGGATTAAGTGTGATGTAGTAGGTAAAGTCTAGGTAGCAAAACAAGATGTTAATGATGGGTAAAGAAATTACTTTCACAAGTTATTTTTTATGAAGGGAACCGTCTTTTGTTTTTGTATAGGAAGAAGGTAAGGAAAGGGAATCATAATTAAATCTTTTTTCATAGAATTTGGGAGCTTAAGGTTAAAGAACCATTGAAAAGGATGACAGATAGCAAAGTAGTTTGATCGAAAAATATGCCCATTGAGGTATGGAAGGATTTGGGTGAGATAGGTATTAGTTGACATATGAGGTCTAAGAAAATGTTGGAAGAGTGGAGAGTAGCACTCTTAACCTCTATTTATAAGAACTAGGGAGATATACAAAATTGCACAAATTATAAGGGGATAAAGTTCATGAATTATACTATATGAATTTATGAGAAAATGTAATTAAGAAGAGATTAAAACTTGGGGCTCATATTGCTAAAATCTATTTTATTTTAAGCCTGCGAGGGTGGTCATCAAAGCAATATATTTGTTATGACATTTAATGGTGAGATACTGGAGAAATATAAGATTTACATATGGTCTACATTGATTTGGAATATCAAGAACACTACTATCTTCAACAAAATAAAGAAATAAGAAAACTAAAAAATGGAATTGAGAAATATGTATTAGAAAAGGCAAGATGCAAAATAATCAATCAAATCAGTACCTTAAAAAATGTCAAAATGAAGTCAACCATATGAAAAGAAGAGTTGACTAAGAACCCTTTCAGTGACTGCCATCATGCAATATTCTAAGCTAGGAGATAGTTAGAGGATTTGATAAATTAATATCCAGACTAAATGAAATAATACAACATAGTGGAGTAACTTTTAAAAAAATAAACTATCTGTGATATTTCTACGGGAGTGTAAGTGCATTCATGTCCTTTACACATGAGGATAGCCTTATTCTTGAATGGCATATACCACACAGATTGAGTGACCAACAACAATAAAAACCGAAGCACTGACCTTTTTCACCGTATCCAATATAAGAAGATCCAACTCTCCAGCCCCACTTTTCAAAATGACTGTAGAAAACAGGACATTTTGCATGTCATAAAGCACATTCTCTATAGGGTTTTATAATGATGTATAAATGCTTCAAAAACTTCTCATTATGCAAACTGCCTTCCTATTACTTCAATGAGGAAGAGAAGACTACGTATTCAAGGTATTCAACAATTCAATAGGTTTGTTTATGGTTAAGTAAATAGTGCTTACTGCTTCTTATTGATGACATAACATCCATGAGACATTGAGGATACTTTTTCAACAATGAAAACTAAACTTTAGTTGATATTTGACTAGTTGAATAAATCAATATGAAAATACTTTATTTACGCTTTACAGAGTAACTTGTTAGTTATTTTCTTATAACCTTGTGGTTGATATTACACTTTCTCTCTTAACTTACTAGTTGGTAGTCACTAGCATGAGATGAGAGATAATTGAAAAACAAAACCCTTCCAATTGTGACTCTCTCTCTCTTACCACTTGACATAAAACAGATGGATAACATATTAGCATTGGGTATAAAAGGTAGAAGTAGTTGGTGACGGTCTTAACTCTTAGAAATATCTTAGATTTGATTTTGTCTAAGATATGCTTTTAACCTACATTTACCCTCTTGAGGATCCTCGTTGGCTAAGTATGTCTTCCTTTTTAATAACTTTCTGTTTTTACTCTTGTTTTTATTTTCATTACAAGAACCTAGATAACATTCATCATTTCATTTTTCTTTCATAAACGTAATTCTATTTTTGGATAAATTATTGTACCATCTAGAACCACCATGGGCTCATAGTCTTAGTCATCAATCTTTAGTAAGTATCCATAGTTCTGATCAATCTTAACCTGATAGGTACTCGAATTTTTCCAATTTACTAAAAGGAGATAATAATACTTGATTAAATTTCACCTACAATTAATCGGAACTATAGATACATGATGGTCCCAAACCATGACATAATTTCTCCCATTTTGCAGTGTATAGGGTGGGAGGAAGACAGAGATAAAAAGAAAAAGGAAAAAAGAAGAGAGGAGGTTGTATATGTGATGGAAAAGGAAGGGAGAAATAAAAAAAAAATCTTAGTAAAAAGGAAATGAAAGTAAATGTACTGTATTTTAAATAGTCCAACTTTGAACTAATCACCTGTGTACTCCTATCCTATGTTTGTTTATGCAAACTGGATTCTAGCAATACATGTGTTTATTGATGTATAGAATTATGTGGTAACTATACATTGCTATTGGTCTAAATATTTGTAATTGTTTCTTGGATTTCAAATGGGAAGGCGAGCAGAAACTATTATCCTCCCCTTGGAACTGATACGCCACCTAAAGCCCTCAGAATTCAGTGATTCCCACGAGTACCACATGTGGCAAAAACGACAACTCAAAGTCCTTGAAGCAGGGATCCTCCTCTATCCATCAATCCCTTTAGAAAAGGTCAACACATTTGACACGCGCCTCAGGGACATCGTATATAGTGGGGAGTCCAAACCTATTGACACTGGCATAAACGCAGACACAATGAGAAGCCTTTGCAATTCTGTGGTTTCCTTGTCATGGAGAAGCCACAATGGCACTCCCATTGATGTTTGCCATTGGGCTGATGGATTCCCTTTCAACATTCACCTCTACACATCTCTTCTTCAATCAATTTTTGATGTTAGGGATGAAACACTAGTGCTAGATGAGGTTGATGAGCTACTTGACCTGATAAAGAAAACATGGTCTACACTGGGCTAAATGTACACCATTTCAAACTGTATATGGCAGATCCCCTATTTCAATTGTGAGGTGCATACCAGGTGACACTTTAGTTGAAGTGGTAGCTCAAGATTTGATTAATAGGGATGAAGCTTTGAAACAGTTAAAATATCATCTGCAAAGGGCTCAATATATAATGAAAAAAGGGCAGATGTTCATAGAAAAAAACATACCATGAGAGAAGGAGATTATGTATACATGAAAATTAGACCGCATAATAAACAATCAGTGAGTAGAAGCCTGAGTCCAAAGTTAGTTGCACGATATTATGGGCCATATCTCATTTTGAAACAAATAGGGAAATCAACTTTTAAGCTACAGTTACCTTCGCAGGCCAGAATACATCCGATTTTTCATGTTTTGCAATTAAAATTGGCTAGGGGAGACCATCCAGTGCAGCCTTGTTTACCTGAAGAATTGAGCATAGATGCACCAATGTATTGTCCAACAGCTATATTAGGAGATAGACATGTTAACGTGGGAAATAAAGAGGTACATCAGATCCTTATTCAATGGCAGGGGTGTTGATTCAAGAGGAGTCATGCATGAATGAACAAGGATCAAGCATTGGTGTTTTGTGCTTTCAACATGCCTCATTGCAAATGTGCCAAAGAAGCTATGAAGATCAATTTGATTCATGTAAAAGGGAAGATGTGTTATCTGATAATCCAATTAGCATATCATGCATAATCATTCATCTAGGATTGTTAGATTGAAGGT
>PYAF01001975.1:1127100-1138021 GCA_007407185.1 Glycine tomentella
GCCTTCTGGAAAACAAATCAAGAACATTGTAATCGATTACATATCGAATTAATCGATTACATAGGCTAAAATGGAAAAATCATACTGACTTCTTAATCGATTACATAAGTTCGTAATCGATTACATATAATACCTATGGTTAACATGTTCTGCTGATTTAATCGATTACATATCGTTTTAATCGATTACATAGTATATTTGAGAATATTGGATTGTCTGTCTTAATCGATTACCAAATTTCGTAATCGATTACTCAGTGTATTTGAAAAACATGAGTGTCTGTCTTAATCGATTACTTGACGGAATAATCGATTACATTGTTCATAGCTCAAACCCAGAACAAATCAGGAGCATTTTAATCGATTACATTCTTGGAATAATCGATTACAGATGCGAAATAATCGATTACAGGAGCGTGTTTAATCGATTATTTTCAGTTAGAAAGTTGTTATGAATAGAACCCATTGCCCTGTGCTTTGTGAGATTGAATAATTCGTATTCTAGGCAATCACAAACATTCATGAGCTTTCTTTAGTGTGTTTCTGAGTTTCAAAAAGCATTTAGGCTTCACAAATTCGTATGGGTTTTTGATTTGAAGAAGTGAAGCATCATTAAGTTTCAAAGTTTAAGGAAAGGGATGCATTGAGTCTGTAATCTTTCTTTCAACCTGTTGAATCATTCACATGCATGTGTTCTTTGGATTATTAGGTGAAATCTTTCCTTATTCTTTGAAGGTGTAAATCTTTTAATTGATTTTTGTAAAGATTAGCTTATTGTAAATGGGTTTCTTACATGAAGATTAGAGATAGTGTTTCTCTAAGGGCTGCTGAGTAGTGTTCTCAGTTTTGGGTTTGGTCTTTAAGGGTCTAATAGTGTTTTAGACTTCTGAACTTTATGTAGGGTTAATAAAGAGAGGCTTGTAATATCTTGTAAGAATATTATTTGCAATAGTGGAACTCTACTCTAGTGTTGAGTGGAAGAACTGGATGTAGCTTCATAGTGTTTGAAGTGAACCAGTATAAAATCTGTGGCTGATCTTTATTCCTATCTCTTCATCTCTTAATTGCTTTGTTTGTGAATCAAATTTCATTACACAGAAAACTATCATCTGCTTATTGATTTCTTGACAGAGGAATTTGATTGAATATAAGATTCTTGGTTTCAAAACAATTTTTAAAGTGAAAAAGATCTTGTGAAAACTCTGATTTGAAAATTTTAATTTACCAAGGATTCAACCAATTCACCCCCCTCTTGGTTGTATTGAAGTATTCCTATCATTTTCAAGGGGCAAAATAAGGAAGAGGCAACTTGGGAAGAGTATGATACAATAAAGAGTCAATTTCCAAATTTTCAACTTGAGGACAAGTTGGATTTTAAGGGGGGAAGTATTGATATAGACCGACAAAGGATACAAAAGGATACAATGCAAAATAGGAAAGAGTAGAGAGTTTATCAAAGGAAAAAGATATAGGAAATAGGATAATAAATGTTAGTTTAGTTAAGTAGTTATTTCGGATATATGGATTATAAATAAGTGAGCAGAGTGATTGTGAAGGGAGGGAAAAAACTTAGTAATTGCTGTACAAGAGACAGGGGTCTCTAGGGGAACTGAAATCAAAGTGATTTCAGATTCTAAAGGTGTTGCAAACAGTTCTTAAATGAAATAAAAGAAAGTGCAGGAATTATTCAGAAATTCCAAATGAGTTTTCTGATAAAGAAGGATTTATGTTTCTAAATACTATCACCTTCAATCAATTCTTGTATAGTTGAGTTTATATACATGACCACAACAAAACCCAACTACCTAGTCTAAATGTAACCAAATGAAAACTAAAATAACTAACTACACTAATGATAGTTAGTTTAGCTATGGTTAATAATCCACTCAAGTAGAGAGGTAGACATATTTTGTTCCCATTTCGGACAGGATTTTGCAGCTGGAAAGGATTTGATAAGAAGATCTGCAATTTGATGTGGTGATTTCATGCAAACTAGTTTAAGAAAGCAACATATTCCTAGATAAAATGGCAATTGATGTCTACTTGTTTAGATCTCTCATGATGTCCAGGATTTGATACTAAGTTAATAGCTGATTGGCTGTCATGAAACACTATTTTTCTTTAGGATTGTAATACCAAAGTTGGACAGAAGTTATCTGAGCCATAACAACTCACAAGTCACTTCAACAAATGAATGTGAGACTATTGGTTGTTTCCTGGATTTCCATAACACTAGGGATTGGCCTAGGAAGACAGAACCCTATGGTAGATCTCATTGTGTGTGGGCAATTGCCCCAGTTAGCATCAGCCAATTCCATGAGGTTGAATCCTAACTGAGTTGGAAATAGAAGTCCTTGGCTTGGAGCACTATACAAGTGGTGGAGGACATGATGGATAACCTGTATGTGGGTAGACCACTGGATCTTCGAGCAGACATAAACTCATCAAGTTTGTTGAACATGCATGTGATGTCAACTTGGAGGTTATTAACTACGTTAAACAACCAATCAATCTTCGCTATAAAGATAAATCTTCTAATAGATCACCAACGTCCCATTAAATTGGAGGTTGGGATCTATAGACAACCACACTGGTTTTGGTTTAGCCCCTAGGAAACCTGCATATTCCAGTAGAGAAACAGTGTGGATTGGCATAGAGAAATGCCTTTGGCTAAAGTATTTTAGGTCCCCAACAGAGCCTTGATCTATTTGATTTAAAGTTATAAAAAAATACTTTTGTAAATTTGAATACAAAATTGTGTATTTCAATGTATAAATTGAGATAGAAATATTTATTGGTAAGACTACGCTATTCCAACTTTAATTTATACATATACTTAAACTAAGTTATAGGTGTTGCTTAGAACAAAATCTTTGATATTTAAAAGAATAAAGTCACAGAATGTAACAGATTGAGTACACACAAGTAACATTATAATTTTCAATAAATCAATATCTATATCATAACAAATGCATACACAAACACAACTGTTTGGTTTGAACTGTGCAATAAATGGTAGTTATGACTTATGACGAACACAAAAAGCAAAGTAAGCAAACACTAATCATTTAGCCAAAACTAACCAAAAAAACAAAAAAAAAACACTGAACAATGCACCCTAGGCTTATCACCTAAGCTAACGGGTATGTATAGGACTACATGTAAAATACGAACAGGAGTCGATTGAACTATACCAATAAAGAGGTAGCTTCAACAATGGCGGCATGAGAGGCAACAACGGACGAAAGGCGATGACATTCTAAGCTGCGAGAGAGAGGGAGTGATCGAGAAGGCGAGAAAGAGAGAAAGAGAGAGGGAGTATGGAAGAGCTAGGGCACGTGTTTTTTTAATAAAAGGGAACCTCCAAAACGACAGTATTAAAAGGAAAATAGGCTGCATAAAACAAAGATGGTTTTTTACAAAAACCATCTTTGAAATGGACGGAAACGATGACGGTTGCTACATAACCATCTTTGATTCAGTTACAACGATGACGGTCATTGTAAAACCGTCTTCGTTTTGACCTTTCGACGACGGTTGCTGGAAAGCCGTCGTTGTAAACATCCACTTAATTACCTTAATGCCACCGCGCGACATACGAAGACGGTTATGGAACAACCGTCGTCGATGTTGTGTCGTAAAAAGCACTATTTGTAGTAGTGTCAGGAAGTTCCTTGATGGTATTTATGTCAGCGAGAAGGGAACCAAATTAAAAGTTTTTTAGATTCTTTAACCATGAACATTTGCCATCCTAGTATTTTTCAGATGTTAATTATTATGGATTTTTACAGTGATATATATGCAATTTACTAGGTGTTGGGGCTGCTGAAATTATATATGCCATGTAGAGGTCTCAATGGAATTTGTTGAAGAAAAGAAGATACCTGAGGTTTACGCCTATTGAAATTATTTGTAATAAAATTGTTAGGACTTTGAGGGATTAAGAATTTTGCAATATAATTTTTTGTTAATAGTCAATCTATTCTAATCGATATATTTGTTATTGAAATTTTTCAGCTATTGAAGACATTTCCCAATGCAGGAAATGCTCTCAAGAGTATGTTTCATTGATTCTCTCCATTCATTCCTAAAATATCCATGTATTTGGAAATAAGAAATTACCTTAGTTTATGTATTAATTAATTTTGTAGCACTTGTGAGCTTTGGAAAGGTTACTCTTGAACAAAATCAAGAAGTTGAAGAGCTTGGTTAGCAATGTATTTATGGGATGAATTTTTGCAACTAGTGTGTTATTCATTTGATTCATTATTACTCTTTCTCTTAACAGGTTCACTGAAATATTAAAAATATGTTCCTTCTATAATTACTTTGCAGCATCTACAATTACTCTTAACACACACACGCATACCCCATAAGAAAATAATATTAATTATATATTCCTCCTATCTTTATCCAACATTTCCTTGTAAGTGGGAAATTCAGTTCAATTTCATACTTACATATGCACATTTAGGGCATGTTTACTTTCAGAAACTTTTCCTGTTTTTGTTTTCTCTGCTTCCTATGCAAATCTTCTATAGCAGGAAACAAATTAAAAACAGGATAACTGTTTTGTAATTACTAAAAGTAAAAAGAAGAAATAAGAACAAAAAACATTTTATCAAAGTAAACGGGTTAAGTTTCTAACTCTCAGCTCAGAAAAGGCCAAGGAAAGCAATGCATTTATGGATATTAATTGGTTTCATTTTTGAATCCTCATTTCAGATTTTAATGTCTAGAGCAGGGTCATAATCAGAGTTTTGATCTTCCTGTTAAAAAAAGTGATGTGTGTACAATAATGTATACTAGTGGAACTACTGGTGATCCCAATGGAGTTTTGATATCCAATGAGAGCATTATTACACTCTTAGCTGAGATTCAGCAATTGCTGAAGAGTTGCAATGAAAAAGTTAGCTAGTGTATATATTTTAATTTGAGTGCTCTACTCTCTAGAAATGTTTACAGATTTAGGATAATATTAATGAATATTTTGCTATCCTATCTTTGACTTACCCACCTTTTTCCTGCTTGCAGTTGAATGAAAAAGATTATACCTATCATATATTCCTCTTGCACATATCTTTGTTAGGGTCATTGAGGAGGCAATGGTAATGCATGGTGCCTCAATAGGTTTCTGGTGTGGAGTGAGTATATGTGCCAAATCTTTCATATCTAGAGGCTTCATATGATTATCGAGCTTCATATTTCACTTTTTCCCCAAGAAAACTAAAACTTTGTACTTGACACTAATGTGAACACAATTTGTGCAATGGCTGCAAGATGACAAAGTGTTACTGGAAGATAATTGAGAGATAAGGCCAACCATTTTCGTTGCAGTTCCCCGTGTGCATGATAGAGTGTAGAATGGTAAGCTTTTGACATTGTTGACAGTTTAGTGATCTTTCTAAAATAATGTGGTGTTTAACTGATGATATATTATCAAAATATGATTTCAGGAATGACACAAGACTACTCTCTAAATTATTTTTTAGTTATTGGAGTAGTCTTTTTTCATTAATTCTGTTTCTCTTGTTAGTCTTTTTGAACAATATATCCACAAAAAAAATTAATGCATTAAAAAACTCTTAATCTCAATCTGATATACAGGTTTGACCCAGAATATTTCTTCAGGGAGCTTTATGAAACAAACAATGTTCAATTTCGCATACTCAAAGTACTATATATGTTTCTGTATGTCATTGCTATCTTTGCCAAATCATGACATACCCTGTAAATCTTACACTATATACGAGTGTTCCTATCCTATGTCAATCAAATCAATTCACACAAAAAGGTCATTTATATTATTAGTAGGTTATATATCAAAATTATTGTTATCCCTCTCCGGGCCTTACAATATTCTGATAAATATTGGTTTTGTTTGTTAGCAAGTTGCATAACATGACTAAAGGGCAAAATCATAATGAGGCATCTCCACTATTTGACAGAATTGTATTTAATAAGGTGGTGAAACTTCATGAACTACCTTGGGAAAGGGGAGATTTATTAAGACGTTTGGCTATATTTATTCCTTCAAATTAGCTTGGGAAGCCTTGGGTTTGAACTGATCATGGTTTTCCATAATTATATTATAGCCACAATGTGTATATTTACATTTTCGTCCATCTGTTCCTTGTGGGTAGTATGTTACTGATTCACTCATGCTTCAATATCTTAATAATGATATCCTGTAGGCTTAGATGACAAAGATGTTAGAATTCAAAACTGATTTTGCTTTTATCAAAGAATTCAAATTGATTTCCTCCACCACCAAAGAAAGTTATGGAACCTTAAAGAATTGCTTAGAAACTTATGAAATTTTATGGAAGCTTGTAGAATTGTGTGGATACTTGTAGAAGCTTGTTGAAGATTATGAAAAAAACTTGAAGAATTTAGAAGATTTTTGTTCTTATCCATCCAAGTCATTTTGAGTTGACATTCTTATCTACATATGTGTTGTATGACTATTAGAGTTTGTCAAGTTCAACTTGAAATCTTCAAAGTCATAAAGATAGTCAAAAGTTGCAACTTGTGGTTATTATAGGTTGGCAAGTTTAGCCTGAATTCTTCTATGTTTACCTATATATATGGATTGAATGTTAAGAATTTGGATGCATGTAGTGAAAGTAAGGAAGTGAAGAGAAAAGTGAGAAAGAGAGTGTTGAAACACTTATGTGAGAAAAGAAAGAGAGATTTAAGAGAAATACAAAATTTGAGTTAGTGTTGTAACACTTGTATTTTGTTGTTGTAATATTTTGTTCTTGAGTGAAATTTTAATTTAGTGTAAGCTCTTCTTCTATCTTTGTCATTCCATTTCCAACAAAAGAGTACATTGCATCTTGTATGTCTGAAGTCAACAATGCATATGCTTGTTTTAAACTTGTAATGATTACCCTTATAGATTATGATACGAACTTAAATTGTTATACAATGTAAACAAAATCATTATCATGTATCACTTTTTTACCATAAATTTAAACATAGGTTCTACTCAAAGCTTTGACACCAAGTGTGGATCCAGTTGAATGTGTTCAGTGATGTGAATTTTCTACTTATTTCTCTACTGAAATTAATTTAAATCTGGGAGCTGTCACATTGGCATGAAGTAGTTGTCCAAGGATATGTTGATCTGTAAGGGCATAAGCTTTAGCTATTGAGTATGTATAGTTAATATGTTACACTTGCCACTCCAAATCTTCTAAGTAGATATGATGCAGTCTCCAGGGATCACATGTACTCTTTAATTTCTTCCAGATCATCAGTTCATTGGCTTGTGCTCAGAAAGGCTGGATGAATAATGGTGTAGACAAAATTGCTTGCAAATCATGTGGTTCTTGCCTGAGTTTTACAGCATTGTCATCTTGGATATCAACTGAAGGTTGGTGATTGCAAATTTGTAATCTAAGTACTTTTGGCTACTTTATGTTTTCTCTAAAGTGTGGCATGTTAATAACTGGAGGTAGAAATTATAAGACTAGGCAATGCTTTCATGCCGGCTTATCACCGGCAGTCTGCTCAGGGTTCCAAACTAAATGTTGGCAACTAAACACGAGGGTTGCGCTCGTTGCGGGACTTAACCCAACACCTTATGGCACGAGCTGACGATAGCCATGCACCACCTGTGTCCGCGTTCCCGAAGGCACCCCTCTCTTTCATCATGGATGTTAAAAGTTGTGCTTTGTTGAGGTACCTTATATATAGGGAAGATGTAGAAGAGAGAGGTTTTTTGAGAAAATTATAGGATGAAAATCACAATTGTAGCTTTACTTTCATAGAACTATTGTCAACTGTTAACTTGTAAATCCCCTTCCTCACTTAGTGTATAAAAAACAATGATGCTGCCTAGATGAAGTTTTATATGTTTAAAAATGTGAAGCTAAATATTGTATAAAATTTGTTGTCTATAAAATGAGATTTAATACATATTAGTTTGACAATACGTCTGAAATATTTTATGGGGAAAGGATTCAATTTTTTATTTCTCTAGGGTGTCCAGCTCATGTCTGTTATTGGGCCGTGGAGGGTATGTGCGTGCTATTTCTGTTGGCTTGCTTGAATAGCTTGATGCATTGATGAGTTCACTGAATTGCAAGGGTGAGGGGGAAAGGGCACTATGAAAGCATCTAGAAAAATATTTTTGTAGTAAAATATGGTGAGTCAGATTTGTTTTTCAATGTATGAAGAATACCTAGATGGTTTGTTCCCTTGTTTTCTATTTGCATGATAATTAAGTTATATCTTGATGCATACTTCAGCAGAAGCCTTGGTTTTTAGACTTGTCCAATGTGCACATATGCTTCTAAGGTCACTTGTACTGTTAGCAAATAAAAATAAAATGATATTTTGTTGTTGTGTATGTGATGTTAAATTGATAATGTTCTACTTATGTAGAAGGATCTTCAAGTTGGGCTAATCAATATTTTGGAGTTGTTGGCTTTGGCTTAAGTGAAATATTATTTCTCTAAATTTATTATAAATTTGGTTATATTAGTGACCATGATATTGATGGAATAAATGACATTATTCCCATCTATCATGTTTCTGATTTAGATGTTGTGAATAAACGTACTAAATTTAACTGAATACCATATTTTAAAACTTCAACCATGAAAAATCAAGAGAAAAAGTGGTGGAGAGGAGAGTTGTGAAAACGAAGAGAAGGGAAGGGAAGTTATTGAATTAATATTATCTAGTAGTTTTTACCCAAAAAATTATGTTTCGCTATTCTTCTTGGGTTTTAAATTTACTTTAATAGTACTAATTTGTAGTGTAGTTTAGGTAACAAACATTTGAATTAGATAGGAATATTTTTGAAACTTTTGGAATAGAGTAAAGATTGAAAGCTACCTCTGTGTTCACTTTATTAGTTGTTAAGATTTTATTTTTTAATCTACCCTGGAGATCTTGTTGGTGATAGCCAGGAGATGATGTCTCACTCTATAGGAAGAACAGACAATGGGTCAAAAATTGGTTGTTCTACAAAATCTGTTGAAAGTGGTGAAAAGATTAGTCAAAATTGCAATCTTAAGGAAGAGATCATGTAATGCTAATATTTACTCTGGTTGTGAAAATATTAAGGAAAAGATCATGAAGCATGGTAAATCATCATTTTCCAACAATTGGCAAATGGGACAGGTAACCTCTGTATTTTTAATGGTCTTGAACATTTTTTCTTTTTACGCTTTAGTGGTTTGGTAATGTGAGTGAAATTCAATGGAAACCCCAATAAAAAGAGTGAAAATCAATTGAAATCAATGGAATTTAGAGTCTGTTTATTTTTTAGAAAACATTTTCTGTTTTCATAAATAATTACTTAAATGCTACTTTATTTTTTTTTTTTTAGAAAATGAACTTTTTAAGACGGTTCTCCATAAAATCATCTTAGAAAGTATGTTTTCTAAGACAGTTACTAAAAAAATCGTCTTAGAAAGGTCATTTTTTAACATTTTTGAAAAGAATCATCGTAGTAATCGAGATTATAAGATAGTTTAAAAATTATCATGCAAAGTGTTAACTTTCTACGACGGTGACTTCAAAGATGATTTCTGAACTGTCGTGGAATGTGCTAAAGAACCAACGTGAAAAACGTTTTTTCTAGTAGTGCGGTAGATAACCACATTGTTGTGGTTAGTAGAATTTTGTGTGACTTTTGAAGTCCTTCTATGTGTTGTTTGACAAAGCTGGAAGATTCACCCTTATGTTTTATTTTTTAGGATAAGATGACAACATATGTGGAGATCATAGAGATATATCATTTTCTTCACCTTCGTCATCATTACATTGCTTTTGAGGCATAGTTTGACATGAATGATCGGGTTTACTAATGAATGCTCTAAATCTAGGATCTCTTCCTCTTTATGTGTTTTGGTGAGTAAACCCAAGCTTTAGAAGTTTTGGCATATGTATATTTGACAATCTTATTTATTTCTATTTATATATACTTTAAGGTTGTAACTAGTACACTTGTTCATGGGAGCATATATGTTATTAACTTAATTATAAATTTATTAAAACTAAAAATTATTAAAAATATATATAAATCAAATTTTTGTTAATTAAAGAGATTATTGAACCCTAATTAACACATTAGATTTGTCTTTCCCCGACCCCTTTTTTGCCAATCTTCTTCTCTTAACCTTTGGGTTGTGTGTTGATAAGTAGAGGTAGAGAAATCGACAAAAAACCTTAGGTTCAAGCCCGAGGATGATCACTTGATGGATGAGGACGACGTCCCTGGTGTTGATTCTTCTCGGCCTCAAACAAAGCTCAAATCCACCATTACCTCTATCCCCAATTCCTTTTCTCTACCACAAAGAAGACCAAGGGTTGTGGATTTTGGTCATCCGCGTGCACGAGGACGCATAAGAGGATGATTTGCAAAATGCCTTTGGTGAATATGGAGATAAGAACCTGCATTTGAATCTTGATCACCGCACTGCTTTATTTAGTATTCCTAAAAAAATATGCAATATAATAAAAGTAAATCATTTTTAACACAATAAGCTAATTCTTATGTTTCCACACTAAAGTTAGATATATTATTTTATTATTTCTCCATTTTATGCCCATTAGTGTTCCAAGAGTACCCTTTCGAAGCCTTGGGAAGAAGATGCATCTTGGGTTGATATATAGTGCGACTTGTTACATATAGTAGGTCATATGGGATTTTCCCATTTTCTCCCTCGATCGAGATATCCTTGAAATCACGTTGTCGACACGCACCACACTACCACACATATCAAGTTTTACGACGGCATTTTAACGACAGTCCTATGACAGCCGTCGTCGTTTAATGAGCGGTGGCATTCTTTTAAATAACTTCAACATTTCCACGACGGTCAAGAGCCAACCCGTCTTTGTATTGTGTATATCACTACGTTTTGTGTTGTTGCCCGTCGTGCTTTTCAGTGATATCCACTACG
>PYAF01001975.1:1138121-1148984 GCA_007407185.1 Glycine tomentella
AGGACCGTCGTTGTTACATTACGCTAATCAATGACGGTTAACTAATAAAGAGCCGTCGTTGATCATATTATTAAGAAGACGTACATGAGACCGTCGTTGATATGGGTTGTTAACAACGACACACAAAACAAAGACGGCTGAGTACCCGTCGTGAAAATATCATTTTAGCCGTCGTAAAACTTGATATTTGTGGTAGTGCCAAAACAATTTAACTACGTTAATTCTATAGCACAGGATTAACCTAGGTCGACTCAGAGACACAATCAATATGGTTCTAGCTTCAATTTACGAATAACAGTGAGGGGGAAATTTTATCAAACAGTTTGTGTGCGTAAGTAAAACTTGCAAAAACGTAAACTAAAATTAAAGAGCAACACAGAAACTAACAGAATTCAAAAGAAGTAATGTCAAACAGAATTAAAGCATCAATCCAATTCACCTCACCAAGCAATTCGAATCATCATTGTTCTCAGAAATTTATCCTATTATGAAAGTTCATTCAATCTCATTAGAAGCAACTCAATCAACTTAACCCCTAAATTGATTGAAACCACAACCCTAACTGAAATATCATCCAATTAATCTGTGATTAATATTTGAAATTAGGAAATGAATCCATAACCTAATCGGTTTTCAATCCTAAAAGCATTCATAATCATGAAAATAGAATAGCAATTGAAGAAGAAGATGAACATTCACATAGGATTCGAAATACTAAACCAGAACTCAAATTCTCCTTGTGCTTAGGTTGGATCCTTGAATTGATTGAGGATTTAGCCTTCCATGATCATCATTAGTGAAAGCCCCATGAAATTATTGCATGAGAATGGAAGAACAGAAAAATGAAAATGAAGAACAAGCAAGAACAGTTGAGAGAAAATGAAGAACAAGGGTTTGATTCTAAAAACTAAAGAAAAGAAATATAAAACTTGTTTATTGAAATGTAAAGAGTGTTATCCAAGTTTCACTAAAGTTACTAATATATGTAGTGACTGAGTTCTGAAAATAAAATGGGGCACAAACAAATCCAACAATCTAATTATTTGTTATTTACAACCATGAAAGTCAAATTCGCAGCCCAAAATTACAAGTGCAGAGGTGCTAACTTTAAAGCTTAAATGATCCTCTAAATGGCAGAATTGACCTTGGGCTATTTCTAGCAAACTTGTAGATCTATTCGTTATCTTTCCAGGGACTCCTAGAACGCTCCATTTGGAGATCGATAGCACCCTATAGGTCCTGCACAAGTCAGATACGTTAAGTGAGCAAAAATCCAAAAATACGCAACAAGTAGCAATTAAGCCCACTTACTTGCCTAGGCCAAAAACTGAATTAGAATAGAAAAATAAAGGTCCAAGAGAGGTCAAATAAACTAAGAAGGATAGAAAAATACTCAACTAAAAGTACTCTATCAATCCTCTCTTTTACCCCCAAAAGAAGAATGATCGAATCATAAAAAATTTGGAGCGTGAAGTGTAATAAAGTACAATTCTATCGATTTTTTGATGCTTTCCTCCCTCAAGGCCTCAGAGTTTCTTCGAAAACTCATCATTGTCGCTTCCTCTTTCTTGGGCTCTCCTCTTCCACATAAAAGTTCCTGCTTTGATGTTGTGCCATCGAGCTCACTGCCCTCAATTTCAGGTTTATTTGAAAGCTTTATGTGGCAATTTTTGTTTCAAACCATTTTTCGATCTCACCCTTTTATTGTTAATTGCTGGTTTATAATGTTATGTGGAGAATAGATTTTGATATTTTGGTTTAGTTTTGATTACATTGGAAGTTTTGTGTGATTTGTGGAGTTTATTGGATAAAGTATAATAAGTTAAACCTTCTTGGCTGTTGGATCCAATGAATTTGTGATCTGAATTTGTGTGGTCTTTCATTTTTTATTTATTTTGGATTTTGTGTTGTTTATATCTGAATGAGATAAAGAGAATGAGGTGTTAGTGTGGGTTACACGAAGAAGTTACAGAATGAGAAAGATCATAATTTTTTTTTTGTTTTTAATGCATTTATAATTAACTTAATAACTCTATTAATCATAAATAATAGTTAATAAACAAAATATAAGTGTCACATTAACAATTAATTGGTCAACATTTACAAAGTAACGGTTAACGGAAGCAATTTAGCGAATTGATCAAAATCCTCAATTTTTAAAACCAAGAAATCATATGTATCAATTAAATTTTAAAGAGACCAAAATAATCGATTCATGAAACTAAGAAGACTAAAATTTTAGCCTTTTATATGCACAATTGGGGAATTCTTAGAATTTTCCACCCCTACCACACACCTTCCTATGTAAGGGAAACTATATTTTAACTCATTTGCTGATTTAGCGGGCCTTGGCGGGCCTAGTATCTGTGTATATATATCTCTTATCTCCCGGTTTGCCATGCACCAAACCAAGTTTCCAAGTAATCTCTCAAGTCTCAACCATGGCAAAAACACAAACTCCATTTCCTGCTCTCATGATTTTCCTATTCTTTGTGTTGCTACTCAACAACGTAAAGTCAGATTCAATTTCATTCAGCTTCTCCAATTTCGAGCCGGGACAAAACTTCGACATCGGTTTCCTTGGCGATGCGCGTCCAGTAGACGGCGCAATACAACTAACAAGAAGAGACAATAATGGACCTCACGGCACTCCCACCATTCGCCAACACAGTGTTGGTCGTGCAGTTTATATTCCACCAGTGCGCCTTTGGGACAAAACCACAGGCAAACTCGCAGACTTCGAAACAGACTTCTCCTTCGTCGTAGATTTTGCTGCTTCTCAAATCCAGGCTGATGGCTTGTCCTTTTTCATCATACCTTTCGATGCTGACCCTAGCATCCCCAAGAATTCATCTGGGGGATACCTTGGACTATTCAGCCCCGAAACTGCTTTCAATGCTTACAAAAACCAAATCGTGGCTGTTGAGTTTGACAGCTTCCGAAATGAATGGGATCCCAAGCCTGTTCCCGATGCTCCTCATATTGGAATTGACGTCAACTCTCTTGATTCGGTGGAAACTATCGATTGGCCTATTAATTCACTTCCACTAGGTTCTGTTGGGAAAGCTAGCATTAGTTATGATTCTAGTGCTAAACAATTGAGTGTCACGGTTAGCTATGATAGTAATCACCCAGCTATTTTTGTTGGATTGACAAAAATCATTGATTTGAGGGGTGTTCTTCCGGAATGGGTTAGAATTGGTTTCTCTGGTGCCACTGGTGCTAAGGTTGAAACGCATGATATTCTGTCTTGGTCTTTCACTTCACGCATCTAGATAGAGATATTTTTATGTAAGGAGAATAATAGAGTGATCTTAGGGTCCTCATGATCAAGTTGTGTGATCCATACAATTGTCCAATCTTAGTGTTTTGTGGATTTTGTACTTGTCTTTGTGTTTCCCTCATAAGGCCAAGCTTGATGCTGTTGAATTAATCATCATGGTTTTTCATGTTTGTTTAAATTTCGGTAAATGTTTCGTGAACTCTTCTTACAGATCACTATAATGTTACATTTAGTCCATTATTAATTGTTATTCTTCTGAGGCAAGGTATTTTTATTTTTTGATAAATTGAGGCCAGGTATTTATGTGTGTTTAGATAGCCTTTAAAAATGTAACGACGTATCTTTCTCTAAAATGCCATTTTATGTGGAAAAAATAACTTTTTTTTTATAAATATGATCTTTTTTTGAAAAAAAGTATATAATATTTTTATAATAAACAAGTAAACGTAGGAATATAACAATCAAAATCCAATGCTACAATAAAAACGTTGGATTAAATGATTAATTAGCCTGCTTGTTTTAACATTTACTCAAGGAAAACTAAATTATTCATGTAAACATTGTGAATTTATACTTTTAGTATAATGTACTATACTAAAAACAATTTTATTTGTATAAAAAAATTAAAATGTATTATCATCTTTAACATAAAATATTAATGCACTACACCAAACTGTTAATGTTGACTCGTGATGTTTATATGTATAATTTTATCATAAGGTAAATTTAATAACGGAGGAATATATTAGGATGGGTCTAGTCGCAGAGGCGGAACTAGGGGTTAGGATGGGTCACCTCCCCCCTAAAAAAATTAATAAAAATAAAAGAAAAAAAAAGGAAAGAAAAAATATTAAAAAAGGTAAAAGGGGAAAGAAGAAAAAATATTAAAATAATAAAAAGGAAAGAAAACATAAAAGAGGAAAAAATAAATAAAAAAGGAAAGAAAGTGTAATAAAAATAAAATGGGAAAGAGAAATAACAGAAAAAGAAAAAAAGGGAAGGGAGATGATAAAATGGAAAAAAAATAATAATAAAAAGAAAAAGAATAAAGAGGAAGAGGGAGAAAGAACACTATAAAACTGGACACAAAGGAAAAAAAAGAAAACACAAATCCCAAGAAAACAAAATGAATTAAAAAAGTTGTTTTATTTGGTAAATCAGTGAAAGAGAAGAGTTTCAGTTATCCCTTCATTCCTTTCTTTTTCCCTCTTTTTTTCTTTCTTCTTCTTGTTGTTATTCTTCTAAAATAAAATAAACTATTATTTGTGCCCCTTGTTTTTACACATGCACCCCCTACCATGTTGGACTGAACCCATTTTTGTTAAATCTGAAACGAAATAAAAAAAATAAAAACCGTTGTTTCGGTTGTTAATGTTGTGCAATGTGCTGTGTGTATCTCATTCAAAATGTAACAATGATTTACTTTACACGATTGCCATTGATATTTGATATTATTTGTGATTGACGCGTAGAAAAATTATGGGGAAGAGTGCTACTACCATTGATGCTTATTTTAAGAGAAAAAATAGTGAGTCTTTACCATTGTCCACTCCTAATGTTGAATTGTTGAATACCGAGACTCCTTCTTCAAAGTCTCCTAGAATTAAAAATAAAGAAGTACTTAAAGAAGTTGATCTTGCTTTATTGAAAAGAGATCCTGCATTACGCCTTCCAATATGGAAATATCCTATAAATCAACAACATGTAATTCGTCGTGCTTATCTTTAATTTGGTCTATTTCAGTGCAAGCTTCCAAATTATCCTTTTTCTAGGTCAGAGAAGAATCAACGTCATTTTTGCTTTTCTTGGTTTGATTTGTTTCCTTCTTGATTAGAGTATTCTCCAAGCAAAGATGTTACATTTTATTTATGTAATAGTTTTTTTTATATTAGGTTTGTATTGTCTTCGAAGTATTATTATTTATGATATAATTTTTTTAATGTTCGCCCCCTCTCAATAAAATTTCTACCTCCACCGCTGTCTAGTGGTGAGAAGTTTGAACAATTTCTATGAAGTTTTATGATATATAGTGCGACTTGTTACATATAGTAGGTCATATGGGATTTTCCCATTTTCTACCTCGACCGAGATATCCTTGAAATCACGTTGTCGACACGCACCAAAACAATTTAACTACGTTAATTCTATAGCACAGGATTAACCTAGGTCGACTTAGAGACACAATCAATATGGTTCTAGCTTCAATTTACGAATAACAGTGAGGGGGAAATTTTATCAAACAGTTTGTGTGCGTAATTTATGATATAATTTTTTTAATGTTCGCTCCCTCTCAATAAAATTTCTACCTCCACTGCTGTCTAGTGGTGAGAAGTTTGAACAATTTCTATGAAGTTTTAAGTTCAAATTTTACTGCACACAAATTTAATTTTTAGACTAAAATATATTTTTGGTCCTCATAAATATGAAAATGTTCAAAATTTATTATTGCAAAAATTTTAATACATTTTCGTCCTTATAAAATTAAAATGTATGGTTTTTTTTAATGTAGGGTCAAGTAAATCTAAACTTTCCATAATGACTTTTACATCTATTATGATAAAAAAATGTGATTTTTTTTACATTGATTATGTGTATAACCAATGTAAAAAAACAATGAAAGTAGGTACAGATGTTCGAATCTTTTCCCGTGCCAAAAAATGTCACATTTTAGTTATTTTAAGATAAAAAACATACTGAAAATTTTGTATGGATGGTTTCAGAACATATCCATATTTAAGAGGACAAAAAATATATTTTTACCGAATTTTTAACATAGACAATGCTAGCTATTGCCTAACATGTTTCGGATAATTAATAATATTATTCCTTTTAAAATTCATACTTAAAATAATAAAAGAATTAGCCATAATATAATGTGATTTTATTTGTAATAATAAAAAATTTACATAGTATATAATTAAGATTAAATTCTATTATATTAAATTGAAATTAATTTTTTTAATGAAATAATAAAAAATAAGTAAACTTTCTATTTTAAAATTTAACTAAACCAATAAAAGATAATTATCCATACAATAATAATTGTGAAATAAAATTACTTATCCGTATTCTAATTAAAAAATTTATTTGATTGTCTCTCCTTCTTCTGATCTCTTTTTATAGGAAAGTAATTAATACATTTTACATTTTATAAAAAACAATATTTTCACATTTTTTTTTTCTTATATATCAAATTTATCTTATGAAATTTTTTTTATCATTCTATGTAAATTCATTTAGCCCCTATTTGATAGAAGAGAAATAGGAGTGAGAGAGAAGATGAATTTAGGTGTATTATTTAATATGAGAGAAAGATGGTGCAAATATTTTAAAAATAATAGGACATACTGTATTATTTGACATACTTCAATTAAATACCATTAATTTCTATTTTATTTGTCACGTATTTTCCTTCACCTCTTTTATTTCCATTCACCTTATTTTTCTCCAGTCTGCTAAACTAACCCTAAATTAATACACACTAATGAAATATATGCGGTTACTCACAATAAAAGACAACAAAATAAGAGCAAAAATACATGCCGCATAAGCAGAGTTAGCTAATAATATATGTTTGAATTGCTATATTTTTGTAAAATGAATTATAACCAAAGGTTCTAACATACGATTATAATTTATATATTTTTGAGGAGCAATTATAATTATTTTAAAAGCCATATAATAAATATTTGTTTATATCGGTCGCGTACGTCAAGGAGATAAAAAAATTTAAACGATGCAAATTTGTATCCTCATTACAGTTACACCCAATATTTAGTTTTAACTTTTACTTACGCGCTTGGCTGTATGGACAAGGACGTGATAGCAAACTTTTTTGAAGGCAAAGTTGGGAATTTCATTGTTTTAATCACCCTTTACTAGTCCAAACACCGTCTAGTGTTCTATGCAATTTATTTGGCTTCTTCATATGGTATAAACGATTAAATTTCTTTGCTGGCCACTGGCCTGCAGCCTAGTTTCCGTGATCATTTACATCATCCACTTTTTTGGCCTTTTCTTCCCTTCTTATTCTTAGACCTAACTAGCAGGACAGTGTAAGGATAAAACAACTAAAGACTAAAGATTGAATTTTAAGTCTATCAACATTTGCTATTAGTTTCTTAAAGCAAAAAGTCACACATGTTGACAAAAGATTTCACATATCATTCTATTCTTTAAAATAAAAAATTTCCCTCCATTTTTGTTTTAAGTTTCACTGTGTTGGACTCGGCTAGCTTCCCCTGAAGGCTTGAATCTATATAAAGCGGAACATTAGCAATGGCATTCTGCGCATCAAGCAAATTAACATTAGTCAAATTAATTTACTAGCTCAGAAATATTTGAACCAACCATGGCCATAATTAAAAACACAAGGGCTCAAACTCAAACCCCAATCTCTATTCTTATGATCATTATTTCCTTCCTTGGATTGGTCCACAACGTTAAATCAGTTTCTTTCTCATTCCCTAGTTTTGGCTCCTACACAAACGACATCACCCTCCAAGGCGATGCCTATGTCAATTCAGAAGGTGCCATAATGCTCACACCTCTTGCCCCCAACAACGTTGGTAGAGCCTCCTACGCTACACCCTTGCACCTTTGGGACGCCAAAACCGGCATGCTCGCAGGCTTCAACACAACCTTCTCCTTCGTTGTTGCGCCGAGCGGGCCCGGACTCTTTGGCGATGGCATCGCCTTCTTCCTCGCTCCGTTCACCTCCGACCTCCCCAACAATTCAAGTGGCGGATTCCTCGGTCTCTTCAGCCCTAACTATGCCCTAAACCTGTACAAAAACCAAATAGTGGCCGTCGAATTCGACTCCTTCAGTGGGAACCCTTGGGACCCTCCCTCTGCCCATGTGGGCATTGATGTTAACTCCATTGCTTCTGTGACAACGAGGGAATGGGAAACTGGGAATTCGTTTGAAGTTGCATATGCCACTGTGAACTATGAGCCTATTGGCAAGAGTTTAAACGTGCTTGTTACATACCCTGAAAGCAGTGTGAATGTGACTAGCCTCTCGTTTGTGATTGATTTGAGGACTGTTCTGCCTGAATGGGTTAGAGTTGGGTTCTCGGGTGCCACTGGACAATTGGTTGAAATACACAAGATTTATTCTTGGACCTTCACTTCTAGCTTCTATTAGAAATTTGGAACAGTTAGATCCCCCTATGGTCTATGGCAGAAAAAGAGGGAGAGTAGTGATTTTTTTTTATTAAGAAATGTATTCTTGATAAGTTTAATGTTTAATGAAATTGAATTCTTTCATGAAAACTAAAAATTTAAGCCAAAGTTTCACTGAACATGGAAAAAGGGTATCTAATAGTACTGTGCCTTAGACACGATACAAACTGCAGAGACATGAATTTAATGAAAGCTTTTCTTAATAAACTATGTACATAACTTCTTCTTTTTTCAATGACGCATTATTAACATTAATAAAACATAAATTCTTTGATCACTCTCTCTATAGCCAAAACACTATATAGAAAACTGACCATTTTTAAAGTTGAGAAACAACATCTACTCTTTTCTATAAAAGGTAAAAACATAATCTACATTATCTAGAGTTTGATATTTTTTTAGTAGTTTCTTAAGAAGTATATATGTGTCGGTATCTTTATAAAGACATTTTTATAAGAAAACTATTTTTATACAAAGTCCTGTTGAACGATACGCATTGATCCTAACACGGCTTCAAAAACTAAACTATGATACATCTTAGGAGCTCTTAGCCTCCGTTCGGGGTGATTTCTCGTTGTTAGTTTTGAAATTTTTTAAAATCATTAACAGTTTTTGTTTATGTTCTGTTTTTAGGTTTTTAAAAGATATTACAAATTGAAAATAAATAAAATGAGTCAACTATTTTATCTTTTTTCACTCTACTATGAAATAATGGTGACAAAGGTAATAGGATAGGAGTGCCAGCAATGATAGTGATGTCAATAGTGGTGGTGTTAGTGGAATGCTGCTGGTGGTGGTGGTGACGAAAGTGGTGAGGCTGAAATAGTGATGACGATCAGTGGTAGATCCACATTGTAGCCAGGGGTGCAAATTCAATTCACCCCCTCATTTTAAAGAAATTACATATAAATATATTGAATGTTTATATTTTGTCCCCAAATTTTGTATTTTGAACCTTTTGTCTCTATTTTTTTTCTCCTTTCATAATATATAGTTATTAAATTTTTTTAAATGATTGTCCCCCTAACTTAGGGTCTGAGATGCTCCACTTGCGATGATGGTGTTGGAATATGATGACAGTGTTTTAAATCCCAGACCAACCAAGCTGGTGGGATTGATTCGACCGTGATATAGAGGTATTGTCAGGTCAAGTTGTCTATCAGATTGACCATGCATTGAACCTTGTGCAACACGGCACGACCTAGTTGGGTTTGCAGATAAACCGATGACCCACTAACCTAGGTTTTCCCATGGGAGGAAGCACGTAGGGTCATCCGGGTCAATTAAAGTTGGGTATAAAATTTAATTTTTTTTTTATAAAGGTCAGCTTATGCGGGTCAGTTAGTGACTCAATGCCCTGACCAGGTCAATCACTGGTTCGATTTTTAAAATTATGGGTGGTGGTGGATGGAATAGTGGAGGCAGTAGAATGGTGGCAATATTAGCAATGGAACGGTGGTGACAACAATGATGGGGTGGAATAGCGGTAGAGACAATGACAACGATGATGGAGGCAGCATAATGGTGACGATGACAATGGTTGTGGTGGTGGAGGCGACAAAGGTGGCGACAATGGTGGTGGTGGCAACGGTTTGGTGGTGAGGCGACAACAATGAGGTGGTAGTGGTAGTGATGGTGTGGTTATGGTGGTTAGAATGTCTTTTATAAAACCAAATACAAATTCACAAAATCTTTTTCTTCGTTTTGATAATGAGTGTAAAATTATTCTGAAATTGAGTTAAAAATCAATTCAACTCCATTTTTGCCAAACACATTTTGTTTTGAAAATTGCATTTGAAAACTGAAAACTATAAACTCACAACCATCCTAAACGAAACCTTAGAAACTTTAGAAGTTGCGTATGTGTTTATTTTTAAGAATAGAACATAGTGAGTCATGTGTCATTATTCAACCCCATTCTAGTGATCTTCTTATCCATTTCAGTTGGTATAAAAACTTAGCCTTTAAGGGTTGAGCGCACTTAACAATGCAAGAGAAAAATATCCTAAAGAAGTGATGGCTACTGCAAGAAAGGGAGTAAACACAAGCAAGTTACCAACCACTAATAAGGAGAGCACACGTATTCCCATTAGAAGGAACTCTGAACGAGTTCAGATAGCAAAAAGTCTACCGTTATATTAAAAGGATAGACAATTTGGTAAACATCCATGTGACCAGTATCATGGATGAAAACTTGCTGATCGCTGTCGTATGCAACCAAATTTTAATTCAGTTTAAATGTAGTACTAGGAAAGTGACTCCTAGGTCGTCTCTCAAGGATCAATTGTCGATGTTTAAGGATTGAAAACGTGCAAGGGTGGTTTTTGTGGCAGAATGCGAAATTTAAACAGAATTCGAAATTTAAAAGCAGAACACAAATTAATTGCAGTGATTAA
>PYAF01001975.1:1154888-1178985 GCA_007407185.1 Glycine tomentella
GCTACTTGGCACAACCCACAACCTACACTAACAGTAAAGCCAATTAACAAACACACAAAAAGGGCAAATTCCATTTTCAGTTCTCATTGGCCAAACAATACAATAACAAGGCTACTTGGATTCCATATCTCACCAGATTAACAAGAGCTTTATGAGCTTGGGAATTGAAGTATGTGTAAGATCAAAGTATTTGGAAGTAACAACCCCTAAGTAATAAAATGAGCCAAAGATCAAAGTCAAATATAATTACCAACACTGTTGATAGTTTAATCACGTGAAGAGTAAAAAATATTGTCGCAAAGTCACGCCCAAATTAGGCATGCTTGACAACCCCATATTGGTAAATAGTTTCCAAATAGCCCCAAATTGGTAAATATTTATTAAAAAATATTATTTTGGTTTTTTAACCTAAAGTCACCAAGCCTGGCATTGAAATTGGAATCTAGCATCACATTACTTGATTTTATGTCACAGTGCACCACAATTTTCACATTCTTCAGGAAGATAGAACAATGATGAGGCCAACCCTAATGCTATTTTGTACCTCACATTCCAACTTAGACTATTACTACTAAGAGTTATGTTGTTTCCAAACAAATGATTACCAAGGCTTCCATTTGGCATGTGCTCATATACAAGAAGAAACTCGCTTATCTTGGGCCGGCCCTGAATGTACGGTACTCATCATAGCACCAACCAAGGAGCTTCAAAAGGTTCAGATGTCTAAGCTGGCTAAGGATGTTTATCTCAGTTGCATACTCTTTCTTACCTTGCCTTGAACTCCTTGATATCTCCTTTACAGGAGTTTCCAAATCTGATTCTGCAATGTGGCTTTTGTAAACAACCAAACCCTCCCTCCCCCAACTTGTTTTCCATGGAGAAGTTGTTGGTAGCCATAGCAAGTTCTTTGTAAGAGAACATTCTCGGTGTTGCTGCTGCTCCTCTTCCAATCTCCACATCATTAATCAAAGAATTATTATAAGATCTCAAGTGTGGTTTGATTCTTGTTTTGTTCCACCTCCTCCACACTATTACACTGGTTGTGACAATTACTAGTTCTAGAATCAAAATGCCCCCTACAACAATTAGTACAATCTTCACTAAAGATTGTTGATTTCTTTCGCTTCCACCTGAATCCCATGTTTTGAAAATGTGGTGCACATTATATTTCCCTGTAGCAGTTAAAAAATCAATTATAACTAGTATGGTACCCGTAAGTACGCAAGGTGGAGAGTGTGTGTTGTTTGAGTTTAATAATAAAGTCTATTAAATAATGTAGATTTATGTGAATAATGATTGAAATGTTAATAAAAAAGTTTTGCAAAAATTGTTTTAATATCTTATATTACATGTTAATTATATTGTTACAAATTTATACATATAAATATGTTAAATTCAACATATTTGTATGAGTAACTATTATTTTGGAATTGTAAACAATTAAAGGATAGTAGAGATCTAAAGAATGTGTTGTGATGATTGGACATATTGTTACAATTATGATGAATTGAAAAAGTAAAGAAAGTTGTTGATAAGAAAATATATATCAGAATGATAATATAAAGTTATTTTATAAATAGTTTAGTATGGTCATAACATAAAGTTGAACAACCTAAGTAGAGGAACATGTGATAGGCAAATGTGAAAATGACTGGAAAGCTTCTTTGGACAGGCATGAACATTGCTCGTTTCAATTTATCTCATGACACCTATAACCATATACTATATGTCATCATGCTTGATACTAAGGTAGGTTTTTTCATGAAATTTTCTTATTCATTAACACCTTTGTTCCCATGACAGTTCTATTTTGCCTAGTCCTGACAAAGGATAGTGAAATATAAAAAACAAAATAAGCTTGTGAAACTTAAATTCAGATAACATGATAAATGATATTATTTTTGTTAATAGAGTAGATAGTATATAGATGAAGTGATCCCAAAAGCAAGAAAAGTTATGTAGCAGTCATAATATAAGAGAATTTGTGTACAATGAAATCAATAAACTTGTCATGTACGTCATAAATAGTTGAAAATGAATTTGGTATATATACAACTTGAATAGGTGGTTGAATTTGTTGGTAGCATAACTTTGATAAAAAAAAAAGGTAGGACTTCAAAATGACATCATTTGTTGCTAGACAGAATATTTTCAGTTATGAACTTAAGTTAAAGAAAACAAATGAAAAACTTTATATAAAATTAATGTTATGCTAGTAAACTTTTCACTTGTTTAGCTCTTCTCTTTCAATTTACCCAAGTAATATCTTCGTTTCTCTCTATTTTGTCCTGCGTCTTTTCTTTACTTTTGTTTGTGTCAATGCTCACTTTTATAAAGGTCTTGTATCAAATTTCATAATTGAACATTTCATTGATCATTTACCCGTTCAACTAAATTTGTACAATAAACATTAGTTTCCATTTACTAACTTTTTTAAACAAATATAATTGAACTATTGATTATAAATAGGAGTACTATTAACAAAAGGTAAGTAACAACAACCAAAGATTGTATGCAAAAAAATCCTATCCTATAAGATAATATCAAACCGACGAAATCATCTGAAAAGTTCCAATAAGAAAAGTCGTCTCAAAAGTGTCATAAATTCAAAAGTAAAATGTGAAATAAAGAAACATACCCAATAATGTCATTTTGACATTTAATCAAACACATAATTTGCAACCAATAAATCAGTATAGAACAAAATCAAATAAATATTTTAAAAATTCTCTAATTATCAAATAAACCTTTTTAACAAATTTAGTCCATATTAACAATATTAGAGAAATTTTGATGAAGGAGAACAAAACAAAGAAAGTAATTAGGCCAAAACAAAATCAAACAAAAAAATAAAAAATAAGAAAAATGTTCACCTTTGTTGCTACAGATCACTATAAATCATGAAAAAATTATAAAGAAGTTGTAGTCACAGTGGCTGACAAAGGCATCTTCAGCGAGGGTTGCGATGTTGAATGGTTAATGGAGAAATAAAAATATATTTCATTGGTTTATTTTTAGAAGCGAGAGAAAATAAATTGAGTGAATGACGAAGGTAAGAGAAGAGATAAAAATGGTGAGAAGACAAAGGTTAGAGAAGAAGAACGTTTCAGAGTTAAGATAAGGAAGATATTTGAACACACATAACTCTTAAAAATGTAGTTAAGACAACATATCATCCAGATTGAAAAGATATTTAAAAAACTTCAAGATCTAACAGTTTATTAATGACAAAATGGATGTGAAGCAAAAATAAGAGAAAGAAAGAAGTGAAGTTCAATAATAATTTTTTCTTCTTATGATAATATACCTTTGTTGAAATCAGGCCATAAGCAATTGATCCACTTAAGGTTTTATCTTTTGTCACGCCTATGTGAACCTGCCAATAATTTGACTTAGCCAATTGTGGCGAGAATCAACAACATTGAGAAATATGAAGGGTCCAAAGGAGAAAATTGTGGAAATTATAACATAAAATGAAAGGAGACCACTACACTCTAAACAATTGTCAAGTAAATTAATAAGAGAAAGAAAAAAGTAGAGTTCAATAATAATTTCTTCTTCTTGTGATAATACACATATGTTGAAATCAGACCTTAAACAATGGATCAACTTATAAGACTCCATATATTGTTATGCCTGTGCAAACCTGGCAAAAATTAGACTAAGCCAATTGAGATGAGAACCAATAATATTGAGAAATATGAAGGACCCAAAGTAGGAGATTGTGAAAATCATAACATAAAATGAAAGGAAATCATTGCACTTTTCTAGACAGTTTTTAAGTAAATAAGATATGAATTCCTATATCACCAGTGATTTAGAGTCTTTTCAAAAGGAAAAATTAAAATAATATTGGGATTTTGTATTTTTGTAACTGGCTAGTACAATACCCTGCGTACACAGGTAATACCACTAGTTACGCATCAAAGAGATAATGTGTGAGAGGGATAAAAGAAATGATATAATGAGCATTTAAGATTTAAAAGAAAATATTAATTTATTTATCAAAAAGGGGTGCAATTAGCAAGTTTTAATTTGGAAATATTGGAGTATACTTATAAAGAAGAGTGTGCAATTAGCAAGTTTTAATTTGGAAATATTGAGTGCACTTATCAAAAAAGGGGTGCAATTAACGAATTTAATGTCCAATTACCATTTTACCCCTTTTGCCAAATGTCAATCAATTGAAAAGGTCAAAAATGAAATTTCATATGTATACTCTTGTCATATATATATATATATATATACTCACACACACACACTATCCTTTTAGGCAAGACTGTCAAATCAACTTCATAAGAAAGGTTAGGGTTCTCTTGATGGTCAAAAGTGGTTCCTCTGTAATTCCAATGCATTGTTTGACTCTGTGTGCTTGATCCGTACATCAAGTGTCTCAATTGTGTAGGGTAGCATTCGGTGGCGGAGCCAAGTGTTTTTTTAGATAATATCAAATTTTAAGTAGTGTCAAATTATATTTTTAGGTAATATCAAATTTTATTTTTAATCTTAATTAATTATATAATTATATATAATTATTAAAAAAATATAAATTTAAAAACTTAAAAAAAATATTTTTAGATAATGTCATGATCATTGCTAGTGTGGCCTTGGCTCAGCCACTGGTAGCATTCCAACCTATGTACACTGCTGAAACAGTTGAATAGTTGTTGATGTCCACGTGCTCCAATATTGGCTGATAGTGGTGATACCATTGAGAATTCACATTTGAATCAAACCCCACTGGAACAATATCATTGTTGGGTGAGACAACGGTTGTGATGTTGAATAGGCCTAGAAAGCCAGCACTTGATGAATATGAAGAGATTTTAAACCCAATAGAAGCAAGGAAGAAGGTTATTGTGTCACCATAGAATAGATTATTGGCTAGAGTGTTGGTTGTGAAAGAGAATTGAGTGGTGAAGTCAGATAGTTGTAATGAGCTTGGGCTCCAAAGTAGAACCTTTTTGGTGTAGTTGGCCAACCCAACCTTAAAGCTGTCTCTTGTGTAGTATTTGTTGTCTTGGTCCAACTCAAAACAAGGTTTAAAGGAAAGTGGATAAACTGAGGTAAGAAGGAAAAGGAAAGTACAGAAGAACACAAAGAACTTTAGGTGAATTGCACAAGGTTGCAGCCATGGCTTGAGACTAGAAAATTTTTTAAGTTGGAGTGTTGAATACGTTGCGTATACAATAAAACCTTAATCTAATTGAGGATTTGTTTGATTTGAATTAGGAAAATGTTAAAAATGCATCCAAATTTTGGGTGGATTGATGAATGGAAGAGGTATATAAATAAAAAAGAAGAAAAGGAGAAAGTAAAATATTTTGGTAACTTCCTTTAAAAAAAATGAGAATGGATGGAAAATATAATAATTAACCCTTAAAATATGGAAGTGTTAAAAATAATTTAGTTTGGGCAGCACAATTAGTACCTCACAAAGAAATGAGAATGCGGAAGAAGCACTTAATTTTATGTAAAGCACAAAAAGTGCAACATAAATTATGTTGGTAAGTTCCTTTCAAAAAAAAAAAAAATATTGGTAAGCCTGAAAACAAATTTTGCAATCATGAATTAATTGATGAACGCGGTTTGTTCACAAATGAGACCAAAAAGTATGATGCACAAATAAAATTTGGCTATGCTTAGTTCACTAGAAACCAAAAACCAGAATATATATGCCTACAATGTCACAATTAATATTTTCTCACACAGCAATGACAAACTAACAGAGAAGATAAGTATAGACTAACACGGAGTATTAGTTGTCAAGTGAATGTGCTTAAGAGAATGGCCTTTATAGGTTCTTTCACTGCTCCGGTCCTGTATGTACATAGAGTTTGTAGTAACTAGGCCTATATGATATGTGGAGGGTGTAGAACGGACAACCTATTGTCATCCTTTTACTTTGAAAAGTTTTCTTTCATTCCACAAACTTTTCCTTTAAATTAAAATTAACTTATTTTAATTTTTACGTGTAAATTAAAAAAAAGATTTAGAATAAGTTAATATAAGAAATTTTTTATAAACTAATTCATGAACAAATTAATTTTAACTTAAAAAAATATTTCATTTCTTTTTAGTTTTTTAATTAAAATTAAAATTTCTTTTTTTAATTTTTTTTAGTCTCAATTTTAGTCTCTTATATTTTAAAATTATGTAATTTTAGTTGCTCTGTTGATTATGATGTAGCATTGTCATAAGAGATTTCGGGATTTAAAGGATTCTAGTGACCCATTAATTATATAGTTGAATATTCCCACTAAAACAATCACTTAGAAAGAGCCAACCCAAGAAATATGAGCGAAACTTCCCATTAATTATATAGTTGAATATTTCGAGAATCTATTCCGTTTATAGGCGATATATATTGCTCATCTTGGAATCGCAAGGTTTCTTTTATATCCAAAATTAGATCAAATGATTTCATTTAAATCGAAGGAGAAAATCAAAGTACTTTTGACTTTGGTATCTGCATGAGAAAGTGGAAACTAATTTTCCATCTCAAACCCATTCATACAGTGTAATTAAGTTAGCTAGTGAATTATCAGGCTTGCCAAAGCATATCAATTGGCCTAACTCAATGCTCAATGTCAGTGCATCACGTTGCTCATTAGTGGTCAATTTTTCAAACAATGTCTGCCTTTCTGAAAATCAAAAGAATGATATCCGTATATAAACAATTTAGTCTAAACATGACGCGCTTGTTCTTTAAAGATCTATTAAAGCCCACCTGTCTAAAACTGTTCCGTACAAAGTTATTAACTAGTCGAGTGTTTGTCAATTTATCTTTTTTTTTCTATGTAATTAGTGTTATATATTAATATTGGTATATCTTTTCATTTCCACTTTATTGTAATCCATAACATGATAAAAAAAATTCTCAAAATAAATTTTTACTTAACTATATTCAACAAGTCATTTTAAGTAATTTCTAATTTTTTTTACTAATTGAAAAATTTATTTGAGTATTCAGTAAACAAATTTTTTAAAAATGTTTTAACATTTTTTAGTAGTTTCTAATATTTTTTAAAACATTACTTAGATCATGAAATTGCATTTTTTAAAACACTAGTTTTTAACATCTAACTTTTTATATTTTATTCCATTTTTATCCTTAAATATTTATTCAATTTTTTTATTATATTTTTTAATGTTATTTTACATTTTTCAGTTACTTCAACAATTAGTTTTAGCAAACACTTATAATTAAATAAACTAGTTTAAAAACGTTCAACTATCATCTTTGAACTTTAAGCTATAGGCTAACTTTTTAACTTCCAACTAGTTTAAGAAACATTTTCCTTCTCAATATTTCATATATGCCTAGGTAAGAATTAGTTCGTTCACAAGTAAATATTCATTGGATTATTTCAAAATAGTGTTAAAATCTAAATATTGATATAAACATGTTAACAACTATAAGGACCACATTCAGATCAAACAACGGAAGCAAAGAAGAAAAAAAAAATTCAAAGTTACCTACCTCCGACCATTGCTATTGACCTTCTTCAGCCTTCACAGTTTTAGCTTTTCAGACCCTAACTGACTCAAACTTGATGGTGTATTTATCTGAAAAGAGGAGTATGCTTGGTAATGCAAAACTAAGAGAACCCTGTTCTATTTATAAAGCTGTGCCCATTACAGAGCTCAACCTCTGTGGATCAGAACGTGCATATGGATAAGATCATGGATTGTTGCTGAATGTTGCTCAATGTGGCTTGAACTTGGACAGAAAATGGACCACAATTGGAAATAGTTCTTCCCATAAAATAGCAACAAGCTAGAAATCATTAAAAAACAGAGCAAGTTTGTTCCGCTAAATCAAGAAAATCCAACATTCTCCCACTTGGTCCATTTAACCCAACATTAGTCATAACAAGAAACATAATATACGAGTCATGGCGATAGGTTCTCTAATAGAGAGTATTATCTTCCATGTACCATAATATATCAAGTCTCTAAATGCTACCTCTCAACTTAATGAATAAACCATATTTTTATTCTAGATCTAAACTTAATGATATTTTCTCAAGCAAAATAAATAAATGAATATATGCACAAAACCTTATGAGAAAACATCAAACTAAATAAGAGTTTCAAAGATAATAATTGTACGTACAATGAAATCACATCATGGAACCAAGTCCTATTCATACTACATGATTCTTAAAATTCTTTGGTGGCTTGCCTTTAATCAAAGGATTGGCAATCACCAACTCAATGCTCACATGTTCGATGACTACTTTATTTTCCTTAACACGTTCTCTTATGGCTAAATACTTGATGTCAACGTGCTTATTTCGACTTTCGCTTTTATTTTTCTTAGACATAAACACGATAGTAGAGTTGTCACATTACAATTTCAATGGGCTAGAAATAGAGTCCACAACTCTAAGCTCATATATGAAACTTTTCAACCATACACCATGTGAGGTAGCCTTAAAACAGGAAACAAATAAGTTAGCTTCCACAGTGGAAGTAGCAGTCAAGGTTTGTTTGACACTTCTCCAATATATAGCTCCACCAGCTAGCATGAAAATGTAACTAGATGTTGATTTTCTAGAATCAACGCAGCTACTATAGTCTAAATTAAAGTAGTCAATCACCTCCAGATCATTAGTTTGTCAGTACATGAGCATGTAGTCTTTTATTCCTTGAAGATATCTCACACCTTATTTGCAACTTTCCAGTGGTCAACACCTGGATTACTCTAATATGTTCCCAAAACTCCAATAGCATATGCAATGTCAGGTCTGGTGCAAACTTGAGCACACATAAGGCTTTCAACAGTTGAAGCATATGGAATGTTCTTCATATGTTCATGCTCAAAATCATTTTTCGAGCATTAGCTCAAATCGAGTCTATCACCCTTCATAATAGGAGTTACACTTGGTGAAGAATCTTTCATGTTAAACCTTTTTAGAACTTTGTTGATATAGGTCTCTTGAGACAAACCCAAAATGCCTCGAGATATTTCCATATGGATCTTAATGCCAATGACATAAGATGTCTCTCCCATATCCTTCATATCAAAATTCTTCGAGAGAAATTGTTTCACCTCATATAGAAAACACTTATCATTAGTCGCAAGCAAAATGTCATCCACGTATAATACAAGAAAACAAATCTTACTCTCGTTGCAAACCTTTTGGTATATACATTCATCCATGATGTTCTCTTCAAAATTGAATGAAGTGATGACCTCATGAAATTTCAAATACCATTGGCAGGAGGCTTGTTTCAATCTATAGATGTATTTATTAAGCTTGCAAACTAAGTGTTCACTATCACTTGAGGGTTCCTTCAGGTTGTTTCATGTAAATCCCTTCCTCTAGATGACCATTAAGGAATGTCGTTTTCACATCCATTTGATGTAACTCAAAGTTAAAATGAGCTACTAATGCCATAATTACTCGAAAGTAATCTTTCTTAGATGCAGGACAAAATGTCTTTGTATAGTTGATTCCTTCTCTTTGAGTGAACCCTTTGGCAACAAGTCTTTCCTTATGTCTCTCCATGTTGCCATGTGAGTTTTTCTTGGTTTTAAAGACCCATCTATATCCAATGGCTTTTACGCTATCAGGAAAATCAATGAGATCCCAGACTTGGTTAAACGCCATAAAATCCATCTCATCTTTCATGGCATTGTACCATAAATTTGATTCCTTAGAACTCATGGCCTGTGAAAATGTTTTAGGATCATTTGCGACTCCAATGTTGTAGTCCGATTCTTGTATATACACTACATAATCACTAGGAATTGTTGACCTTTTGACTCTAGAAGATCTTCTCAATGTTGTCTCACCATATTCTTGAGGAACTTGTTGTTCAACCGACTATTCAATAGGTTGTTCAACATTATCTTCTTGTTCCTCATCAACAACTTGATTTACAGGGTCGCTTTCAACAGCTTGTTGAACTTCAATATTGGTTGTTTAACACCTGTTTATACTTGAGGGGTGTGACTGACAAACAATTTATCACTTGAACTAGAGGGTTAAGCTTCATAGTGATCCTTTTATGAAGCAATGTCTTGAAACTGATAACTCCCACTGATCAAGTCATTCTCAAGAAATTTTGCATATCTTGATTCCACAATCCTAGTGCTATATGATGGACAATAGAATCTATACCCCTTGGACCTTTTAGTATATACCCACTAATAGTCCTCGGGTCTAGTTTCTTCTCTTATGGGTTATAAATTCTCACTTCAGACGGGCATCCCCAAACTCGTATATGTCGCAAACTTGGTTTCCAACATTTGAATAACTCAAAAGGTGTCTTTGAGACAACCTTTGTTGGAACTTGGTTTAATATATACACAACTATCTTTAGCACTTCAATCCATAAGAATTGAGGAAGTTTTCTATTACTCCTCATACTCCTTACCATGTCCATTAAAGTTCGGTTTCTTCTTTCTACCACACCATTCTGATTTGGAGAACCAGACATAGTGCACTGGGCAACAATCCCATGTTCTTGAAGAAGATTCTCAAATAGACCAAGTGCTTGTCCATTCTCCGCGTATCTACCATAGTACTCTCCACCTCTATCAAATCTCACGATCTTAAATTGCTTTCCACATTGTTTCTCCACTTAAACTCTAAGGGCATTTAAAGCTTCACCTTTAGAATGAAGTAGAGATACATATATCATGAATAATCGTCTATAAAAGTGATAAATTATTTCATACCACTTGAGTCTATGTGTGGACAACAAATATTTGTGTGTATGATTTCTAATAGGTTTGAACTCCTCTTTAAACCCTTCTTAGACTTGTTAGTTTTCTTACGCTTAATGCAATCTACACAAGTTTCAAAATCAGCAAAATCCAAAGCACTCCCCTTCATTTACCAACCTCTTAATTCTCTCGATAGAGCTGTTTCCTAATCTTCAGTGCCACAACATAAAGGATCCTCATTCACAACACATTGTTTTAACCCAACAGTAACATGTTTGCAATTCAATAAAGTAAAGCCCATCATGTAATGCATCGGAACCAATAATTCCATATTTATTAATTAAGGAAAAACCAAAATCCAAAAAATTAAAGGAAAAACCCAATAGTGCAAGTCTTGATTGTAACACCCGTATGCATCCGGTGTATTAACAATTACTTAATCAGATATGCACGGTAACTAATTTAATTAAAAACCACGGAAGCGATTTCAAAACCAAATTTCTTGATTCATTATGTATGATATGTAACTTTAATAAATTACACGAATTTCAAAGCACTATAGCTGTAACGATCTAAAATTATTCTAGATATTATATTTTTATTAGGGTTAAATTTTTAAGAATCATTAGATAATTTTTATTACTATTATATTTTTTTATTGAACGGGTCCTAGTATAAATTCTAAAACGTATAGATTATAGAAGTTGTTAAACTGATATATATATATATATATATATATATATATAATACGTAGCCACAGTCCTTGTACAAGAGTCCTTTTCAACAAAACATAAAGATACTACAACACTTTCATCATTCATTTCTTAGAGACAATTTTTTATCTTTGTACCACCATCAGTCCAAGGCGTCAATGAAATTGACCACTGTTGTCATCTATAAAAAAAATGAAACAAATCTAGTGAGAAATAACATTTCTCAGTAGGCAAAACTAAACCACCAAAACACGTTAGTACGTTAGTAAATCATCATAAAATAATAATGCAAACTATATGAATGCATGGAATGAATTTTCCCAGAGTGCACATGGCCTCTACATATCGTACTATATGTAGCTACACCTTGTACTGGATGTAGACGTTGCGATCGTCTTACGCAAACATGCATGATTTCTGCCATATATTTGCACCTGGTCACTACATATCGTATTGTATGTAGTATCAAATTTTGTTTCACAAATCTCGTACTGGACTTGGAAACATAAATCAACATATTATCAATCAAAATCCATTCATAATAAAATCCATAAGCAAAAATACATACCATCTTATGGAAACAATGTTGTTGTCATAACATCATACATACCACAAGTATGGTTAAACCATCATACCTTATTCAATAAGATCATTACCACTTAGGCATGACCTTTGAATATCCTCAAGCTATATAAAAAATCATGTTAGTAATCTAACTAATAAATGGCAATATATCGCTCAAATAATTTCTAATTCCTTTAAACCTTCACAAGAAAAGATTAAAACCTAGCATGCATCGTAATCTCCTTTCCCCTACTACCTTGCTACTTCATCCTCAAATTTAATCACTCAAACATTTGAACCATTTAACTACATACCATTCAACCTCTACTTCTAAAAATTAATACAAAACAGTCTCATAATAAAAATATGAACAAACAACCCAAATATCATCAAAATTACTTCCAAAGATCACTAAATATACTTTCAAACATCACTAATATTTCAGCCTATAAATCATCGCCTATCCTATGGTTTAAATCAACATTTCCACATCATAAAATAACCTTTAAATGACATGAAATTACAACCTAAATAATAGCCATAAATCTGTACATTTAAGCATGTAAATTAGTCCAAATAATTTCTTAACCAAAGTTGAAGCCTAACCTACCTCAAGTGAGTTTGAGTTGAAATGGATTAAGGGTTGTCTCCCTTGGCTGTCTTCCTTGGAATATTATCTAAGAAATGATGTCTTGAAAAATAAAATGGCTGAATGGTAAAAGATGTCACGGTTGGAAGCAAGTAAAAGAGGTAAGAAGAAAAAGTTTTTCAAGAAACCAACAAGTGACCATGGGGTGTATGCTATACGTGCAATGTTTTCTACTCCCTAGCTATTTATACTTCTTTAATTAGTTGGGTTTTAATTGGTTTAGTTGAGTTATAACTGAATTAGGATTTAGTTTAGTTAGAAGTTAACTAGGTAATCATTACTTTGGAGGATATTTATGACTAACCTTATCTTGACTTTGCTTTGTCTTGGTTAATGATTCTTTAATCCATTTTTTTTTTGTGGGGCAGCTGGCTTCATACGTGGAACATGGCTAGGTTTCTGAGTTATTTACTTGGCTTTTCTACTTCCACATACACACAAGGCCATATTATATCTTTCTCATTTCAGCCTTAAAATTTTTTACAGCAACTACACCTTCATGTTTATTTCTTTTGGCTTAGTGTTTTAGTGCAAGATTCCCTTATTTATTGTTCCATGTGCACGTGGAAAGGGACCTTTTAGGAGTCCACTTTTGATTGGTCTAGTTGTTGGCTGAAGCTTCTAGCTTTTGTGTCAAAGTTTTAGGAGCTACAAATTGCCAAGACTAGATTTTTCTAAAAAAAAAAAAATTTCACAGCAAATGGTTCATTCATGATTTATTCTGTACCAATCTACTAGTCCAAAAATTCTCATTTTGTAGTATGTTAAACTACACTTCCTACGCTTTCTAACAAGGTATCACATGCCTAATTTGAAGTTATAAAACACAAGATATAAAATTTTAATCCAGACTTCCAAATTTCCAGCGAATTCATCTTAGGACACTGACATACCTTAGTGTTTTTGTTATTGCAAACAGTAGTCAATCTAGATTGATCTGAAATTTTAATAGGTTGTAGTAGACATATAGATATTTAATTCCATTTATCATACACTTAATTTGAATAATAATTGAGAGAGAAATAAATTTTTCAATTTGGGTGGCAGATATGGAAATTTTGGGAAGCTATGTTCAAATAAAATTTATCTTATTTTTCTTGTATCCAACTATCATCCTACTTCCATAATTCAATCATAATTATAACTCATAATATAATTTTGAGAATGTTACAATAGCCAGCCTCATCGATCCAAAAAAACATAAAGAACGACAGATACATCCACAATATCTATACAGATATATCAGGAGAAACATAAACCACATGTATATACATATCTCCATCACCAAAGACACCCACTGTGCCTATACAAAAGAACGAGCACCAAGTGCCATGATCTCACAGATCACATTCTCACACGAGGGCATGCACAACATATAGTGTTTATACAACATAAACATAAACATAGTCCATTATATGTGTACACACACATCTTCCCTTGCAGGGGTACAAAATACATCAAAACAAAAGTAAGGAGCCACGAAGCTCTCAACACACTGCCAAGCAGTAGGGATGGCAAAGTGGGCCAGCTCACCAAAAATGGGCTGGGCTGGCCCAACCCACCAAAAAATAGGCCGGGCCGGGCTGGCCCACTTTTACAAAGTCGGCTGAAAATACTAACCTGCCCCACTTTAAGGTGGGCCAGCGGGCCAGCCCACCTAAAACTAAAAAAAAAATAATTTTTTTAAAGCAAAGGTCCATAGGATATGATAATGAAAAAATAAATGATGCCTAACTTCAAAACTCTTTTTTGTTTCTAGGCCATATGTGCAGACATGATTCACATATCAGATATGAGATATATAGCATTCGATGATAATGATATGATACGTGCATTGTATACACACACACACATATATTTATAAAACTGATATGTATAATTCTGCAAATCCAAACTAAAAGGATACTTCTGAACATAACTAAAAATAAAATAGAAACTATAAATAACTGCCATAAATAATTGTATATTGCCAACATCATCTCAATATCATTCCCAATTTCCCATATTTAGCAACATCTGAACTTTGCCCTGTTTAACTTTGATTGTTGTGCAAATAGCAGTGTTTTCAACTTTGTTAATTAAACCAGTTAAACTCCCAGCTTATGACAAATAACACCTTGTGATTAGTTCCCAAAATTAAACCCACAAGGATCAATGGTTGAATATTAAACCAAGATTCAATTAGGAACTGTGGCTCCATAAATAAGAAATCTTCCTACCTGGTTACTACTATTGGACTCATGATGATTTGGACTGCCTGCAAAATAAATTTAAAAGAATTAATATACTATACTATGATTCACATAGATTTCCTAAATAATCAAAAAATTAAAATAGTTTCAATTTAATTCAGAAGTGAGGAAAAAAAAGAAAAGAGTCACTAAAAAGGTTTCAATGATTTTAGGCTGTCTACAAAAGAAATCCAAAAAAATAAAGATGCTATCATATGATTTTCATGTTTTTCTGCATAGTTGCAATTTAAATCCTGCTAGTTCGACGGTTCAACCAACATTATCAAAGTTAAATTAACTAGCTTAACAAGAGTACCAACAATACTTAGAAGGCATCCTACATCAGTTTAGTGAGCTTACCAAACAGCTTATAATTTAAATATAAGAAAAATAAAGTCTCAGAAAAAAGATATAAGAAAAGCAGGAACAAAATGAACTGTTAGGGGTTCTTAAACAACTGAAAATCACACACTGGAAGACCCCAAATCCAATTGAACTTTCGAATCCACCGCCCCATAATCTTAAACCCCAAAACAGTAACCTTCGCGACGGCATTAAAGGAGTCATCACCGTAGGCTCGACTCTCGACGTCGAAGATGGTGAAGCGGCAACTAAAGAGGAGAAGGGAACTGACGCGCAAGTCTGCGACGACGTAGTGGGAGGTGGCGGGGGAGGTCCTCGGGCTTGTAGTGCTGCGTATTGATGAGGTTTTTGGCAGTGCCTGTTTGGCTGTTTCGGGGGAGTGCCGGAGCGGAGAGGATAGACGCCGACACGGGGGAGTCACGACCACAGGAACTGGGGGAGTCAATCTCAAGCTCTCATAGTCTCACTCGTGTACTTGTGTGGCAGAATTCATTTAGTCATTCTTATCTTATTAACCCTATTTAATTATTTATTCATTTACTGGCCTGCCGGGCCAGCCCGGCCTGGCCTGGTTTTGGCTGCATTTTTGTGGGCCGGGTTGGCCCAACCCGTTTTTGTTAAGTGGATTGAAATTGTCAACCCAACCTTGTGGGTTAAACGGGCTGGCCTGTCGGGCCAAGCCCGTTTTGCCATCCCTATCAAGTAGCTACACAGAATCTGTCTCTACTGGGGCCTCCCGCCCTGAGACCTATCATCTCTGTCAGATGAATCACCTGCAAAATATAATCCCCACACTGGGTGAGATTCAATCTCAGTAAGCTCAGGGCTCTGGAGCCTTCTCTTCCCCCTGGCTCACTTCCATGATACACAACATCAAAGGCATCACGATCAATCGACCACTTGGCCCTCACAACAATACATAGCCATCATCTAGCTCTAATGTACATCTGCGGTACTACGCCCGCCACAAGATGCATCATCATCGGCATTTGGGACTCTCAGTCCCCAGTGTGAGATCGGAACTCACACCCGTGCCATCCCATCGGGACTTATCCCTTTACACATGGATGCACGTATATGGCACCTCTGAGAATAGGCTTCAACCGCGACGAGACCACCTATCTCTTGGTCTTATGGGATCATCATCACCCTTTACGTGAGCAAACCAAACTAGGAGTTGCACTCTACTCCTAGGGAGGTCCATATCTATCTAACTGGCCAGAAGATCTATTCAATAGGTAACCATACACACAAAGCATAGAATCACGCATACATATTATCATAAGAAAATTATTACAACCAATTCAATGCACATGCATCATGTATGCAACCATCACTCCCTCGGAGTATGGTGGAACACAGGCAATGGGAAACAGTCCCCAATAGCAAAAAGCTTACCTAGCAACACAGTGCTCTGTTGTTCAATCCCAGCACAGTGGTTTACGCCACTGACACCCTCGGTGTCACGCCCTATACCAAGGCACACAAGCAAAATCAATAATCAACCTAACCTTACAAGGCATTAAGTACATAACAATGGTTCTCAGTCGTTAAAATGAAAAGAAACATAATTCCTTTCCATTTAAACCTTTTAGTCCTCTATCTTAAGGTTATCAGAACTAGTCACTTTATAGTCAACTGACAGACCCTCAGTAGGATCTATCTCCGCCTAGCCAAGACACTAGAGTCTCCCAAAGACTCTGCATCAACCAATTCAAATAATTCAACACTATACAGGCCAAAATTCAAAGATTAACAACGTGGCTTAAATTGTTACTTCAACACAATTTCACTGTTTATATAGCCTCCCAAGCACATATTGAACAAGTATCAAGGCTCATGCATGTTCTAAAATCACCAATTAACCAACATTCTTCCTACACATACATTTCTCAGAGCCAAAAACCAAAGTCCATGAAAATCATATTTCAAAACTAATCCTTCATCACAACAACCTCCTAAGCATACTTTTCTAAAGGACCCAAGCCTAATACCAACCTTAACACAAATGGGTCACTATTCATCCCAAGAACAATCTCATAAATCAATCGGTAAAACTTGAGTTTCTTACCTCTAAACAGTCAAGGAATGCTAGAGGATCACTTCTCTGAGCTTTAGCGTCCTTGAATCGCCTTCTTTCTCCTCAAAACCCAAGCTTTGTAAAGTTCCCTAGAGAACAAGATCTCTCTGATAGATGGTTTTTAGGGAAAAGTGATGAAGGATTCTAGCTCATAGGATGATTTCCTACAAGTTTCATGTTGGGTGTGAGGTGTTTTGATGAAGATTGGAGAAGATATGGAGCTTTTCAAGCTCTTTAATAGTGGAAACAGAGTGGGGAGGAAGAAGATGGCTGTTTTGGCCCCCAAAAATGCGTAAATGGCCTTTTATAGTGGCCCAGATCGTGCCCTGGCGCTGATTGCGCCAAATTCCAGAGAAAATATGCTTTCTGGAGCACTTCTAGCGCTAACCGCGCCACTCTGATGCTATCCGCGCTAGAATCCAAAGAAAACATGTTTTCTGGGGCACTTTTGGCGCTAACCGCGCTAGGACCATTTCCGTCGCTATTCCTTCGCTAATTACGTCACTATTTTTTATTTATTATTTTTTAAGGGTTATTATATTGATATAGAAATCAAATTCTTAGAAAAGCTTGGAACATAAAATGTCTTTTCTAAACACAAAATAAAACTTCTACTTAAAACTAAATTATATGTCTCAATGGCTTCCACATGTGAGCTCATCTTGCCTCCTGAATAGATCTATTGCTCACTTCCCACTGGCCTCCTTAGGTTTTTCCATACCCTGCAAGGTATTAGGAACATGGATTTTATAATCAGAATCAATCCACCATGTGCTATGATTAACATTAACCATATTAGATTCATAGCAAACAAAAACAAATAGAGTACCTTTCTTGTGGAGCCAGCTCTTAAATATTGAGCAGTCTTTCTTCATGTGCCCTTTCTTCTTGCAAAAGAAACACTTTGACTCTTTCTCTGTGACTAGTGTCTTGTCCTTATTCTTGGCTTGATCCCCTTTCCTCTTTCCATGAAGAGTTAAGTTCACCCTTTTGCGCTCTTCCATAATCAACCTTTCCTCTTCTTGAACACACATGGTCAAGAACTCTTTAATTGACCACTTATCCTTATTGTGTTATTAGGAGATTTTGAAAAGGGCATGTTGTAGAGGTAGAGTACACAAAATATAGTGTACTAGGAAATAATTTGACATGGTAACCTCCAAGGCTTTAAGCTGAGCCATTATATCCTTCATGTGCATTATGTAATCATGCACACTCTTTATCCCATGGAGCCTTAAGGATGAGAACTGCATTATAAGGATGCTAGCAAAGGTCTTATCAGATGTAACAAATTGATCATCAATGCCCTTCAAAAGATACTTAAATTTCTCATGTTGATCAACATAACTACGAATACTAACAGATAATTTGGTCTTTATGAACATCACGGAGAGACGGTTGGATCACTCTTATTTTTCATAAATATCAACAACATCTAGAGTGTTAGTTTCAGTAATACCCGATGATTCGTCTTTCTTAATAGCATAGTCAATGTCCATCAAGCCTAAATGGAGAATAACACCTTGTCTCCAAACCTTACAATTGTCCCCTTTTTAATTCGGGAGCATCACACATAATATTCGAAATGTTCGAAGATTGATTAGCTGCAAAGTTCAAACATACATGCTCATTACTTATGATTTGAGACTAAAATAAAATGTCATGCCTTACCAATGTAAACCATGTCTTAATGTATAAATCTAGTGACATAAAACTTGTTTGTGGGCTAAAGTCCTATTCAATCAGATTCATTCAATAACCTTATGACAAAACTACCAAATTATGTTCATTTTCTTAATTCCTGGGGGTAAATTAAGAAATACAACTTGCTATTTTATTCTAATTAATCATACAAATATAACAAAATTCCTATGGGTAGATTTCATTATATCACATATGATTAATTACAACTAATGTCTTAAATGTGATTCTAAAATTTTATTTATAATTCTAATGAATTGAAGATGCTATGGCTACTCTTTAATCAATTAAAATTATATTAATCATCACTTAACATTAATTAATTCTCAAAGAGCTAAATATTTACATAATATCCTAAATTATGCAAATAATTGAATAACATTGCATAAATACTATTTAACATAATTTTGCATGTACAATAATCATAAAATCATACATACAAAATTCATGAAATAAATAAAAAATATATGCATATCATTATTCAATAAAGGAAACCACACAAGCTCTTTAATCATTAATTTAATGTGCTTAAATTATTTAACTTAATATTGCATGCTTAAATAAATATAAAATTTAAACATACAATTAAACTAAATAAAAAAATAATTTAAACACATTAAAATGCACTAAATAATTCATAACCATATATGTGCTAAACCAATTATTTTAATCATTTATCATATGTATAATCATCAATAAAAGTTATACATGCGAACTCATATACTTAAATTAATTTAAGCACATAAATAATAAATTAACTATGAGTAGCATATTAATTAAAATCATTAAAGTACTTTATGAAACTTAAATAGCAAAACATGCACCTATACAAATCTGGTTATAAAAGCAAACAATGTACATGGACTTTCAAAGGAAGAAAATGATGGCCACATATTAAGGGCTTTAAATATAAGGAACATGACGTTAACGTATTTTGAACTTTCATGTGATATCAAAAAGGCTATTGGGCTTCAATTAAGTATAAAAATGGGCCTACATCAGATTATTAGCTTATTAAAACATGTGATGTCACAATGGGCTAATTTTTCACTTGATGCTGACGTAATGAGGCAACACCGTCTTCAACCTTCAGCCGGGTCACTTCGACCTGGTTGCAGCCCACGAACTTGAATAGAAACCCGATGGTTTCTCCATTTTCAACACCCGAATTCATCATTTTAATTAACAGAAAGCTTAGAAACTCAGTTTCCATATGATTTCAGGTCTTATTAATGATTAAAACGTTCAAAAATAGAATGTCCATATCTTAATAAAAATAACAATTCAAATATATGAGTGCCAAACAAAAGCAAGGAAGAGGCATACAAGGCTCTGATACTAAATGTTAAAATCTAAATATTGGTCTAAACATGCTAACAACCATAAGCAACACATTCAGATCAAACAGTGAAAATAAAGAAGAAAAACAAAATTTCAGAGGTGCCTACATGCAGCCATTGTTATTGACCTTCTTCAGCCTTCACAGATTTATCTTTCCAGGCCCTCACTTGCTCAAACTTGATGGTGTGTTTATCTGAAGAGAGGAGCAGGCTTGGTGATGCAAAACTAAGAGCATCCGGTTCTACTTTTTAGAGCTATGCCCATCACAGAGCTCAACCTCTGTGGTTCAAAACGTGGGTATGGATAAGATCTTGGGGTAAGATCATGGGTTGTTGTTAAACGTTGCTCAACGTGGATTGAACATGGACATAAAATGGACCATAATTGGAAATGGTTCTTCCCATAAAATAACAATGGGATTTCATTCAAAAACGGAGCAAGTCTATTCCGCTAAACAAGGAAAATCCAACAAATAGTTCTTGCTAATATCATGATGCTTTGTTTGTTATCTTCTCTAACTGCTTATTAATACTCACTACAAAATCATAACCAAAGAATATTATTCTATCAATAGTGATGCTCATTTAACTTCTCTAACACACCTATTAAGATTATTCAGTCAATAACGGAGAATCATTCATCACTCAATAATGATGTTTTGTTATTTGTTTTTCTGATTGAAAATCTACAACCAATTAAGAAGCACCAAAAAAATAATTGTTGTTCCACAAAAAACAAAACCTCGAGAACTTACCTTCCTTCTTCAAAGAGAAGGGTAAACATGGAAGAAGGAAATATTATCTCATATAGAGTACTTGTCACTTTCTTTTGTTCCCTTGATCCACATTTGAGAAGAAGTTTTTTCAAACACAAAGACAAAATTATGTTTGACCAGCTCTAAACTCATGATCATGTGTTTACTTATTTCATTTGAAGTTTCCAAGCAACAATACTACGCAGCCATTTCTTTTGGTTCATGGGGCCATTCCCTTATTTCAAATGTGTTTTTCATGATTATTTGCAAGAGGGGTGGTTTTATGTCATGTGTTGGCTGGTGTTTTGCTACTTTCTACTAATGGATTTATTTTGGTTGGTGGGCCATGCCTTTATTTCAAAGTAAAATGATTCTTCCAACACCTGGAGAGAGAGAGAGAGAGAAAAAAGATGAGATAAGTCATTGATTTGACCCACGATATAAGAGGTAGTAATAGGTTGTTTATAATTTGTACGTGATCCAAATATCATCATTCTATTTCAAATGGATTTTTCACTCTAAGTGTTTTAGGAAACCAATGTTCCATTTGCTTGCTGGTTTCAAAATTGTTCGGGTGATTGTGGTTGGAAAGCATACTCCCTTAGGCCCCATTTGAAGTGGTTTCTCGTTTATATTTTAAAATTTTAAAATTCAAAATCAATTTTGAGATTTGATGTTCGATTTATTCTTTGTTTTTAATTTTTAAAAAGATGTTACAAATTGAAGATAAATGAGTCAACCATTTTATCTTTTCTCGTTTCATGATAAGTGCCCTATTTTATTAAAATTAGGGTTACATTGTCGGCACTTATCTTTTGATTTCAATAAATTTATTTATAAACTTGCCCTAAACCTAGTTGAATTATATTTATTACTTATATAAATGATTTTTTTTCACATTTTGGAAGATTAGTCCAATCATATTTTGTATTTTGATAGGTTCCGATGGTATATGAAGCCTCTAAGCAAGCAAAGTAAGTGAAAAGGGCATCAAAATCAAATTTGGGAGGTGTCAAAAGCAAAATGGCCTAGAACTCGTCCAGGCCCATGACCTTTCTTCACCATTAAGTCTTTAACTCGCCTAGGCGAGCATCCTCAGTGTATTTCACTCACCCAAGCTAGCTTCAAGTTCCAAGAAGATATGATTAACTCACCCAGGTGAGCAAACACAGGCAAAAACACTAGCTTGGGCGAGTGGACATAAACAGCTGGCCAAATTCTATAAATAGCTACAAAAATTGAAGGAGAATTCATTCCATTTTCAAATTTCCTTCCCTTAGTACGTAGGATTAGCTTAGGATAGCTTAGGGAGAGTGAGAGAAGTGAGAAATTAGTGTGGGAACTTTGCTGGAAAGAGGCGATGATGGCTTCCTTCATCAATTCTTTTGTTGATCAGGTACTTTCTGTAACACCCCGTGTGCACCCGACGTATTCACATTATACAATATCAGAGGAACGCAACAAGCATGGAAATAAATAATAAAGGAAGCCTGAATCCAATATAAATACACTTTTATACATATATGGTGAATTTATATCATATACAGGGTACATCATTCTCAAAACTATACAAATTTTCCCTAGGTATCAAAATACAAACAAAATAAACAAAATCTGAGCTGACAAACTCAGTCATCTAAACCTAGGGTTATCTTCACACTATCCCAGCTCAGGCCTCTTCCCTTGGGATCTCTTAGTGACTGTAGTCTCTGTTCCTGCAACATAATCCCCAAACAGGGGTGAGATAATCATCCCAGTAAACTCAGGATTCTCAGATGTTTCCCTCCCCCTGGTTCACTTCCCAGCATATAAATACATGTACATATAACATAATATAACAGAAATCAGATTATACAATCAGCCTTCACGGCTCACAAGTACAAGCTATATTCACATGGCATCTCAACACAAACATATGCAACAACACACAGTGCCTGAGAGAGATCATCCACCGAGTGGGTATATTCTCTCAGGACTTTCCACCGAGTACCTGAATAGGATCATCCACCGAGTGGGTACATCTACTCAGGACTCCCTTCATTTATGCCTGAATAGGATCATCCACCGAGTGGGTACATCTACTCAGGACTTACCGCCCAATACCTGAATAGGATCATCCACCAAGTGGGTACATCTATTCAGGGTTTACATGGACGCCTATGGATTATCCCAAGGGAGATCATCCACCGAGTGGGTACGTTCCCAAGGGGTCCATAGTTTCTCATCCTACTGGCCAGTAAGTTCTCACACAATCAAACCATATATCATCATCATAATCAATACAACATACACTATCTCAGTGTAAAAATACAAGCATATACCCTATCTCAGGGTCGAGCTAGCACTCAATTGCCAGCAATCATCAAGACATTTCATCAGTATCAAACACATGTTTCATTATTATAGCATCATAGAGCATCAACATACAAGATACATCAAATAACCACCCATTTGGGTGCAGTGACACAAGCAGGAGAAACATTCCCCAAGAACATTGAGCTTACCTGGTCGTAGCTCAGAATCAGCTCCCTTAGTCTCGTGGTGACCTCCACCAGTGCTATGCGTCTCACGCCCTACAACAGGCATGAAATAGACAATCAGAAACGGTATTCAATCGTTTATAGGGAAGGTAACACCCTTCCTTTCATAATCAGGTTCTGTCTTCTAACTTAAAGTTTATCATAGCCTAACTTCTACTAGGCAATGTATCGACCCTCAGTGGTCTGCCTCAGTCTGACTAAGGCCTTAGAGTCCCTTTAAGACTCTGTACAGATCAATTCAAAGCTTCATTTATACCAAAAACCAACAGTTGTTCAACTCGGCCAAAACATATATATGAACATGTTTTCACCGTTTATTTGGCCTTATGAACAACTTTTGTAAAGGTACTTAAGTTCATACATGTCATAGTACCTCCTATTCACACACACTTCTTCCTCCCAAAGCCAAACTCAAACTTCATCACAATTCTAGTTTCAAGGTTCCATATCTCTCAGAACAACCTCCTGACTATCCTTTTC
>PYAF01001975.1:1179085-1226758 GCA_007407185.1 Glycine tomentella
CTGGAGAAGTCTTTCTCATAACTCTGGTGTCCTTGGGCCAGCTTCCTTTCTCCTCCAAAGCTCAGCTCTCTCTCAAGAAACTCAAGGAATGGGTTTCTCTCCAACTAGGCTGAAATTTGGCTTCTATTTGGTTCTAATTAAGGTTAGACGTGATTAGGAGGTGTTTATATGGTTTATGATGAAGGTATGAAGCTCTTAGAGTGCATCAATGGCTGCCTGGGCTCAAGGAAGAAGATGAATAGTGTTTTGGCCTTCAAAAATGCGTGAATGGCCTTTTATACTGGTCCTGACCGACATGTCGCGCCCTTGGTGCCACTTTGGCACTCCTGGCGCCAATTTCCAGCATCTGTGGTGCTCCTGGCGCCAACTTCCAGCATCTGTGCCGCTCTTGGCACAAGACTCCGTCGCTAATTCTGTCGCTAAATCCATCGCTAATTCTGTCGCTAAATCCATCGCTAATTCTGTCGCTAAATCCATCGCTAAGGCTTTTGCGACAGAATTTTATAAATTTAAATTTTTATTTCTTTTACTTCTTTTTATAAAAAGCCTAGGTTATTATACTTTCCACAATGATTGGCTAGCTTTTCTTAAGGATTGGATGTAATCTTCTTACCCCTATGTATCTCTTTTAATATTTAATTATGCATGAATCTTTTCTATTCATTATGGTAATTTCATTCTGTTCTTAATGCTTGATTCTACTTGATCACTAGTTTTATGAAAATAGATTCTAAGCTTGACTGGAAAATGCCTTTAGGATCTGAACTGAATGCTAGGAATAGAGCATAACATTTAGATTGCAAATAGCACGAGATTATGATTGTAATGTTGGGTTATTTACTTCGTATGTAAGGGATCGATATTCGATAAATATCCTTAGAATTCTCGAATGTGAGAGATGGATTCGGAGTGAATTAATGTGTGCATCAGTAATGATAGAAAATGATTTATTCATGATAATATTAATTGGGTATTGAGGTTATGAATGATGAAACACAATCCTACGTTCTCATAAGTTAATTAAATTCATTTTATTAGTTTCCGTACTTTTTTGTAATTTCCACTTTTTTCACAAAACAAATGAAACTCCGCTTATATTTGGTGTACATAACTATTGAATTGTTAAGTTTTGTTTGGACAAACTGAGTAGCTCAAGTCCCTGTGGAGACGATCTTTATAAATTTTGTAACTTACAACGACAAATTGGTACGCTTGTCAAGAGTCTAACAAGTTTCTGGCGCCATTGTGAGGGACTTGAGTCGCTCACTCAGTTCTTTCAAATTTAATTTTTCAGTTGAATAAGACTTTTTCTTTACTTCCATTATTTTGATTTTGTATAAATTCTCTTGTGTTTTATTTTATTTTCACTAAACTCGGTACTTACGATTTATTACAAGTTTTTTCTTTTTCCTTTTTGAGGTAAATTTCCTGCAGATAAATTGTTATTTAAATTCAAAAATTACCAAGATCATAAAAGAAGGAAAAGAAACAAACAACCAAAGAGCCATTGAGTAAATCTTCTTCTATTTTCATTCTCCTTCACCAGTAAAACCACCTGTAATTTATATTATGGCTGATAAAGGAGGGGGAGAAGAAAATAGAGCACCAAGGAGGACTCTTGGTGACTATGCGTATAAACAAGGACCAAAACATTACAACAGCATAATCATTCCTCCTTTCAGTAAAAAGGTTGTGAAATTGAAGCCTGCATTGCTCAGTCTGATTGGATCACATCCTTTTTCTGGAATGGATCATGAAGATCCATAACTCATTTGTCTACCATCATGGAGCTGTGCGGTACCATGGGAGCTTCTGATGAAGATGCTGAAGTTATCTATCTTAGAGCTTTTCCATTCTCTTTGACAGGTAAGGCAAAGACATGGCTCAAATCCCAACCAAACAAAAGTCTTAGCACTTGGGAAGAAGTGGAGAAAAAATTTATTGCCAAATTCTTTCCACCATCTAGATTCATAAACGCAAAATTAGCAATTGCTACTTTTTCCCAAGGGTTTAATGAACCTTTCCGTGAGACATGGGAGAGATTCAAATCATTACTACGGAGGTGCCCAAACCATAACTTTGATGATATTGCACAACTAAATATTTTTTTTACAGTGGTTTGAGACTTCAAACAAAGATGATTCTTGATGCCTCAGCTTGAGGTATTATGATGTCAAAGAGCCCGGAGGAAGCAATTATAATCATTGACTCCATAACAACCAGTGATTACCAGTCTCACCATGACAGATCTCCAATACAGAGGAAAGGTATAATGGAGCTGGATACTCAAAATGTCATTCTAGTTCAGAATAAGTTCTCTACTCAACAAATAGAGGCCTTGACCAAACAAATAGGCCAACTTTCTCAACAAATCTAGCAAGCACCTGGTTATTAACAACAATAAGAGGAGGTCCATTATTTGCAAAATCAGACCAGACCTCAACAAAACTTCCAAGAAAATTGCCAAGGCTACAGAGGTGGTCCAGGGTCAAGTCAGCCTTATGGCTGGAGGCAACAAAATGATAATGCATATTATGGTTCCACTAACTCTTCTTTTGCAGGTCCCTCTAACAACTCTTATGTAGGTTCTTCAAATATGGGTCCACCACAACAACAAGAAGCTTAGCCTGACAGAATTTAAAAAATGAAAGATACTCTAACTCAGTTTATGCAGATGTCCATTACAAATCAGAAGAACTGGTAAATGCCATATTTCAATTAAAATCATGTTTTAAATGCTGGCACTTATCTTTTGATTCCATTTAACTTTGCTTATAGACTTGCCTAAACCTAGTTAAAATATGCTTAGTACTTAAATAAAAGTTGTTTTGGAAGATTAATCCAATCATGTCTTGTATTTTGATAGATTCCGTGGATTTTCGAAGCTTCCGAATAAGCAAAGCAAGCAAAGAAGGCTATATAGCAAGTATGAGAGGTGTAACAAACAAACCAGGCCCAGAATCCATCAAGGCCCAAAGCTTTCTTCAGAATTAAGACTTTAACTCGCCCAGGCGACCAACCATAGTGTATTTTACTCGCTCAGGCGAGCTACAAGTACCAAGAAGATATGTTAAGCTCGCCAAGGCGACCAAAACATGAAGAATATGGTGGCCTGGGCGAGTGGAAGCAGGCAGGTCATGATTTCTATAAATAGGCCACGAAAATTTGGAGTTTGGCATGCTTTTTGCTTCACCTTTCTTGCTTAGGCTGTTCCTTAGGTTTAGGAAGGTTAAATAGTAGTATTAGGTAGGTTAGAAAAATGAGAGAAGTGAGGATTAGTGTGGAGACTCGGCCAGAAAGAGGCGATGACAGATTTCTTCATCAATTCTTCTCTTAAGGAGGTTCTCTCCACTATGAGTAGCTAGCTTCTCTGAGGATTGGGTGTAATCTTCTTATCCCTATATCTCTCTTTTAATATTTACGTATTAATCGTTTCTATTCCTTGTTGGTAATTTCATTATGTCCGTAATGCTTGATTCTACTTGATCACTAGTTTCATGAACTTAACTCTAAGTGAGACTGGAAAGTAATCTTAGGGTTTGAACCGAATGATTTTACTCATTACGTTACGTTGCTAGGAATAGGACATAACGTTTTGATTGCATAAAGCAAGTGATTATAATTCTTAATGCTGGGGTATTTACTTCATATGCGAGGGATCGATATTCGGTAGATATTCTTAGAACTCGAATGCGAGGGATCGATTCGAGGTAAAATAGTGTGCATCAATAAAAATAGAAATTGATTTATGCATGGTAATATTAATTGGATATAGAAGGATAAGAATGATGAAATCCAATCCCACTTTCTCATAAATCTATTTCATTTTTAAGTTTAATAATTTTATGTTACTTTCTCAAACAAATGAAATTTCGCTCAACCTACTTGTACATAACTATTAAACTGTTTAATTCTATTTGGATTAACTGAGTAAGCTCAAGTCCCTGTGGAGACGATCTTATAAATTTTGTAATTTACAATGACAAATTGGTGCGCTTGCCGAAAATACGTAACAAGAACACTGAGGCTTCCATTAAAAATCTTGAAGTTCAGGTTGGACAGCTTGCAAAACAACTATCTGAGAACACACAGAATAATTCAAAAGAACCAAGGGAGTGAGTTCCATCATCTTTTTCAGGAATGTATAACACCCTAAAAATTACAATCGAGTAAATAGGTAGTTAAGTGGTTTGATTACACTACTACAGCATAGGCATTCAAGGTCGGTCATTTGGACCATACAAAGTCGGTTTCCGAACCGACCTTGTCTCCAACGACGTTGAATAGATAAGCGAACAACGTCGGTTTTTTTAAGGATCGACTTTAAAAAATTCTCTTTTCTAAGTCGGTTATTTCAAAAAACCGACTTAGAAACCTTACTTACAAAGTCGGTTATTTGAAATAACCGACTTTGAATCCATCAATTTTTTTTAAAAAAAAAACAAAAAACGAAGATTCTAAGTCAGTTATTTGAAATAACCGACTTTGAATCCATCATTTATAAAAAAAAAACAAAAAACGGAGATTCTAAGTCGGTTATTTGAAATAACCGACTTTAAATCCATCATTTATTAAAAAAAAACAAAAACGAAGATTCTAAGTCGGTTATTTGAAATAACCGACTTTGAATCCATCATTTATTAAAAAAAAAAAAACAAAAAACGAAGATTCTAAGTCAGTTATTTGAAATAACCGACTTTGAATAGGTAGATGGACCATTTTAAGACGGTTATTTGAAATAACCGACTTAGAATTCATCATTTATAAAAAAAAAACAAAAAATGAAGATTCTAAGTCAGTTATTTGAAATAACCGACTTTGAATAGGCAGAAAGACCATTTTAAGACGGTTATTTGAAATAACCGACTTCAAAAGCGTTTATATTAAAATCAACACTAAAACTTAAGACCATTTTCTCGTGAGACAGACAGGGTGGTACTGCAGTAACTATCAGCCAGGGTTATTTGAAATGAAAAAAAAAATTGAACAAAAAAAGAGTCTCAAAAGGTGTAAATTGCCAATCAAATTAGTCAAAAAAATTTAAAAACATGAATTAATAATTTTATAGAAAAAATAATTCAAAATTGTTACTAAAATGGTTTTATTTATGCAAGAGTATATATATATATATATATATAAACATACATATATATATATATATATCATGATGTTAATGACATAAATTTACCTATATTAAGACCTCTCCTTAAAAATTAAGAACTACATAAGAAACACAAATATAAATATATTTCAGTGAAGAAGAATAATGGTCATACAAAAACAAGTTACAAACAAGGTAAAAATTGATATGTTCCAGAAAATAGCATAAACATGAACCTGTGGTCCAGACAATGTGCACAAGTCCAATAAATTGCGAAGAATTTCAAGAAACTGCCAGTGCATGTTCTCTCCAAAATCTGTTAACATTCCTTTAACCTGCACAAAATAGTATGAGTAATAAATACAAGCTGGACTAGCCTTCCATTAAGTCATAACTATATATCATCCAAATATCACATATGCCTCCCAATAATTAAATTTTAATTAGTTCCAGAGTGTAGTTCAGAGTGAGGACATGTTGTGGCTGTTGTATCTAAAGATAATGGATACAACGCAAACAATTTATAACATGGTGTGGCCAATGTGTCTTTATAGATTTTTAAAATAATTAAAAAAAGAAGCAATTTTTTAATGTTTCTAATTCTTATCTTTTAACTACACAAACTGATTTAAAACTGATTGTACATTATATTAGGCTTCAGCAACCCAAGATGTCAAACAAACATACATACATACATGAACATTACAAAAGATAGAATGGGCAAATAGTGGTGCTGAAATGATGAAAGTCCAGACAAATATCAAAAGTGCCAGCTATGCCACATTAAATTGAATGCATCTACTAAAGACCATCATGTGTACAAATGGCCAGAAAATAAATATTTACTTAATTATTTTGGGAGCAGAAAAGAGATCAGAAAGATTATAATTAAGTTTTTTGAGTGCAAATAAGATTATAAATTGATACACTCTTGATAACAATGTAATCAAAAAATATTTTATACATTTAACACATTCTAATTAAATTTTAAGGTAATTATTTCATGACAATCAATAATCGAATAACAATGTAAAAAGTCTTTACGTTAATTGTGATCGCATTCTATTTAAATTCTTATACTATACTTCCATTTATGTAAATTAGTTACAATACAAATTTTGGAATATGAAAATTTAATATTATTTTCTCATAATTCAAAGAATATAATAAAGATCAGTATTTAATTTGTGCAGCTTTCATGATAAAAACTATGCAAGAATTTTGGAAATTAAATCAGACTTGATTATTACTACAAATATGGAAACCTTGACCAATAAATAAATCTAATAGAATCTGTAAAAATTACAAAAGGACATGATGCGCTTGCTTCATATTTTAAATATGGAACATGCATACAATCATAGCCCCAAATATGTTATTCAGCCTCAGAGGTTTTTTATTTTTGATTGTTGTAAGTTTAATTTTTTATTTTAATTTATGTAATTTGATGTTTTTTTAATTATATTTCATGTTTATTATTTTTAAAGAATATAAGATTTAATAATACTATTTATCCTAATTGTAGATTATATTTAATAATTAATAAATACTATAATAAATATATTATAAGATGTTAACCGTGAAAATCATAAAAATATTTTCAAAAAGATTTTTTTATATATATGACTATAACTTTCAAGTTAGATTGTATTAACAAATAATTTTTTTATTGTGAGAAATCCAAAATTCGATTGTAAGTTTTTTTTATAAATAAGTAATTATAGTTTTCAACTTAAAAAAATCGTTTGTGTTAAACAAAACATTTCTTATCATTTTAACATCTTAAAAAGACTAAGGATTAAGAGGAAAAGTGAAGTAAATTAAATGAAAAGAAATTTTATTACAAGTAGAACAAATATATATAATGTAGCTTTGAAATCGATAGCAATATATAGGTACAACATAAGTGGTGTCAACAAGATTCAAGTGGTAATTAAGTCAAAGAACAGACATTGAAGTTGCATTATTATAAGTATTGTAAAAGGACTCTACAAGCATTTAAACTAACATTTAGCTGTTTCAATGCTTACATCTCTATGAAGATAAATGCAAGTTTCCAGATATGAATTTATTAGTTAAATATGAGAGTTCATAAAAGTAAAACGCATACCAATATTGCCTATGAAAACTTGCTTGCACATTACAGCAAAAAAATATGGAAAGAAATAACTGGAGTGTTAAAAAGAAAAACATAATGCAGAGGTCCATTTAAAAGTCTGAACTATTGAAGTAACATCCCAAAATTATAAGAAAAGCTACTCTTCCTATTTTTCAATAAAAAAAAAAACCATGATAAATACCAGTTTCCAGGTAGTTATTTACTTGCAGAGACAGAATTTGCTGGGGATGGGGTGGGGTTGTGCAGGGATGGGTTGGACAAGGCAGGAATCTTTATAGCACCAGGTTGCACATGCACACCATTGTAATATGGCTAGTGTCTAATTCAATTCAATATCTCAATTTGTAAAAGGTACATGTCCAGGGTCAGATTGTACAATCAATCAGAACTCAGAAGACGGTAATATCTCTCCAAAATGTTATGCTAGCTGTTGTTTAAATAGTGTTCACAATGACCAACTTATTCTTACTCATTCTATGGGGAATATAAGGCAGGGAGGTGAAATGTTTCATTGTGAATTCCACACTCTATTCACACCCCATATCATATCAACTATCTAACCAAATGAAAGAAAGATGTTGTCTTTTACACGGAGACGAAGTACACACCTGAAGAGGAACATAGTAAAAATTAACTGCTTTGTGCATATCTGAATTTGTCTGACATCCCGAAGCCAAAGTTTCACGTGCAGTCTCTAAGAAATGTGATACTGGCTCCAGAAGATCAACCTGAATTTTAGAACAAATGAGAAAATTAGAATTTAAACATTTCTCTAAAATATCATGCATGAAATAGTTCCAGATTGAATTTAAAGAAAAAAAATTATAGACAAATGTAAGAAAGGCTTATACATGCGAGCGAGGGGCACACCAATGGCAACAAAATAGATAAAAGATAATGTCATCTCTAACAAGTCATAAGAAAGAAATTAAATTAAATTAGAGAAACAAAGAATGAAAGAGGGGCAGACATTGACATCAGGTATTAAGTAAGGCCATCAATATCATAATTCAGAAGCAAGCAAGCAACCAAAACAGGTAACAATTCATATTATATAGTTAGTAAAAGCTAGAAAAGATAGAACTTAAAATGCACTGTTAGATACTTGAATAATTGATGGGCATTTAAATGGAACATGTTCAAGTTAGTACATTTTGTTGTTAGAACAGGGCTGTGACACAAAAATGTTCAACCTGAACACATCCAGAATAGGTATGTAGCTCAACCTAAAAGGCTGGCATCACCAGTTTATAAGTTAGGTTAACCTTCGTTGTGACACAACAAATCCATATAAGCATAACTCAAACCCATGTATTTTAGATTATGCTCTATATCACAATCCTTGCTTCTTATTTTCCTTACCCTTCTAAATAGGATAATTGCTTGATATCCCATAAGCTGTTAAGCCTGGATTGATACACATTAATTGATCCCACCCCTGACCCCATGAATAAATTTGATACAACTGGAGCTGGGTAGGCTTATAACCAGCAGTACACTTGAAATATATATAGAAATAGAAGCTACTCACCACTATGGTTTAAGTAGCTTGAGAATTCCCTACTAGCTGTTTAAACTCCCAACTAGGGCATGCGATCATTTAAAGAAGGATAAAACTATAACAAGGGCAGCGCCACCAAAGTGGAATGATATGGTCCAAAAATAGATTCAATCGAGCACCTAAAAACAAATTTCATGTTAATTTCATTACATTTCTCTTCACACGTCACGATCATCATAATCCCAGACAAGAAAAGTACCAAATATTCTTGGCATTGTAAACATCAAAACAACATATGCTCACTGACTTTTAATTAAAATTTTAGTAGCAACAATAATTAGTCAAAATAAGCATTAGTTAAGAACTATAAAAGAAAAATAGATGCTTGGTGAATGGCAAGCCAATAGATTGACTCACAGAAAAGATATGTAAAGAAGGTAAATCTGGCAAACCTCATTGAAGTATTTTATTAACAGATTTTTGGTGACTCTGCAAATGCCAGAACCACAATCTGAAATTCAAGAGCTTGCTGATTAGATCGTCAATGTACAATAAATAAATATTCCAAGCAATTATTGCATTACATTCATCAAAAGCAGGTACCAAATGTCACATGTTCCCCCAAAATAATAATAATAATAATAATAACCTAGAAAGTGCAAACTGCAAACTAAACAAAGTCTAAAACACAATAGCTATCTTTCCCAGGAAGGAACAAAATAAAGTAAAACCCCAGCTAAAATCTCATTCGATTTGAAAGTCTATGAAACTATATCACCAAGAACCACATTGGTTTTCACAAGTGGGGTTCAAGTACAAAGAGGCAAAGAATGTGTACCAAGAGCAACAAGTGGATGGCGTCTAGCATCAGCAGCAGGAGGAAAACGTTCAGACCAGAGAATGTTTAAGAAATCCTCACTGCAACTTATGTCAGGCTCGTTCACATTTGCAAACCCACCCAATACCCCATCCATATTTGCCTTAACACCCTGCTCATACAAACAAACCAAAAAGTAAACTTTTTATTACAACAGCATATCAATTGCAACCTGAAAGTAACTTATCTAAATTTCATGTCTTTTCTTTGTAAAACAAAGACCCATTAAGAAAGAGAATCAGAGGAGAGGTACCTCCCAGTAGGAGACGCCGTCGCGATACCACTGGGTCTTCTTGCTAGGGTCACCCGCCTGTTCCCTCCACTACTATTCGACCAGAGTAGTGTTAGTTTGATGCATGGTAAAGTGTATAGACAAAACCTGAGCCATCAGTATTGAGACGGACATGATCTACCAGAGCGGATTATTAAAGAGGAAAGCAAGAATTGAGAAGGAGATAAGGGTAACGAAACCCTAACCCTAGTGGAATTGGGATTGAGGAGAGAGAGAAGGATGCGCCGATACTGCATCCGAGAGGAAAGTGGGGGAGTTATATAATTGTTTAATTTGAATTTAAAAATTGTTATTAACAATCAAAGTCGGTTATTAAGAAAACCGACTTTGAAAAGGCAAAATACAACGACGGTCATATAAAAAACCGACGTTGTTCTTTTAAACAATTTAATTTTTTTTGTTAAAATTTGTATAAATATTCTAAGTCGGTTTTTATGATAACCGACTTCGTATATGAGGTAACAACGACGGTCACGTAAACACCGACGTTGATAATTAAATGCAATTGAATTAATTATGAAATTGCCACTCACCAGCTTACAACGTCGGTTTTCTTACAACCGACTTAGATTGCGCGACGTTAAAAGTGGCTGCTGTAATAGTGTTAGGAATTAATTAAAATTTAATTGTTTGTTTTAAATATAAAAAATATGCGCGTGAAAAATTAAATATATTCAGTGATTAAATTATATGTATAATTAAATAAAACTCCTATATTGGTTGGCTGTAACTTACCTATGGTTTACTAGCACTAGATTTGGCACGGTCAAATCAAGAACTACACAGGGGAAACGACTTTGTGAGAGCTCGTAAAAAATAGTGTGTGCATGTGTGTTAAGAACTAGTTTTTGTATGCGTGCAATACAGTCATTTTTTTTTGTTAAAATATTATTTAAGAATGATTTACAATATAGATTTCATAAAAAAATAATGTTATGTTAAATTGTACAAAGATGGCCAACATATTTAAAAAATAACAAAACAAGTTTATCCAAAAAGTATCTAATATAATCAACAAAAGATTGAAGACATTTGTCTCATTTCAAAATAAAAATTAATTATATAATTAATTTGTTTATTATAAAACAATAAAAAAAATATTCATGTATTTTTTTTATTATAAAACAATCAGAAACTTGAGTTGTTCTAACTTCATTTGATCTAGCAACAAAATAAAAATTAAAAAACTAGCCAATAAAGCTTGTCATAGAGAATTATAAAGTTCATTTAGACATTTAATCAAACACATAACTTGCAATCCATAAATGAATCTAATCCAAATAATAAAAAACACAATATTATTCACACAAAATGTATAAGAAACAGGTTTCGATAATCTTTCACAAAATCTCTTGATTTCCAACATCTTGCAAAATAAAAATACAAATCAATTTCATTTCATTAAATTAAAATGCATGCATCAAGGAGAGGGGAGAAGAAGAGAGAGAGAAAAAAAGCACTCCAAGAATGAAAATAAAAGGTAGAACAGGGAATGAAAAGGTGAACGACATTCAAAATGAAATTAATAGGAAAAAGGAACATTTACTTGGAGAAAAAGATGTTGAACTTTCGGCAAACCAACGGTGGTTGGTGGAGGAAATTCTGACAATGGTTGTGATGTTGCTTGAGGGAAAGAATTAGATTTCGATCAACTTTAACGATCTCTATTGATTTCTAACATCTTGCAAAACACACACACACACACACATCAATTTGATTTCGTTAAACGAAAATCCATTCATCAAGGAGAGAGCAAAAGAAGAGATAAAAAAAAACTGAATGAGAAAGTAATTTGAAATTCAAATTTTAATTTTTTATGTCTTTTATTTTCTCAAAAGTGTTTCAACTAAGTTGAGAAAGCTAAAAGTTAAGGTTTTCAAAAAGGTAAAATTTGTCAAAAATGACAATGGTTGTGACAAAAGGCAAAACAAACTCCAACAATGAGCTCTATTATTATAATTAAAGATTATAGATTTGGAAGCACCACCTATGAAATTCATTCACTCTACAACATTTTTTTTGTTGAACTAGGATATCTTTGAGTCAAAAGTTAAGAATTAATTTCTTTAGGTACTCAAATTCCTTTAAGATTAAGATTATCTACGAACTATATCATACCTTATTGGTATCACACTAGAATTTTAAATATTAACCAATTTAAAATTACTTAAAGAAACACCATGATATATTTTATTTTATTATTTGGTGGATTTTATTTTCTTACAAAATAAAACAATAAAAAATAATATTTGGTGGATATTTTTTTTTAAAAAAATATGTAATCTAATTATACGTGTGTATATATATATAATTATAAAATAATTACCTTTTATACATGTTTTGATTTTTCAAAAAAAGTGTAAGATATTCATTTTTCAGAAGTAAAATTAATATTTAAAATTTAATATATTATTTTACAAAAGCTGGAATAGCTCAGTTGGTTAGAGCGTGTGGCTGTTAACCACAAGGTTGGAGGTTCAAGCCCTATTTCTAGCGTTTCCTTTGTTAGGGCCTAAGTTTCTGAATCAGTAGGCAATAATAAAAAAATAAAAATACGTGTCCAAGTATTTTACAAAGAAAAGAAAAATCTACAGCATTTATCCAGAAAAAGAAAATATTTAAAGAACACTGCATTTTGGAGATGTCATGTTTTTTTTATAGATGAGCTACTCTATGTTTTTTCTGATGCTTTCACCACAGATTGAGGTTCAAGCCCTATTTCTAGCGTTTCCTTTGTTTTGTTTTGTTTTTTCTTTATTCTTTCTTTCTGAAAAGCTTTTTACTTTCATTTTGTTCCCCCATTTTCTTTTTCCTCTATTCCTCTCTGCTATTACGGTGTTATCCTAATTCTTACCTCATCCAAGCGAACGATAATCGATTTAATGTTTTGAATTTAGGGCCTAAGTTTCTGAATCAGTAGGCAATAATAAAAAAATAAAAATACGTGTCCAAGTATTTTACAAAGAAAAGAAAAATCTACAGCATTTATCCAGAAAAAGAAAATATTTAAAGAACACTGCATTTTGGAGATGTCATGTTTTTTTTATAGATGAGCTACTCTATGTTTTTTCTGATGCTTTCACCACAGATTTTAAAACAGTTAATAAGTTCACTGTTTAAAAGTTAATTTATAACTTAAAGCTGAAATTTATTTAATTAGTTTAAAAATTTAATGAACATGTATTAATGGTGTAAAATAATTTTAAATCGCCAATCAATAACAAAATCATGATGATATGACTTTTAAATTAATTATCATAAAAGTCACTAATTTTATCATATAAGATGGATAATGATTGAATAATAGTGTAAAACTTTTTACATTATTATGCATAATTTTTTCTCATGATATTTATATATTATTTTATTTTATAGACAAAAATATTCTTAGTAGTTATAATTTATAATTTTTTTAATGAACTTTGAATTATAATTCTCATTGCAAAATTATTGTAACTTTTGTTTGAACATCAAATACTTTTTAAAATAATTAAAATAAATAATATAATTAAAAAATTTGTGTTATTAAAAGACCTATTTTATTTAAATTTTTAAATATTAAATAGACAATAAATAATATGTTATATTAAGTACTAAAGATAAAAATGAAAATAATAATAATAAATTATAAACTATAAATCCAAAAGCTACTTTAAATAATATATATAAGAAATAATAAATTTATTGTTGAAATACTTCTAGTGTTTTGGTGCATATATACTTCCATTTTTATCAAACTAATATATAATGACTTATAAAACACACTCTTGAATCTTGATTCACATCCTTAAAAATTAAAAAAATGGAACATAAGTTGGCATTTGGCAAAAGATGTTCACTCCTCCCTTCAAAGGAACGGTTCAATGTTTTGGTGGCAAGTGGCAACATCTGTTTCAAGCATTTGAGTTACCCTATCAGCTTTCGTGGCCCATGAATCAATTTGTGGCCTAGAAACGGTAGTTGAGGATTGGCCTTTCAAGGCCTATGTTATTTTGCCAATATATGCATCTCAATTTTCATGCTCTATTTATTTATTTCCACAAAATATATATAAAAAAATATAATTGAGAAATACAAGTCGTTGCTAATTGTGTGTAGGAAATAAGAAAAAAAAAAAAGTATTTCATAAATCATAATGCGTCTGCATCCGACCTTCACGTCTCGTTGTTGCTTTCCATCATTTTTATTTTCAAAAGAAACAAAGAAATGTCTATGTGCTATCGAAGCTTAACTGATAGCTCAGTACCTCAAATTTCCCTACCCCTTATCATAGATTAATACTGAAATTTCAAATTTTAGCAGTCAGTAAGTTGAAGTCTTTATAAAAATAATAATAATAACGTCTACACTGAGATTGAAGATATTTGGTCAAATTGTCATATATAATATACTTTATGGGTTATATGATACTATGATAGAAAACTTCTATCTATGGTTCTACGAGCCATTAATGCAACAACCTCCTTTCATTTTTCCTTCAAGTTTGTAAATATATTTGGACATGCTTAATATAAATAAATCTAAAAATAAAATGTTTTTTGTCCTCATAAAATTAAAAATGTAATTTTTACAATTTTTTATATTTTTCATTTTTGTAAAATTAAAATATGACATTTTTTAATTCAGAGTAAGGTTTGGTTGTATCCAAATCCATAATCATAACTAATTTAAATGTAACATTTTTACATTAATTATGCATACAATCGACGTAAAGAAGTTATACATATAAGTTTGAATATCGAAACTTTACTCCCAAAGAAAAATTATAAATTTCAATTTTATAGCAACGAAAAACTTACTACAAATTTTACAAGAACAGGAAAACATAATTTTCTAAAAGTAATTGTGAAATATATAAATTTTTAATTTTATGAAGACGATAAATATATATAAAATTTACATTTAAGCCAATTCAACTAAAATAATGATATAACACTATTAGAATTATAATATCATTAATTGAGTTGTTGTTATAAAATATATGAATTATTTTAAATTTCTTGTTTCATGTCTTTTGATAACTTACATATATGCTTGATGCAGAAACTTCATTCAATTTTATCTTAGTTTTTTCGTCCGCTCAAGTTTATAATTCCTTGAGAAGCCAGAGTATAGCTTGCCTTGTAGTGTAATATAAAAGGAAGAAAAAAAAGTATATTACGCATAAGGTTATTGGGAAAATTGATAACCACAGGAACAGGGTATATGTGATCGTAAGAAGCTATCCTTACTCCACGCATGACGAAACTGTTACTTAGAATCATAATATCATGAAGAATTTAACACAACCATTAGTATTATAAAGAATTCAAACAAGAGATTCTTGAATCTTGTTTAGGAAAGAACAACTATCAACTATTATTTTGTGTTTGGTGAAAAATATTACCATAGACATTTTATTTATTTATTTATTTGAAGAGGACATTTTATTGAAACACACGTTTTAGATTTTTAAATATTTTTAAAAAATATTTTTTTTATATTTTATACGAAATTTTTCATTGAAAAATATACAAAATTGAAACTTACATTACTTTAGGTTGCATAACCATACATATGAGAAAATGTTAAAGATTTTTTTTGTGACAAAACGTATGTAACTAATTTTTCTTAAGTTGATGTTCAGAAGACATTATTAATATTATTGGAACTAAAAAACGTTTCTCAAAATCTAACACTTATATATTTTGTAATTTAGTATTAAAATATTAATTAAAATATCTTTTATAATAATCCTATTTGTCCCGAATAATATTGCCTCCAACAAAATATATACATAGTCTTTATAAAAAAACATCATTGTATTTAAAAATAAAAACATAATTAATATTATAAGAGAAATAAACTAATAAAATATATTTTATTAAAATAAAATATACAAATAAATAGGTAATAATATGTATTAGAAATGTTAAGGACAAATCATTTTTCAACATATTATTTATGATTAGTATAAATCTATTTAAATTTATAAAAAAATTGAGTTTTACTTTTATTTAATGTGTGTCACTTATGTAACTGAATAAATATTGCATAAATTCAGTTTGATTTTTATTTTAAAAAAATCTTGATATTAACAACGATTGACACAATTATGGCAAGTTGTGTCTCCACAATACCCACCATGATCAACGAAGAAAAAAAACTAAAATTCTTTTTCCTATGAATGTTTATAGGAAAATTTACAATGGGAGAAAAAATCCGGCCTGCCTGGCCGTATCCTAATTAAGACAATACGTTGAAAATTATTATTTTATTTTATTTATTTTTTTAAAAAAAGGAGGAACTAAAATCTGAGGGTGGGTCCCACAGCGTGTCGCCATGCGAAAAACCGATGGAGAGCACTCGCAGTGGGATTGGGATAACGATTAACGAGCGACTTCTTCAAAAACACACAAACACACTACACTTTGTCTCTGTTCTGTGGGTGCGAGAAATGGCGATGGCAATGGCGCTTCGCAGGCTTTCATCTTCTATTGACAAGCCTCTGCGCCCTCTCTTCAATGCCGGTTCCCTCTACTACAAGGTTCTTCCCCCCCCTCCCTCTCTCTTCTTCTTCTTCTCACTCTTATACACTCTTATTATTTATTACTAGATATAAGATTGGTCTTGTGGTTGAGAAAAGAAGCTTTAAGGATGAAGGAAAAAGAAAGAAGGAAGACATCACGAATTCGAATTATTTCTAACAAAAACTAATAAACTAACGTCTAAAAAACAAAAAAAAAAGAGCTCTTATTATTTGCTGCTCATAATCTTCATTCTTCACCCTTATACTTTTTTCTTCTTTTTGTAGTCGTCTTTGCCTGATGAAGCTGTTTACGACAAGGAGCGACCCGGAGTTACAGTAAGTCCATGTTTATCAGCAATTTCACTTTCTTTTTGAAAGTAGTAGTATTCATTCATCGTTTAAGGAAGAAAATATTGCACCTTTGCAGTGGCCGAAGCAGTTGAATGCTCCACTTGAGGTCGTGGATCCTGAGATTGCTGATATTATTGAGCTTGAGAAAGCTAGGCAATGGAAGGTATATATAATAATTATGTTGTGGTTACATATCATATGGTGCTTCCTTGTTAAATTATAAGAAAAAACGTGTTTTTAGTTCCTATTGTTAAACTTGATTTTAGTCTCTGTATATTTTTTTTGGTATAACTAGGAGGTGTATTCCTTCTCTCACAGGATCGGTCCATTTTGAGAGTAAAGTGGTACTTCTAGTTACCACTCCATGTCCAAGTCGAGAATTGAAATCCAAACCTTAGTTAAGGGACCCAAATATCAAACCACTTATGCCAACAACAACTTTTAATAATTTTTTACTTTCAAATTAATGAATTTAGTTTTGTATCTTTTGAAAAGAAGTAAACTTAGTCCTTTCTCAAATGAAGATTTTTTACCACCACAAAGTTTGAGGGACTAAAATTCACACATTTTCTAAAGTTGAAAGACTAAATTAATTCATCAATTTAAAAGTACAGAAACTAAAATCAAGTTAGACCAACAACACAATCACCAAAAACACATTTTTCTCTAGTTTATATTTTAGGATTGAAATTTGAAACTCAAGTCTATTAAAAGATATGATGTATAGATTGAATTTTTTTTTTTGGTTTTGGGTGAACTTTGAAGGGGCTAGAACTGATACCGTCAGAGAATTTCACCTCTGTGTCTGTGATGCAAGCGGTTGGATCGGTGATGACCAACAAATACAGTGAGGGGTACCCTGGTGCTAGATATTATGGTGGAAATGAGTATGTCTCTCTCACTTTTTGCATCTACATGTTTTCATACTCAGGCTCCTTTAAAGTTACTAACTTAGAGAGTAAAACAAGTAATTTTAGTTTATGATAAAAATTTTAATTGGTATTAAGTGCACATATTCAATAAAGAAGAGTGTTAGACGTTTAGCAAATAACATATTTTCTAATACACTCTATTATTATTAATTAAAATTTATCAAAAAGTACAAAATTTCTAGTGAAGCTCATTAAATAGTAGTAGGATCCACAAAATTTTGTAATTTTCATTAAATTTCAATCAATAATGGACATAATGTTCAAAAGGGTGTGTTTGAAGGTGTATCACTAATATTTCTGTATATAACAAATCATGAATGTGTTAGAATATTAATAGTTAATTTTCTTCTCGCTAGTATTACTTAATTTATTTTTACTCGCTTTAGAAGATTCAAATCTGTCTTGATAACTCTCATCAAGCAGCACAATGATGTATATCATGGTTGGCAGTTTGGATTTTATTCTTCACCGGATTCAAATTCAAAAAATTGTTGATATTTCCTTTTCAGGTATATCGACATGGCTGAAACACTGTGCCAAAAGCGTGCCCTTGAAGCATTTAGATTGGATCCCGCTAAATGGGGAGGTAAACACACCAAGACCAATAAAATAGCAGCACAATAAAGAAATAACCCTTTTTTTTGGGCTTTACGAGAATGTACTACTTTTTTCTTCTTGTTATTAGGATGCAAGTGAATATGTCTATTCCTTGGGAGCTATTATTGTTTATGAGCCATGATAATACTTTTTCTACATAATTCTGAACATGTTTTATACATGCTAAGGTGGGATTCGAACTAAGATTCTAGAGGTTGAAGTCTGACATGGGCTTTGCTGGTTAAATTTCAAAATAATTACTGAAGAGTTTTCTTGATGTTCAATAGATTCATTAAAAGTATTAGGTGTTTGTTTAAGTCTTCTGATATGTCACTGTTACCCCTTAATTGCAGTGAACGTGCAGCCTCTGTCAGGGTCTCCTGCAAATTTCCATGTTTACACTGCATTGCTTAAACCTCATGAAAGAATCATGGCACTTGATCTTCCTCATGGTGGCCATCTTTCTCATGGATATCAGGTACTTTGAAGTTTGAACATCCACCATTCATTTCATTTTATAATAAAATGAAATCTATAGTGTGTATATGGCTATTTAATAATTAGTCTTTTTCTTTTGATATCTTTTCAAAGATTGAATAGACCTTGCGGTCATTAATGAAAAATTGTACTTGTTTAAATATTTAATTATTTACATTTCTATTTGAGTCATTGTGTAAACTGTTAAGTGTTAACTATTGGTAATGTCAACCTATCATATGACAATCAAGTAGACCGTTTACATTTTCCAGAATCAATTGTATTTTAATTCATGTAACAAGCTCTCGCAATTCACTTAGCATCTTTCATTATCTGCAACTAATATTGCTGCTACTACTATGCAGACTGATACCAAAAAGATATCTGCAGTCTCGATATTTTTCGAGACAATGCCATATCGATTGAACGAAAGTACGGGATACATTGACTATGACCAGGTATTGTCGCAGGGTATATTTTATCTTGGTTGCGATGCTTTTAGCTACATTTCATTTCGTTGATATTTTCATGTCATCTCATGGTTTTGGCGATGTGAAAATCTTGAAATACAGATGGAGAAATCTGCTACACTCTTCAGGCCAAAATTAATTGTTGCTGGAGCTAGCGCTTATGCACGTCTCTATGATTATGAACGTGTACGCAAGGTAATATGCATTCACAAGTATATGGTATAGGATGATTTTATAAATAGATTGCATGTTAGAATTTTTATTTTCACCGAGTAGGATAAGACTGTTGTTTTTTTCCTCTTTATTTTTGGTGAAGGGATAAGGCTGTTGGTGTACCTTTTACTTTGAAAGATACTATGGAAGTCCCAAGGTTAAATTTGCGAAACATGTTACAGGTTTGCGATAAACAGAAAGCTATACTATTGGCAGATATGGCACACATCAGTGGATTGGTTGCAGCTGGTGTCATCCCATCACCTTTTGATTATGCAGATGTAGTTACTACCACAACTCACAAGTCTCTTCGAGGACCACGTGGAGCTATGATATTCTACAGAAAAGGGGTTAAAGAAATTAACAAACAAGGAAAAGAGGTAAATTCCCAGGAAAAAATTATTTGACATTTTTTGTTTATTTCAATTTCTGTACTCTCAGATTTCACTTTCATCAATAGGATAGTATGTGTTGTTTCCTACTTGAATTGATGTAAATTCATAAATCATAACAGTTGTTCTTCTTTCAATTTGAAGGTATTGTATGACTACGAGGACAAAATCAACCAAGCTGTTTTCCCTGGACTGCAAGGTGGCCCTCACAACCACACTATTACTGGTTTAGCTGTTGCATTAAAGCAGGTACATAAGTGGAGAAGATCATAATTTGATCATTACTTTTACCAGTGTTTCAATAGTGACAGACTGAGATGGAAGGGATCTGTCACTGTCTGTTTTTCTTCATATTTTTTGTTTCCACTTACAGTTGCCAATGACAATCAAATGACTTTATAGTAAGATATTTCTTCTATCTTAGAATAATAAGGTTTATATTAGGGGTTTGATTTGCTACATGACATAAGTTGAGGATAACATAGGTTACGTTCTGCGATCCATAGAAATTTCAACATATGCTAAATGTGTGGGGTGAATAAGTCAAAATGGACATAATTTGTAGCTTTAAAAGAGTAGCCAAAAATGGTTCTCCAAGTTCTCTAAATGGCTTGGAGATCAGATTCTCTGAAGCCATAACTTTTTAACTTAGTAAAATAATTGTTATTGTGGAAATACTAGTATGTGCTCTGCATATATTAATTTATTATCATATATATATATATATATATAATTCTCTTTGTGAATGCAGGCCACTACTCCCGAATATAGAGCATATCAAGAGCAAGTTCTCAGCAACAGCTTTAAATTTGCACAGGTACATTACAAAAGAGAACGTCTTTTCCCTGCCTAATTTGGTTCTTAACCCACAGAGTGGTTACTAATTGTCTTTTCATATCGAAGAACCAAGAAATTAACTTCTTGTACCTAACACTGAAATTATAATATGTCCCAGGCTCTGAGTGAGAGGGGCTATGAGCTTGTTTCTGGTGGAACCGAGAATCACCTGGTTTTGGTGAATCTGAAGAATAAGGTAATAGGAAATTGTTTTGGCAATTCATGTAAGCCTCAGTAGCTCTGAATAAGAAATCATCACATCTAATACTAGTTGTTTGTATTTAGTCATAAAACTGACATGAATTATGAATATACTACTTACTGTTGTGGTTTCATTCAGGAGAAATTTTGTAACATCTAAAGGCATATATTATGTCAGATCAATAAAAGAAAGCAGTGATTTATTTCATTCTAAAGGGTCAGTAAAATAGACTAATCTTTTTATTATTATTATTTTCTTTTTTAAAAATGTGCAGGCTATTGATGGCTCCCGAGTTGAGAAGGTGTTGGAAGCAGTTCATATTGCAGCTAATAAAAACACTGTTCCTGGAGATGTGTCAGCCATGGTTCCTGGTGGCATCAGGATGGGTACAGTCTCTTTGTTGCTTCTGTTACAATTTTGATGTCTTCAGTCAGTTACATGATTTCTCTTGTGGAATTCAGGAACCCCTGCTCTTACTTCTAGAGGATTTGTTGAGGAGGATTTTGTCAAGGTAGCAGAGTTTTTTGATGCAGCAGTGAAGATAGCTGTTAAGATTAAGGGAGAGAGCAAAGGTTCTTCAATCTTCATTATGCTTCCTGTGTTTGCGTTTTTTTACTTTATCTGGACGCGGCTGATATAAATGTTTTTAACGTCATTCTGCTGGTTTGTTGGGTGCTTTCTAAGCTAATATGTGTTTGATGTTAACAAAATTTAATCAGGAACAAAACTGAAGGACTTCTTAGCCACAATTGAGTCATCTTCTACCTTTCAGTCGGAGATAGCAAAGCTCCGCCATGATGTTGAGGAGTATGCAAAACAATTTCCAACCATTGGTTTTGAAAAAGCAACCATGAAGTACAAGAATTGAGAAAAGAAAATTTTCCATTAGGTATGCGTTATTCTTTACTCATTTTCTCATTAGTTTATTCTTATTCATTTTCGTTTGTCCCATATTGGTTGACAAGGTCTTAGACAAGAGGTAGTTAGCCACAGAACTTCAAAATGGTGCAGTAGAGTAGAGACTTTGTTCTTGTTTCATTCAAAAAAGCTTGTCTACGTTATATACTTATATTTCATTTCATAGTGTCCACTCAAAGCTTAAATTTATAGAAAAGACTAAAGCATATCTGGTAGAACTTTTATAAACTGATATTTAAATGTGTGATTTTTTGAACTCATTTTTCTTGTCCAAGACAAGAAAGCTTGCATTTGAGGTTTCTACCATCAAATTTTCTCAATTTTGACATACAAATCCTAGTTTAATGTTCTCTAACATAAGTATTTTGCAATTTGACAGGTCATCCCATGGTCTTACTGGCAAGCAATTCAACAAAATCAGTTTTCCTGATTCATGGTAGACGACGACAACATATTTAAAAACAATGTCAAAAGCCTTTTATATGTAAGAATCCAGAAAATCTTGATCGTTATGTTGAAATGTGTAGATGCATATGTAATAAAGGCTTCCAATACCAAATTTCTTAATCAGATGATTGTTGAACCTATCCCCTATAATGGGGTTACAATCGATCATAAGTGGTTGTATCTGCTATAAATTCAACTAGCCTCCTCCATTGCATAGAATCCTGCTGGATGCTGATGTGGATTATTTTACCTCAATGATATTCCTTAAAATGGGCAAAAAATATTTTAGCCATATATGTATCTTCAGGGTGAGCACACCACACATTAAAGGAAAATGGGCAAAAATACAAATTGACAGAGTTAAATTGACAAAAAGAAAAGATGCGTGTGAAAATAGATTTGATGGGAAGTAAAGAGAAGTAAGTAAACAAACAAGTGAAGGAAAGAAGTAAGTGAAAATTGTTAAAAGAAATAGAAATACAGAAATTGAAAGAAATGCATGAAGTAAAAGCTGAACCAGAACCATGACCAAGAAAACTTTTTATTCTATTTTAAACTATGAAGTAGTTAATTATCGATCAAGTGAGATGTTAACTCTCAAATAAAATACTTCATCCATCCCATGAGAAAAAAATTATCTCAAACTAATTAGTGTAATGTTTTGATTGTCGACTTTTAGTGGCTCATACACTATGTCACTTCACACTGTGACACTTCACTCAACTCCTCGTTGATCATAATCCTCTACTGATTAGAATCCTCCATAAATAGTATTTTCTGAGACATTGACAATCTGTTTCTCATGCTTCCAAGATCAATAATTATCCCCTCAAACCAACTTCAGACTTTTCAGCATGTTTTGTCCTCACTCACATGCTTTTCAAAAAAACTTTCCAATAGATCACCTATCCCATAACTATCCAAACCAAACATGCTTAACTGCATAGTTCTTAAGTAATATGTTACTGAAAAGTAGATGCATTTTGTTGGTATAGGTAATACCAAATTCCTTTAAGCCATCATCAACTGCACAGTCTCTGGATCTCTCTCATTTTAGTGTGATTTTATTGGGGTATTACAATTGATATTTTAGTTCTTTGATGTAACATTAATTATGTTTTCACTTATATCCTTTATAATATTAATGATGAACACGAATGGATCAAGGAAACCATTATAGGAGGGTTGAATTTTTTTATTTTTATTATTTAAATATCTATTTTCTAACAAATATCTATTTAATAAATAATGATTTTTATTAAATTGTTTATTATTTTCACATGTAAAATTAAAATTGGCTTTTATTTCCAATGATACAAGAAGGAAATTCATTTTTTTTTATAACGTACAATTTTTTCTCAAGTTTTGAAAGACTCTTTGGTCTCACAAACACAAATACAATCAAATAGGATTCACAATAATAATCTCACAATAAATAAAAACACATCAAATATAATAATAACTAATTAAAAGTCATCAAATTTCATAATAATTATTTATAATATATATAAATATGTTTATAATATAATGTTAATAATTAAATATATATATATATAGATAAATGAAACTTATTGTAACATCTCCGATTTTTCAACTTATCGGTGACTCTCACACTATGACACTTCACATGTAAGATTCACTCAACTCCTTGTTGGTTAGAAACCTCCACCGGTAGCCCTTTATGATACATCAACAATCTGTTTCAACTACTTTCAAGATCAATGACTGTCCTCACAAGCCAACACAAGACTTTTCAGCATGTTTTATCCTCACTCATTCCATAATTGCTCTAAGCTAAACACGTTTAACTTTAGAGTTCTTAAGTTATGGACTACCAAAAAGTATATGCATTTTGTTGGTATAGGTAGTACCAATTAATTTCTTTAAGTCATGTTCAAATGTATAGTCTCAGCTTCTGGATCTCTCTCTTTTTTGGTGTAATTCGTCTAGGGTGTTACCCTTATAATAATACGCAAAACATAGTCAGCCTAGATGATAACAATTGATGAAAAATCATATAAAAATGTCATTTTTATTAGATCTATTGATTAGTGTGTGTATATATATATATATATATATGAGATAGATTATAATTAATAACAATATATTATTGAAAAGATTAGTATTTTTTGTATTAAAAGGATTAGTATATAATCAGTAGTAATATATTAGTTATCATATTTATTAATTAATATTATTTTATTTTATTGAAAGTAGTATATATATTATTAATTAGTAGTCTTAATTGGCATGCATTATTAGGTAATAACTAGTATGTATATATATATATATATATATATATATATATATATTATTAAGTGGTAACAAATATTATCAATAAAAAAAGTCATTAATTAAAAATATAATTTCAGTTGAAGAATATTTTAGGAATGATATCACTAAATATGAATAAAATTAGTTAGATTTTTTTATATTTTAGTGCAATAGATATTTGTGAATAAGTAAAATTGAAATTAGTATAGTGGACTCAAAAGTCAAATAATTTTCCTTATTGATTGTATATTGTGCATAAAAATGCTTACATATTTTCACAAGACCGAGAGAATTACTTCTTAGTTGACATCATAAGGCTTATATATTTTCATAAAAATTGAACATAAGAACAAAATAATGTTTTGTATTCTTTTCTTTGTAGATATAGAGAAAACAGGAAGTGTCAAAGGGATAGTCATGCTGTCTTGTTCTACTGGTGTTAAAATAAAAGCTTTTTCATCTTTCAAATCCTTCAATAATAAAAGAGGAAATATTTTTATATCATGAATTATTCTTGTAAGACCATTACTTTCAACACATATAATTGTTCTTATCAAAATTTGGAAATACTATGTACTAAGTTGGAAGTGGTCCAGGTGGGTTCCAGACTTTGCACGTTGGATGGTGAGTCAACCTTGTTAAGGAAATGGACCTGCAAAACAAAGGAAAGGACTCCGACGCTCAAGTAAGTACATCAATTATGGAAGAATAGCTGAGTGTATGAGAGTCTGAGGTGGTCTCAGCATGACTGTTTCTGAGTGTGTATCAGATGAATATGAGCATGAATAAAGGTTTAGAGAGAACCTGTATTTATAGCATGGAGTATGGACCTTGGGCCTTTGTTTGATAATTAATCTGTTGATAATATAATAGATAATAGCAGGCAGTTATATAATTCAAATAGGAGATATTGTGTACCTTATAGATAGACTGTTACTTGTAGATAAATAACAGCTTGTAGATAATCCCTTATAGATAATTTGAGATCTAAGAGATAAGGTGGTTACACTTATTTGAATAAACAAGTGTAACATATAAGTTGTTGGCCAGGGGGACCCGACTGTTGAAGGTTAATGTCCGCGCTCCTGTAGCAAAGCTGACATGTAGGGCGGACAAGTGCGTCGTTCCTGTAGCAGGGTTGACACATAGAGCGGAGATATGCGCTATTACTTTAGCAGGGTTGACACGGAGGGTGGACACATGTACAATGACAGCACAGTAATTGCCACATGTAATTTACCATTTTGTACAGTACACAAGCCCTCCAATCTCTGAGCCAGCTTGTGGGCGAAAGAGGATGAGTAAGCGTTGATGAAGAATGTCCAGTGTCAAGGTTGGTGTTCTTGACAAGTAATTGAAATGGTGAGCTCAAGGAGCCCTCGAGGGTTGACAAGTGATGTCTAATGCTGACGTTGATGACTTTGTGAAATATAAGTGTGGAGCTATGTCAAGCCCCCTAACCTGGACATGAGCTGTCCGGGCTGTTACTATTGAAATGTCCAGGGTGGACATATTTATTCTGTAGATGAGGTCGGACATGTCAGGCAAGTGAAGCGTCGAGGTTTAATCTTCTACCCATATCTGACCGTTGGAGTGAGCATTGAAAGCATATATTGTGCTTTGTTTTATGCTGCAGGTGTGTGTCGTCCACGCACTGTACTCATGCATACATGTCACCCAAGGAGTGGACACGTACTGGAGATGTGCGATAATGGGTGAGTGGAGTCTGGAACTTGTCGACAACCTGTCCTTCGACAAGTTGCGAGTCAGAGTAACACCTCAGACATTTAGCCCTGTCTTCTTTTGCGAGCTTAAGTCTTGCTATGAGTGCCTCATACTCGGCTTGGTTTTTAGAAGCTTTGAAATTAAGCTTGAGGGCTTGCTCTAGCAAGATATTGCCAGGTCCATCAAGAATAATACCTGCTCCGCTTCCCTGCACATTGGACACTCTGTCCACATAGAGGTTCCACCAGTCTAGGGTGGATTTGTCTTTCCTCGCAAACTCCGCTAGGAAGTCCACCATGAATTGTGTCTTCATGGGATCGTGGGGTTCGTACTGAAGGTCGAACTCTGATAATTTGACTGACCATGCCACCATCCTGCTTGCCAGTTCAGGTTTCTGTAGTACCTATTTGATGGGATAGTTAGTTTTAACTATCACCATATGACTTTGCAAATAGGGCCAAAGGCATCTGGCGGAAGTGACTAGTGCCGAGGCTATTTTACTATCATTTGATAGCATTTCTCAGCATCATATAGCATGCAACTGGTGAAATAGATAGGGAGTTGGTGCTTCCCTTCTTCTTGGATAAGTGCTAAGCTGATAGCCTTTTTTGCCACTGAGAGATATAAAAGCAATGGTACCTCCCGTCTAGGTCGACTCAAGACAGGTGGTGCAACAATTGTCTTTTTGAATGCCTCCAAGGCTTGCTCACAATTTTCTTCCTAGAAGAAATGTTCGGTCTTATTGAGCAGCCTATAGAAAGGCTTCACCTTTTCGACGAGTTTTGGTAGGAACCTTGACAGAGCCGCTAGTCTTCTGTTCAGTTTCTGAACTTCAATGATGTTGGTTAGGCTATGCATCTGTAATATGGCCGTACATTTGTCTGGGTTGGCTTCAATTCCACGATGTGTGATCATGAAACCGAGGAATTTTTCGCCATCCACCCCAAATGTGCATTTTTTGGGGTTGAGACACGTGTCATACCTCCGTACTTCTGCAAATACTTCTTCTAACTCTGCTACGTGTTCGGTGATACTTTGGGACTTGATGACCATGTCATCAACGTAGACCTCAATAATGCGTTCGATCTATTTTTTGAAGACACGGTCCATAAGTCGCTGATATGCTGCCCCTGCATTTTTTAGGCCGAAAGGCATGACCCTATAGCACATACGCCACTTGCCACTGGCCTTTTTGACCATTACGACATTGGCGAGCCAGGTAGAATACCTGACTTCTCTAATGAAGTTGGCCTTTAGTAATTTGTCGACCTCTTCTTTCACTGCCTTGCGTCTTTCTTCTCTTATCTTCCACTTCTTCTAGGAAATTGGTATAGCCTGTGGACAAATTGCCAGCTTATGGCATATGATGCTAGGATCGATGCCCAACATGTCAGACGGTTGCCAAGCGAACAAGTCTGCATTTTTGAGGAGAATGTCTTCTATGTGTCTATGCTCGTCACTAGTGAGGTCTTTGTTGAGCTGTGTACATTGCCCGAGTTTGGGTCCGAGCTGCAATTTGACAAGTTCCTCAATTGGCTTTGGTCCTTTGTCGACCTTGACATCGCACAGATCCACATCAAAGGTGTCATCATGGTGAGCTGTATTGACAGTTAGGGTATAAGGGGTGGACCCTTTGTCTATGCTCATGACTTGGCTAGTACCCACCGAAGTGAAACAGTATCTATCTGGCTCCCTGTTGGGAGGATATGGTGCCACTTTCAAACTCTCTGTGTAGCACTATTTGGCTTGCTTCTGATCTGCTTTTACGGTGACAATTTCTGCCATCGTGGTAGGGAATTTCATCTTTAAGTGAGGCGTGGAGACGATAGCTCCAAGATCGTTTAGCATTTTCCTGCCAATCAAAGCAAGGTAAGAGGTGTCGACATTGACAATTAACTACCTGATGGTAAAAATCCTTGAGAGTGAACCTTGATCGAAGGTGGTCATAAGGTCCATGTAGCCCTAGGTGTCTACCCTTTCTCCTTCGATGCCTAGGAGTGGTAGGAAGGGTTTAGGGTGAGGTTGAATCATGTTTGGTGAGATCTCCAGCTTCTGAAAAGTCTTCAAGATAGAATGTCGGCAGAGTTGTCGTGATCAATGAGAACCTTCGTCACTTTGAAATTGGCAATTATAAGGGAAACCACCATTAGGTCATCCTGGTTGATAGGACTGATTTCCTTGAAATTTGCATTTGTGAATGTAATAAGAGGGAGGCTCCGTGGTGGGGGAGCATCAACACAATTTATATCGATGTTCCGTATAGCATGTAAGTGCCTAAGAATTGCTGAAGGGCCCCATCACCGCTTCTCTTCGGCAGAGTCTCCACACTAATCCTCACTTCTCTCACTTTCCTAACCTACCTACTTACTAATATTTAAACTCATAAGCCTAAGGAACAATAAAGGAAGCAAGAATGAAGCAAATGGCATGCCAAACTCCAAATTTTCGTGGCCTATTTATAGAAAACCTCCTCTTGCCTGCTTCACTCGCCTAGGCGACCATTTTCTTCATGTTTTGCTCGCCTGGGTGAGTTAAAGTTATCTCCTTGGAACTTGTGCTTGCCTGGGCGACCATTTTAGCCTGTGGGAGCTTGCCTGGGTGAGTTAAAGCCTTCAACATGAAGTAATCTTTGGACTTTGATGGATTTTGGGCCTGGATTGCTTGTTACACCTCCCATGTTTGCTATGTAAGCCCTCCTTGCTTCCTTTGCTTATTCGAAAGCCTCGAAAATCCACGAAATCTATCAAAATACAAAGCATGATTGGATTAATCTTCCAAAATATGAACAACAACTTTTATACAAGCACTAGGTGCTATTTAACTAGGTTTAGGGCAAGTTCATAGATAAATTTATTGAAATCAAAAGATAAGTGCCAACATTTGAAACATGATTTTAACTGAAATATGGCACTTATCAGTAAACCCTTTTGCCTTATCCTTCCTTCGTCTTCCTTGTCTTCTTTTGTATTTTGGTTTGACCTGACTTGATGCTTATGATTTTTTTTGTGTTCTTCGTAGGTATAATGGGTAACTTCCAATGGAGACCTTTGGTGAAGTCCGTTGGGTCTGGAGGTGAGGTCATTCCACCTACCTCGGTCAACCCTCAAACTATAGGTGAGAGTCGACGTACTGTCGGGGTTGGCCCTACTAATGCTATTGTTGCTTCCCCCAGCATCTCCCCCTCTATTTTGGCTAAGAGGAAACGAGATGATGGTGCTGGGACATTGATAACGACTGTGGAATCGCTACAAAACAAATAAAACTAAGATAATTCTGTAGCAAAGGATTAACCTAGGTCGACTCAGAGATACAGTCCAATTTGGTTCTTGACTTAATCCACTTACAAATAGTAGGGGGATTTTATCAAATAGTTTGCAGATAGTGAACAAAAATTGCAGAAACACAAACAAGAATTGAAGAAAAATGCATAAACTAACAAAATTGATAAAAAAAAATGTTGTAAAACAGATTCAAGAATATCAATCCAATTCAACAAATCAAGCAATGCAAATTATTATAGTTCTCATATAATGATCATATTATGAAGGTTCATTCACTATCATTAGAAGCATTGCAATCGAATTAACTCCTAAATCAATTGAAATCACAAACTGGATTGAATATCATCCAAACAATCTATGATTAAAATTCAAAATTAGGAAATAAATCTATAACCTAATTTGTTTTCAATCCTAAACATATTCATAATCATGAAAAATTATAAAGAGGATTGAAGAAGATGAACATTCACACAGAAATTAAAATACCAAACCAGAACTCAAATTCTCCTTGTCTGGACTGGATCCTTGGATTGATTGATTGTTTAGCCTTTCATGACCATCATCAGTGGAAGAGCCACAAAATTTGTGTGAGAAAAATAGAAGAATAGAGATGAAAGGAAGAATCAAAATAAAGAATAATGAAGAACAGTTGAGAGAAAAAGAGAGAAAAGATTTTAATTATGAAAACTTGCACAAGAAGCTAGAAATTTTGTTTTTGTCTCTATGTCTCCTCAAATAACTCCTAGCTACACTACTATATAGTTATTGAATAGAATTAAGGGATGGGCTCTGATTAGGCCCATCTAAACTAACTAATTATGCTAATTACATCAATCAAAATCCAAACTAGCAGCCTAAAACTCAACTGCAGAGGTTCTGGCTTCTAAGCCTAATTTGATCCTCAAAATGGAAGAATTGGACCGTGCTTATCTCTGACTAGATTGTAGTTCTTTTTCTTAGCTTTCCAGGAAATACTCATATGGTCCATTTTGAGTTATGTAGATCCTATAGGTCCTGCACAAGGAAGATAGTCAAGTAAGCACAAAATCTGAAAATAAGCAACAATTATCAATTAAGCCCAATTATTTGCCTAAGACCAAAACTGAGTTAAAGTGAGAAAATAAAAATCCAAGAGAAGTCAAATAAGCTAAGAAGAATAGAAAGTACTATACTAAAAACACTTAATCAAATTCCCCCACACTTTATCTTTTGCACTCCTGGGCAAAACATAAGAAAGACTAAGAGAAAAAACAATTAAACTAGAATAAACCACAAACTAAAAATAAAAAGGTATGAACAAGGCACACACATTTTTTAATGGATCATAATAATGCACAAAAGTGAGAAAGATGGAAAATTGAAGAATAATATCAAGGTAATAAGCAATCCATGAACACATGATCACAAGGTGCAAAGTGAAAAAAGTAGTCAAGTTAAAATTAAGAATATATCAAGGTGATAGAAATCTCTCAAAGAACAACACTCAACCTTATCAAATGTGTGTGATTTTGTGTTTACACTCAAACACCACATGTAACTAGCACTTCCAAATATTGACAAGACTCTAATTCACTCAACTTAAAATACACATGCATCAAAAGATCAAAAGGGCTTTTATTGGTTTGTAATGTATGGTTTAGGTAAGGGTGAATAAGAGAAAGATATTTAGGATAAAACTAAGAGAAAAAAGGGGCAATGAGGGTAAGCCAACAAGTAAAAATAGGGGTAGAAACAAAAAAATAAGGCGGAGAACAACAAAATTAAAATAAAAATAACTTACAAGGATGAAAATGAATCACAACACACTTTTATTGCCATTTTTTTTCGTGTACTTCTTTTTTTTATTATTTTTTAACTTTTGTTTTTTATATTCTTATCTTTTTCTTTTCTTCCAAATCAAAACAAAATACAAATCCACTACACTTGTTTCAAACTCACTCCCAAAACAATTCCAAAACCCTTTTTCTCTCTAAAGTTAGGATAACCTGGTTTTCACTTTTTGGCTTGTAATAAGCTACACAAGAAAGAAAATGTTAAAGGCTCAAAAAGGGTGACAATGGATATCAATGCAAGGTAGGTTTATTTGGCTAGTGACTAAATGAAAGAAGGTCTGAATCATCTCAATTAATGCATGTGCAAAAAGGAATGACAAGATAGACAAGACAAAACCTAGAATAATCTAGCACAAGGGTGAAATCACACATGAAAGAACATGAGTGAAATAATGCGATTTATTCACAAAGGCCCAAGAACTCACAAAGCATAATTCTATCACACATGATCCACCTTAAATTTCATTTTCCAAGCCTACTTATCACTTCAACAATTGCAACAATGATTCACATCAAGTATGAAACCTCTCAATCCAATAAAAAATGGTACATTTCTCACAATTTATACAAGTTAGAAATCTTATGAAAAACATGATAAAGTGCCTAAATTCAACAAACATAGAAAACAAATATTGCAAAATCTTTTATTTTTATTTTTATTTTCTGTATGTAAAAACGAAAAACAATAAAACAAAACAAATATAGCAAAACAAAAATAGAAAACAAACGGAAACAGAAAACAAATCAAACAAGTTTTATAAATCCTTCCCCCCGCACTTAAAGTGCACATTGTCCTCAATGTAAGCATGCAATGAAATGCAACCAAAGAGACAACATAGAAAAGAAGGGAAAAGAAAACTCCTCAAATGTCATTCAAGGCACATCATCACATAAAGTTGGTAAGACCAAAGAGAGGTCTGCCACAAGCTCTTCCCCCACTTGAGGGCTATCATGAAATAGCTTGAGTTGGTGACCATTCACTTTGAAGACCTTGTCGGTAAATTCATTTTTAATCTCAACTACACCATGGGGGGAAATATTTGTAACAACAAAAGTCAATCCCATCTTGATCGAAGTTTACCGGAAATAAGCTTGAGGCGAGAGTTAAACAAGAACACTTTTTAGCCAATATGGAACTCCTTCATAAGAATCCTAGAGTTGTGAAATCTCTTCACTTTCTCCTTGTAAATCTTGGAGTTCTCATAGGCTTCTAAGGATCTCTTCAAGTTCTTGCAATTGAAGCTTCCTTTCCATACCCACTTCATCAAATGCCATGTTACAACTCTTCACCTCCCAATAAGAACGGTGCTCATTCGCCACCGGAAGGTGACATGCCTTACCAAAAACCACCCTATAAGGAGACATCCCCAAAGGTTTTCGGTAAGCGGTCCTGTGAGCCCATAAAGCATCTTCAAGTAGCTTGCTTCAATTTTCTTGTTGGGTTGCACTACCTTTTGTAACACTTTCTTGATCTCTCTGTTAAAAACCTATGCTTGCACATTAGTTTGGGGATGATAAGTTGTAGCAACATACTTCTGGAGCAAGGATGTCAATGACCTGTTACAGAAATGGCTCCCCTAGTCACTGATAATGGCTCTAGGCACACCAAACTTGCAAAAAATGTTAAATCTCAAGAAATTCACAACAACTTTAGAATCATTAGTTCTGGTGGCCTTAGCTTCAACCCATCTAGAAAACATAATCAATAGCAAGCAAAATATATGAAAAACCATGAGAAACAGGAAATGGACTCATAAAATCAGTACCCCATACATCAAAAATCTCACAGAAGATAACAGGCTGCTGAGGCATCTAATGTCTATGTGTAATGGTCCCTCCTGCTCTCTGACATTGCTCACAAGTGGTGAAAAAGTGATGAGCATCTCTAAACATGGTGGGCCAATAGAACCCACAGTCCAATACTCTCCTAGCGGTCCACTGAGGACCAAAATGACCACCAGTTAGTGTGCTATGACAAAACTGAAGAATAGATTGAATCTCATGATCTAGTACACACCTGCGGATCACTTGGTCACTACCAAACCTCCACAAATAAGGATCATCCCACACATAATATTTAGCATCACTCTTAAGTTTATTTATTTGAGACCTAGATGCATGAGGTGGAACAACAGATGCAACAATGAAATTCACAATGTCGGCAAACCAAGGTGTAACATGTGATGAATGCAAATGCATCAAATTGTCATCAGGGAAATTATCCCTAATAGGAAAGGACTCAACAGATTCCTCGATCTTGCTCAAATGATCAGCAACCAAGTTTTCTGCACCACTCTTGTCCTTAATCTCAATATCAAACTCCTGAAGAAGAAGCATCCACCTGATCAATCTAGGTTTAGCATCAAGCTTCTTCAACAGGTACTTCAAAGTTGCATGGTCACTAAAGACAATGACATGGGAGCAAAACAAATAAGATCTGAATTTATCTAAAGCAAAAACAATAGTCAAAAACTCCTTGTCAGTGGTGGTGTAGTTAACTTGGGTTGCATCTAAAGTGTGTGAAGCATAAGCAATGACATGGGATAGTTTATCAACTTTTTGTTACAACACAGCCCCAAGCACATAGTTAGAGGCATCACATATGAGCTCAAAGGGAAGCTCCCAATCTGGTGATTGTATGATAGAAGAGGTAGTAAGCTTCCTCTGCAACCCCTCAACACCAAACAAGGAAGAAGTTGAAATCATGAAATCCAAATAGGAAAAAACTTACAATTCAGATTTGCATTTGCAAGGGCTCTCTCTTTCTCTTCTCTTCTTCTCTAAGACAAACCCAAATCCTAGAAACTCCTAGCATGGTGCCAGAAACTTGTTAGGGATTTCTGTATGATCAACTGAAATCACAAGCTTCAAAATAGTAATAGGACTTGCATCCAAGCCGTCTCTCCAAAAAGGACTAGTATTTATTCAAGTAATTTGACCTAAAAGACTAAGGTTTTGTAAAATTATTTTCTCAAAGGGTTGTTTTGAATAATTAACAGAAAAAATGAATAAATAAAAAACAACTGTAAGGCTAAGAGTAATGTGAAATGAAGTAGCACGATTGATCGCAATATTGTTGTTGTGCAAATTTAGAGGTTTGAACCGCCAAAGTTGGACTTGGTTTCCCCTTATTTTAATACAATAAACACAATTAATCTAATTATTCATGCAATTTATCCCCAAATCGCAAATATATTCTAACCCTAATGTCTTAGGTTAAAAAGCCTAAATTATTTAGATTGATTCTCAATAACTCGGCAAATTAATCTAAATAATCAGCATTATCGATTAAGAATTAACGAAGCCTAATTAGTATTGAGCTATGTCTAGTGACAATCTCAATTAGGTACTTTTCTCAATTTCAAGAACCAAAAGAGTGTTTGTCAACTAAATTAACAATTCCTATGATCAAGCAATATGTTATCAATCTAGAACAAGCTTTAAGAATAGAAGAAGAAGAAGAACAAAATGCGTAAACACTTGTATTAAGAGGAGGATTACATGAAATTAGGTTCAGTTGTTTCATGTAACACCTCGGTGAATCAAACCAAAAAGAGAAGGATCCTTAGATTGTGCAGGTATGAGACTATACGATTGAGGATGACTTAAAGGAATTAATTGGTATTACCTATACTAACAAGATGGATCTACTTTTCAATAGTCCATTACTTAAGCACTTCATAGTTAAGCGTGATTGACTTGGAGTAGTTATGGGATGAGTGGCCTTCTGGGAAGTTTCCTGGAAAGCATGTAAGTTGGGATAAAACACGTTGAAAAGTCTTGTGTTGGTTTGTGGGGTCAGTCATTAATCCTAGAAGCAGCTAAAGCAGATTGTCGAAGTCTCGGAAATGACTACCTACAGAGGGTTTTGACTGGTGGAGGATTCTGACTAACAAGAAGTTGAGTGAAGTGTCATCGTGTGAAGTGTCATAGTGTGAGAGCCATCAAGTAGTCGGACAATCAGGGGCATTGCATTTCCAACCCAGATAGATTAGCAAATTAGCTACTCATAATGTGAGTAGGATGACTAATAGAAATCATACAAATGAATTCAATATAAAAGTTTAGAAAATGATAACCTCTCCCTTATAGAATTGTAGCTTCAATTTGTACCAAGATTCTTCTTCATTTGCACATCAAGTTTTTATAAAATGTTATGGGTTTAGGCATGACATGTTTCCTCGCTTAAGCGTGGGTAATGCTCGCTTAGGCGAGGCCTTCTAATTCCTTTTAAGGCATCTTCTGACTCTCCTCGCTTATGCGTGAACAGTGCATTGCTTAAGCTAGGTCTTCTGATTTTAAAAAATTTCAGCTTTTGCCTCTCCTCGCTTAAGCGCACAGCAAGCCACACTTAAGCGAGCAGATCTCCACTTGTAATTTTTTAGTTGATTTCCTACAAAAACTCCACAAAAACATCAAGAAATCCTAAAAACTAACAAAACAATGATCCTAAATGATAATTATTAGTCTATCCTAATTGAGTTAAAACAAGGCTCAATGTATCAAAAATGCTAGATAATCGCCTTTAATCATGTGTGAAATTAAAGCATATTTGGCGATTATCAAAACACTCCAAACTTAGAACCTTGTTTGTCCTCAAGCAACAACTACTTCCTAAACAGAGTTAGTACTAAACACATTTTGGACTGCACAACACCCCCTTATACATGCATTTTTTCAATCAAATCCACTTTCTCATGCGTTGGCCAATTAGCCTTCCTAATTTCAAAAACCATGGTGTATCATGCAAGACTTTCAAGAGATTAACAAGAATGGCAGTTTAGAATTCATGTTGTAACTTGTCCTCAACGAAGTGTTTCGCTCGTAAGCTCAATTTTAGCTTGGGTAAGTGTATAACTCAATCCACAACCTAAAACAAAAAAACCCAATTTAATATTGATTTTCATCTCACAGTTCAATTCTCACAAAAGGATGCACATATCGCTAAGGACTTACTTGGCTTGTACCATGGTTGGGCTACAAAGAACTTGGTTTTTCTAGATATTCAAAGTGACTCAAAGAAGAGAAAGCATTTGTCTTTTTAATTAGGTTTAACATTTTTTCTTTTCCTTCAAAATAGTCTTAGGTATCCCAACTTTACTCAATTAATGCCAATAAGCTGCCCTTTTTGTTTTTAGTGCATTCTCTCTCTTTCTTTCTCCTTTTCTCTCTCTTTTACTTATAAACAAGGGCAACTATTCTTTGTTTCTTTAACCACTTGAGATACTTGATTTGATTTCCACACTCCAAACTTAGAATCTTGTAGTATTCTAGGACATTTGTTCATGTTTTCCCTAAAATCAAGGGTAAAAACTTTTTTTCTTCTAGGCTTAGGACTTATCACAAAAAAATCTAATGTTGTTTAGGCTCAAAATAGGTGACAAGGGTCAAACAAGTAATAGGTTGGCTTAGTGGCTAATAAACAAACATGGCCTTGATCATTTCTATGCACACAATTACTAGTACATCAAACTTGAGATTGAATCAAAATCAATTGTGCATGAATTAGGTGTGACACTCAATTATCAAACAATGTGGTTCACTCAACTTACTAGCTAGGCTACAAGTTACTCAAATTTTTTTCATTCATCATGCCAAACTCGCTGGGCTAGAATTAAGTTTTTGAAAATCTTATCTCTGGAGCATTTTTGTTGGACCGCACGTTTATTGGCTCACTAGACTATAGTTGGCTTTTAAAAATGTTCCCTCAGGAACATTTTGATTAGGCCGCAATTTTGGCTCACTGTGCTACAATTCATTTTAAAAAAAATTGTTGTCTCTGGAACATTCTTGTTGGGCCGCACTTTTATCTTGTTGGACTAAACGTTTTGGTTGAACCTCCATTTTGGATGATAGGGCTAGAATCTAGTTATTTTGAAAATTCTCTTGAACTCGTTTTTTTATGATTCAAATGACTTTAAAATGTTTATGCAAATGTACTATACTTATTTATACATTGATTATGTTATTCTTAAGGTGTTCATATTATGTTGAGGTGATTGTATTGTTGTTATAATATTTATGTCTTGATGAGGTGAATGTATTATTATGAGATGTGGTTGAGATGATGTTCTTTTATGATTAGAGTTGACTTTATGTTGAGATCATCAGATTCACCTTCATATGAGTTTTTGGTGAGTTGTTACAACAATTCAAGATATTGGAATATCTTGCTGTGCTTATTAAACTATAGGTGAGTTTGTGAGTGTGATGAACATATGAATGATTAATCTATGACATTACAACCTCTTAAGGTGTTTGTTAGCGATTTAAAATGTACGACAAGTGCACCGATCGTTTCCAAGTAATAAAGATTAGGTAAGTGAGTATCGTTCTCCACAGGGATTGGGGTAATTTCATAGCAATACTAACAAATGTGATTGAAATTAAAACAGAAATACGCAGAGAAAAGTGTTGTTGATTGGATTGGTTGTTTTGAATGTAAAGACAAAAATTAAAGAAAAACAGTAAATTGATATTGAAGATTACCAATGTAAGAATAATTGTGGTCAAGCACAATCTCCTCTGATTCCTCCTCTTTCACTTGACTGGTTTATTAACTTTAACGTACACACATGATAAATCTCTCCAAAATTTGTAAACCCTAGATAACTAGCGATTCAACCCTTTAATTCGATCGAGAACCCTAAACCCTTAGCGATTCTGTCAAACTAAGCATTAAGAGAATATATCATATGGGTTCCTGTTATGATTATTCAGAAAATAAGCCTTTCCTATATTAGTTAATCCCTAATTCCTTAGTGAATTAGCCTTTTAACCTGAATTGAAAACCTAATTCCTTAGTGAATTCTATCATTTTAAGCATTTAAAAGATCATATTATAAAGTCTACATTTACGCATCCCTATCCCTAGGTGATGAACAAATGTTATTCTTAACAGGTCAGAAATTAGAACCCCAACGTTCCCATTGCGAATCCTAACTCTAAGTACTTAATTGAAGTGATCAATTCCAAATAAGAATATGAAAGAAGAGCAGAAAAGAATAAAACAATCAAAACATATGTATTTCAATACCAGTCAAATTACAGAGGAGTTCTCATCAGTTCATGGCCTTCCCACAATACAAGAGTTAGCCTGCCATAGGCCTCAAGAACATCAAAGCAGTAGAAGAATTCATATTTATGCAGAAACCCTAGCCTTGATTCTTGAATTCCAAAGGTTCTGAGGATTAGAAGAATGTATTAGATGATGATAGATGATATTCTGGATCCCCTTGATGCTTTCTGAGGCCTTATATTTATAGATATGTTTAATTAGAGTAATAAAGCCTAGAACAATGCCCAAATTTGAATCAGATCTTTTAAAACAACCAACTGGATCTTTCTGGCGCGATCCGCGCGCAATCCCGCGCTAACCGCGTGGGTCTTTCGAATCCATGGCGCTAATCGCGCGGCTATCCACGCTAACCGCATGATTTATTCGACTTGAATGGCCTGATGCTGAGATTACTGGCGCTGATAGCGCGGCTTTGACGCGATCCGCGCAGAGTCCTCGAATAGATGACGCTGATCGCGTGGATCTGGCGCTAGTGGCGTGAGTTGTTCGAGCTGGGAAGCCTAGCCTTGTGTCTTTGGTGCTGGTAGCGCTGCTCTGGAGCGGATGGAGCGGTGCTTGCGACCTTCTCACGCGTTTCGCGTGGATCCCCACGCTGATTACGTGGTTCATTCGAGACTGAGGCCTTCAATTCCTCCCATGGCGCGACTCGCGCGGGTTCTCTCGCTATCCGCGCCATACCTTGAATGTTGTTTTCTTCTTTCTTTGGCCTTGATTCTCCTCTTTTAATCCTGAAAATGTTCAAATGGTAATGAATTGAATTGAAAACAATTATAATGATAATTTAACTAATTTCTAATCTATTTTCCTAACTATTTAACTAAATTATATCCTAAAACTAGCCTAAAACTAGGATGTGTTTGCAACACATCAGTGTTGAAATTGACAAATGAATTTGTGATGACATATGATTGTTGTGGATGATAATCTTGTTTTGAGAACCATTCATATGTGTGAAAAGGAGCTAACTATATCATTTGGGAAAACTTTGTTATCATTGGAAAATGGTTTACTTGGAAGGGAGCGTTCCATGCCAGAACTCTGCCTCACTAAAGCGACTTAGGGGTCTCGCCTAGTGGGGTATCTTCTTGAGTACCACCTATGCATTTTGACTTTGAATGATATGTCGAGGAGTTGAAAACTATTTCCTAAGGGGATTGGTGACCCTTTTAGTGCATATGGGATGGATTGTTATTGATGGTGAAATTTGGGTTCTTGGGATCTCAAAACCTTAAGGAATATAAGTTTAGTTATTGGTTGTGAGTAGACATGTAAGTTAAGGGTACTAAGAAGGTCCTCAACCTAGTATTGGAGGTTATCGGTGGTGGCTAATGGTGAAAGAGCCTATAGAATGGATGAGAGGACAAACTCCTAGATAAGTTAATATCTTTGCAAGCCTTGGCGAGGTAAGCCACTACTCACGCTCATATATTTTTTATAAAACCACACTTCCTCCGTGCGATTAATTCGAGTATCCCAAAATGGTCAAGGTGTGACTATGTTAAGGGATGTACCTAGTTTAATCGCTCAAAGGTGAAAATCTCCATGGAGTTGAGTTGGTCTTTGAAGTCGATAATTGATGAACTAAGGATGATGATGTTTGATGGTTGAATCATGATGTTGATGATTGATTGACTGATGATGATGATGAGGAGGTTTTATGATTGAATCTTGATGAGATGGTTGTTGAATTGATGTTTATTAGGAGATGCCTTGTTATGTGAATTCTAAGAATTATGTTATATATATGATTTTCGCATGTTATATTCTATATATGATGGTATGTGATTATGTTTTAATTATTAAGTTGTATATTGTTTTAGTATGCTTGTTTTGGTAAGTTTACTCATGCACTACTACAAAAATAGCTTTCAACATCGGTTATTTTTTACATTCGATATCGATTTTGACCTGATGTTGAATCAGGTGACGTTGAAAGTGTGGAAGTTAACATCGGTTTTCAAAACCGATGTTAACGTACCGTCACAACATCGGTTTCTCAATTAAAACCGATGTCGCTATCTGAAAATAAAAACGTAAAATATGTTAATGTTGGAACATTAACATCAATTTTGAAAAGAAATCAATGTTAAGTAACATGACAACATCAGTTTTGCAAAGAAAACCGATGTTGATATCTTGTAACAACATCGATTTTCTTTGCAAAACCGATGTAGACTATGTACATAACAACATCGGTTTTCATGAGAAAATCGATGTTGTCAAGTAAGTAGGGACACCGGTTTTGCAAATATGAGTCTCCGCTATTGATATCAACCCACTTGCACTTGAAAAACACACAGTGAAAGTAACATAATTAAGCTTCCAAATGTCATGAATTATTCCAAAGTAAGGCATGGAAGCCAAACGTGGATTGTGGTCATGCACAGTTGCGAAGTGCTGTGACTCAGCCCTTAGGCTAACCCCACTGTTTTGCATTGTGCTCTTGTCATCTTGTTGTTTGGTGTAGAACGAGTACTTGTTGATATCATACCCTTGCCAACTTCTTACATTCCTTTTTGGCCCATTTGCTAACTTCCTCATAGTTTGAGATGCATAATCATCACTCAATATTGTATCTTTAAACCATTCCAGGAAAGTCTTTTTATGCTCTTTCAACAGCATATTCTTCGTCATTCTACAGCTTCTTTGGCAATGTACCTTTCAACTATGGATGCTTCAGGATGGTGTAGGTTCTTTGTATACCCTTTCAAGATCTTCATGATCGCTCGATCGGGTACATCCACCGTAAATAAACGGGACCACACAATTTAATTTCCCTCACCAGATGAACAAGTAAGTGAACCATTATGTCGAAAAATGAAGGAGGAAAATACATCTCCAACTGACACAAGATAATTGCTACCTCTTCTTCCAAGTCATCTAACTTTACAGGGTCTACAACTTTCGCACAAATGGAATTGAAGAAAAAACACAGGCGAGTTATAGCATGCCTGACTTTGTTAGGCAAAATGTCTTGAATCGCCACGGCTAACGGTTGTTGCATCAACACGTGGCAATCATGAGACTTTAAGCCAACTAGTTTCAGATCTTTCATTTGTACAAGGCTCTTAATATTTGAAGAGTATCCCTGTGGCACTTTGACTCGGCGCAAACATTGACAAAAACTTATCTTTTCCTTTCTTGACAAAGTGTGACATGCTGGAGGCAAGTAAATTTTCTTACCATCAGACCTAGGATGTAACGGCTCACGTATACCCATCTCAACAAGATCTTGATGAGTGTTCAAACCATCCTTTGTCTTGCCTTGAATGTTAAGCAACGTGTCGATGACACTGTCAAACACATTTTTCTCCACGGGCATAACATCGATACAATGTCTAACATCTAGATCAAACCACTATGGAAGATCAAACAATATCGACCTCTTCTTCCATATGCAAGTATTACCTTTGATCTTCTTTTGGGTCTTTCCAAAAATAGTATGGATATCCTCAACCCGCTGAAGAACTTGCTCACCGATTAACAGAATCGGTGCACTTTCATCCTCTTGACTTCCATTGAACGCTTTTTTCAATCGGCGATAAGGGTGATTAGGTTTAAGAAAACGTCGATGGCGAGTGTAAACTGTTTTTCTTCCATGTTTAAGTTACAAGTAACTCGTGTCTTGCTCATAGATAGGGCATGCACGATGGCCCTTAACACTATATCCACTCAAATTCCCGTACATAGGAAAATCATTAATGGTACAAAATAGCATTGCATGTAATTTAAATGTCTCCTTACGATACCCATCAAACACGGCAATCATCCCACAAGTTTGCCAAGTCTTCAATCAAGGGACTAAGATAAACATCAATGTCATTTCCTGGCTGTCTTGGACCCGATATCATCATAGACAACATCATGTATTTTCGCTTCATGCACAACCAAGGAGGCAAGTTGTAAATGACTAGCAAAACAGGCCAAGAACTGTGCTGAGTACTTAGACTTCCGTAGGGATTCATTCCATCACTGGCAAGTGCAAGCCTAAGATTTCTAGGGTCTTCCCCGAATTCTAGATACAAAAGGTCAATCTTCTTCCACTGAGAGGAATCTGCCAGATGGCGGAGCATTCCATCACAGTTTCTCCCATCTGCATGTCATGTAAGATCTTTTGCTTCATCTTCATTAGCAAACAGACGCTTAAACCTTGGAATGATCGGAAGATACCACAACACCTTCGCGGGGGCCTTTCTTTTGTGCTTTCATCAATGCTACAGTTGTCATCGGCCTTCAGTTTATACCATGATACCCCACACCTGGGGCATTTGTGCATTTCTTGAAATTCATCTCTGTACAATATGCAATCATTAGGACAGGCATGAATTTTTGATACTCCATACCCATCGGACAAAGAATCTTCTTGGCCTGATAATAACTTCTTGGCAACGTGTTTTCATCTGGAAGCATGTCTTGAACTACCTCAAGCAGTGAATTGAAGCTTTTGTCACTCCACCTATATCTGGCCTTGACATTAACCAGATTTAACACCGCTGACAACAGCGTCATTGACTCTTTGCACCCCGGATACATCTTCGAATCACTTTCCAATGTATCATACATAGGGGCATGTGCTTGCTGAAAAGACTCATGTCCCAGATCACGAATCATATCCTCTAATCAATCTACGATGTCAACATCAAGCGGTTCAATTTACGAGACCCGTTGCGTGTCTATCAATTCACCATGCAATATCCATGTGGTATATGTCTTCTTACTCCCATTGGACAGAAGATGCTCCCGTATGTCGTCCAGCGCTTGCCGTCTCCCATTCAAACAATTGATATAGGGACAAAAATATTTTCCATCCCATCCGGTCGACTTCTTTCAGAGGCAAATTGCAAGAAATGTTCAATGCCTTCCTCATACTCAATCGTGATGCGACTTGCATTCATCCAACTTCGATCCATCTAATTAATAACTTTGTGATACTTACAAAGTTATTCCATGCATGAAAACCTCACTTTTTTCATTGAAGGTGTGGCCCTATCCCATTCAGGAAGACATATTTTTATAGTATATTAATATGTATAGCTTGAGTCTCTTATCTTAAATTTGACGACATTTCGGCAGCATTTCGCTTTGATCTTCAAGTACACGACATGAAAGCGGTGACATGAGTTTCACCACAGTCATGTATGCACCCAAAGAACAAAGTGAAATGCATTGTAACGAAATTTCATCAAATGTAAGAAAAGAATCACAACCTACACATATGTAATAGAATTTTAGCAGCTTGGGAGCATGATTGAGTTTCAAAAACCTTTGAATAGTTGCAGTGCCTGACCAAATAAAGCATTGTGCATAATTAATTTCAATTGACCTTGAAGTGAACCAAACAACAAAGAGTAATGATGGACTGGGTACGTGTGACCTATGTAGAAACTCAGTTATATCCCCTTATTGACATGTTAGGTTTATCTCAAAGTACATTTGCATACTTGTATTTGGTTTGAAACAAAGTTTAAATTGAAAGCAATACCAAAGTTATTATTGAAAGTTCAGATTGCAAAATGAAATCCATGTAAACTTAAGCTTACAAATTTTAATCGAAACATTCACTATATCATTATCTAGAACAGGTTTATGAGGTTTGCAATTGATTTTGAAGTACCTATGACTCATGCTTTGCTGAAATCAATGGAAACTTATCATAGATGGAAGTAGTGTTAAGGCATTTATGTTACCCTTTGAAATTGTAGTAGTGTAGGGTGTTTTAATTAAACAACTAAAATCTTTGGGGAGAAAAGGTAAGGGGGCTATTGGATATAGGGAATGATATCAACCTAGGGAGCCTCTCCCAACATTGTCTAAAACTCACAAATAATATACATGCCATACTCAAAAACTTGCTGCTACTTATCCTTTCTTAACACTCCAAAAAGTATCCTTTCTTAAGAAATCCAAAACTCAACACGCCATTGGTTGGTTGGAAATGGCGTGGCACATGCACATGCTGCTAATTATCTTATCCTCTCATATCATCACAACCAACACTTCAATATAAATTCATTTCCATGTAGACTCACATGAACCACACATTTTTCATTACCGCCGTGATAACACACTTACACCACTTCAACAACTTTACTTGACAAAAACATTGTAAAACTCAAAATCTAGTTTCACATCAGTTTGGGTGTTCATAAATGGATACAATCCAATAAAAATTGGAAGAAAATGATGTATTTAAATGACTGCATTTTCCATTTGTCCAAAAATGAGGGAAGAAAATGTAAGTCCACATCAACATTCAAAATGGCTTAATGATTGATCTAGACAACTCCAAAGTGTTTATAATTTATAGATATAGTTGATGTGAGCTTTCAAAATGTCCAGAAAGCTTCTATCTTATCTAGTTGTAACAAACAACTTAATAAATATTGTTGCCTCAAATTGTGTGTTTAAAATAAACAACTTATTAATTCTCTATATGGTATCTGTCTAAGCCTATTATGGAATTCAACAACACCACTCAGCTTCCAATTCAATGGCGTTGTTCTCCCTAACCTCCAAAAATCCAAAGGAAGTTGTGGAATTGATCAACACCACCACGACTCACCTTCCAATGATCTTATTCATTCTTTATATGCAAATCATACTATGAAATGCAAATCACAAGTAATGCTACATCCTTCTGTTAATCATCCTAATACTCTATAACAATAATTCACACATAACTGATAACAATAAACTGCAACTTCCTTTGATTAAGTTAGTCAAGTTAGCAGTCTTCAAAGCAGTAGTTCAAGCAGTAAAGCAGTAGTTCAAACAACAAATACCACTAACCATCCGCACTAGAACCCTATCCTGCCTACCACTAACAATAAGTGCAAACTTTAAAGAGCTACAATCTTCTCCACAATGGAATTGGAAACAGAGAGAGAAAGAGAGAGAGTACTTGAGCTGAGAGACTAAGAATGAGAAGCCCCAGCTGCACGAGTGACAGTGAGATCGATTGAAATGTGAGCAACCCAAGAGTCAGAAGCAGTACCTGATGTTACAAACAAGTCATCCTCATGTTTGAGTCTTTATAGAAGAATCATAGGACATAAACCAAAGAAGGAATGCTAACCTTGTGGGAGCTAGCCGGCGAGAGTATTGAGCGAGACAGTGGAAGTGCCGTAAGCGAAACCACCTAAAACCAGAACCACCGTGGAAGCGCCGTTAGCACCGAGATTGGAGGCTGAGAGAACGAACAGTGGAGGCTGAGAAAACAAGCAGTGAAGGTTGAGACTGTGGGTGAGAGATAGGCGCAAGAGGGCAGCTTTTATAATAATAACAACATCGATTTTCAACCAAAAATCGATGTTAACGTATTTCTGTTAACATCGATTTTCTTAAAAACCTGGAAAATCGATGTTAAAGTGGTCATGTTAACATCGGTTTCCTTTAAAACCTGGAAAACCGATGTTAACAAGAAGACGTTAACATCGGTTTGACTTAAAATCGATGTTAACATGACCACGTTAACATCGGTTTTCCAGGTTTTTAAGAAAACCGATGTTAACTATGCTTTTTTAATTACGAGTTTGCCACCGTGTTTTCGTTAACATCGGTTTTTGAGAGCGATGTTAAAACCAATTTTTGTAGTAGTGATGTGTTGTTGTACTTGTGGTTTGTACTTGTGATGATCTCGTATCTGACGTACGTGTGGAGCAAATGGCTAAGAGGTGGTCTATGTCTTTCAGAGATTTTATGGACATGCAAACCTAGATGTAAAGATATGATTTTCCATTTTTGTTTCCTCTTTATTGTTATGTATAGCGTTGACCGATTCCATGTTTAGGCAATTTATCTTTTCATATGCATATTATGAGGATATTTTATTTGCTTTGATGTTGTATATATTTATTACGTAATGTTTTATCTTAATATCTTGCGTTTTAACTTTTGGGTCTTTAAAATGCGAAAAATTTATAAGTATTTTCATAATTAAATAAATAGAAGAGTTTTAAATGATTTAAAATAAAGTCTTTTACTTGAATTAGTTTTTAGTTCTATATAATAGCGGCAGATCGTTACAAAAGTTGTGCCTTTGAAGGGTGAATTTGCACGTTTTAAATCATGCATCTTTAGTGCATGGAATTCTTTGGCTGGACCCTCACAATATGGAGTCTGTTTTGGTGTTCTTCCAGTGTAGGAAAATTTGAATGAAAAGGATAAAACAACTGATGAAACAAAATGTCAGGTATGTAGGATGGAGGAGGAGACAATTTTATATGGGAATAGTTGCTGTTAAGAATAGTTTTAACAAGTTTTATATAATAATAGTTCTCCAATTTCTCTATGAACATTCATAGAAATGAAGTTTTACATGGGAATTTGGAAAGAAATGCTACTTGGAGAGCTTCATCAGATGGCATGATTAAAGCAAATTTTGATAGTGTTAAGAAGAATATGGGCACTGGACTCGACGCTATTTTCCAGGATCACAATGGCCAAGTCCTTGTAGGCTGTAGCTGCTTAGAAGCATGTAGAAAGGGTGCTAATAAATTCAAAAGAGGTATAAGCTCTTGCCTTTAGCTAGCAATCATAACTGCATCAGATTTGAGTTTGACAATATTTCAATTCGAAACAAACTATTTGCAATTGCTACAATAGTGGAAAAACGTGGAAATTAATTAAGGCTTAGGGGAGGAGTTATGTTCATGTAATCATAGGCACGGTCACACTTTACTCTCACTTGCATCAACTAGTAAGTTAGTTTTCACAAAGAGCTAGTAATCAAGCAGGTCATTCTCTTGACATTTGACTTTCTCATATTCATGGAAATGTACAGGATTAAAAGAGATCCCTTGTCAACAGGATCCTTTAATTGCTTTTGTCGTAATTAACGTACTCCATTGTTTATTTGCAATAAAATTCCAGTATTTTAACCCTAAATAAAAATTACACAAATAGTTTATCAATGTTATATGATGATAAATATTAAAAGTATTACAATTAGGTTATTTAATATTGGTTTAATGCATTTTTTCACATGATGGCTTGGATTTTATTTTTAAAATTAAAATTTTTATTGATATAATAAATCTAAAAATTTAAACACAATTTAAAATTAATTTTTTTTAATATATAGATAACCAAAATAAAATTTTGAATGTAAACTAAAATTCTGGTTATAATTAAAAAATTTATAATTTTTTTACTGGTTTAGTTATTTTATTAATTCAAACGATTTAGTTACTCAACTTAATTACATAAGTTTAATAGCTGAGCTTACATAAAAGAAAGCAAACCAAATTT
>PYAF01001975.1:1239877-1260257 GCA_007407185.1 Glycine tomentella
AATTTAAACAGAGTCGCCCTATATAACTAAATTTGTGATCAATAATTTTATTTTTAATTCCAATTCTATCAAAATTACAACTACATTTAATTGTAGTTTTTTATTATTTAGTATAAAAAGATTATAGTAAAGAGTTATAATTTCAAATTCAAATTCAAATTCAATTTGATTATTTAGATGGAGCATAAAAAATTAAACTAAAAATAATTTATTAATATTATTTAAAAATTATTAAATACATAATAACTCTATTCAAATATAATAAAATTATAAGTATACAATTAAAATTAAAAAGTCATTTTCTTCATTTTTAATATCTCAACATTGATGAACCTAATAAACAGACATTACAAAAACAGAAAATTATCATAAATGTTATGTTTAAATCAATATTGTTTGGCTTTCCCCCACTTATTAATAATCTTATTATGTGGGTAGTGTAAGGCTCATCAATTTCGGTGCTTTGGAATGACTCCAAGTTAGAGGACTTCTACTCTAGTAAAGGCTTGTCTCCATATATTTTCGTCATGTGCATGGAAAGATTGGCTCTGAGCATCCAGGGAAGCGTAACAGAGGTGATTGGGAAACCTATTTCGCTCTCGAGAGGAGGTCCTTCCCTATCCCACCTTCTTTTCGTGGATGATGTTCTTTTGTTTTGTAGGGCTTCGAGTGACCAAGCCAAAGTTGTCTGTCTCCTCAGTTTTGCGTGACTTCTGTGGTGTTTTAGGTCTCAAAGTTAACCAAGATAAGTCTAACTTTGTTTGCTCTAGAGGGGTTAAGGAAGACATTGCCCATATTCTTGACATTGGTCACACCCATAATATTGGCAATTAAGTACTTGGGATTCAAGCTCTTGACTGAGATAGTGTTGTTGAGAAGGTTGAAAATAGATTGACATCTTGGAAAGGGAAGTTGCTGAATAGAACTAGCCGATGATGTATGACGAACTCGATTCTAGTATCCTCTCCCATCTATCCTATACAGGTCCTGTGGTTCCCGAAGTCGGTGTTACAAAGTTGGACCAATGTAGTATAAGTATAACCATGATTTGGTCCTCCCTGATGAATATATACTAGGTGTGGGAATATGGCCTCTTGGGTGTTATTACTCTCCCTAAACTCCTGGGTGGGCTTGGTGTTAGAGATACTCGTGCTACTAACACTTTTCTCTTAGGGAAGTTAGTTTGGCATATGTAGCATGCTTTGGGTACAGATTCTGAGTTAGTATTTACAGGGTGATTAATTCTGTCTGTTAAGGCGAAACTAGGGTCATTGTATGGTAGCAAAGTGTGCTACAAGCTAGAGATACCTTTATTAATGTATCAACCTCGCTTGGGAGGAATTTTCGGCAATGACAGTGTCCTCACTCCCCTTGGGTTAAGGTGAATGTGGATGGCAATTGGCTGCGAGGGTTCTTAGACCATTTTGAGGAAAGCGACTCCCTTCGTGCAAAATTGCTAGCTATTAGACTGGGTCTTAGGCATGCTTGGGACATGGGGGAGCATCAAATCATTTGTGAGATGAACCGTCGGAATGCTCTTGAGGCAATCCAACATAGAGGGAATATTAGTGCTCTACATCTTCACCATGATGTAGTGTCAGATATAAGAAAGCTTCTCAACAAGAGTTAGCAAGTTGATCTGGAAACATTTTTTAGAGAAGCTAATGGTGTTGCTGATACATTGGTGGGGTGGGCCCAGCCAACCTTTCATTTACAAGAACTTAGTTGAATACCCCCATGGGAGTTCTTGTTAGGTTAAAGATTGACTAATTATCTGCTTTGTAGTTCTTTTTTCTTTTTGTCGTTTGTTTCCTACTAACAAAAAAAATGTTTAAATGAACTTTATATTTAAATGTATTTTTAAAATAATTTTTTATTTTTATTTTTATCTTTTAAGGCGATATTTTAGAAACCATTTATTTTCTCACAATGTCATTTTTATATGTATTTTTTAAGAATTGTAATATGGTAGGATTATCATACATGCACAAATATGATTCTAAGATTCTCAGAGTTTCTAAACATAAAAAGTAAAAATAGTTGGTCAAGTTCTAATTTCAAACTATAGTTGTACTTGCAGTGCTAGATGTCAGAGATCTAGATGTAACAATGCATTATCATTACATGTCAGCAAGAAAACTGATATATTGTGAATGACTTTATTTTTAGTTCATTTCAAACTTTTTAATTTAATTTATTTTATTTATAAAAATAATTATGAAATTTTTTATATTCAAAAACCAATAATCAAATAACTAATAACCCCAAGATAAAGCATTCATGTATTACAAAATCAATTAAATAAAATCCATGCGACTTATAGGGCTACAACATGTTTTCAAGAGATACAACCTTAAACATGTATATACAACTTTCATAAAGACATGTTTTTAAACACCTAGCTGGTCAACAGGTGCTGACATAATTAGCTTATTACTTTTCAAAAAAAGTTATTTATGATGACACAAATTTATAGGTAAGCCTGAAAATCTGTCGATAATTTAGTATTTTTGACAAATCAAAATTCATCAATAAAATACTCAGAAAATTTTAACCAACGAAATTTTATTGTCCATTAGTAATTACCGACAAAAATTACTATCGAAAAAAGATTATCGGTAATTTTAGACAGATATATTCGTCAAAATTTCCAACAAAAATATCTGTGGAAAAATACTGCTAAGCCTGCATGTTGCGATAAACTCAAAAGAATAATCTGTTTGTGCAATCTCGTATTCGGGCTAAGCACGCATGGCCAACTTGCTAAGCCTGCATGCTGCGCTAAGCCCAAAAATATCTCTATTTGGACTAAGCACATAGGTGTAGGCTAAGCGAGCCATGCATTATGGCTAAGCGTGCACTGGTTGCTAAGCAAAATTTGTAGAAAAATTTCACATACAATTCCCGCTAAGTCGGACAGGTGCATTAAACCCAATGATATCTTTGGAATTCTAATTACGTTAATTGGACTTAGCGCGCAAGTCTGAACATCTTTCCCAACATAACTCAATTTCCTATGTTTATGTGTGAATTTACACAGTTTCTACTTAACATATGAAGCTAAAATAGCTTAAGCCCAACAAAACCATACAATAAAATCCCACTACATTTACTGGTGAACAAATGAACCTAAATGAAGGACAAGCTAACACTATTCCTTAAAAACTAGTGATGTGTAAAAATAATTATTATTCCTACTTTTGATACACTACCATTGCAAGGTGTAATCTATATAATTATTATTCTTCTCTTATTTATTTTATACATGTAATTATTAAATTTTTGTTATGGAGCATAACTTGAAAAGATTCTTGAAGACCAATAAAATCATAAAAGCTTACACTCTCATTCATCTTGTCTTGTCTTAGCGTTTTTTTTTCCTTAATATACATGAAACATGCATTAACTTCTAAGGGTCGCATACTAATTTTCTCTCACACTTGCATTCTTTTATCAACCAAATCAACTAACTTTCTTTTGTAAGTACATTCCAACTTAGGAAACCAATCAACCATGTTACTAATCTTCTGGTTTGCATTAGACCATACTTCTAAACATTTTGAAATCTTGTTTTGGGACACTTGTAAGTATTAGTATAAACTACATGTGAAGGACTTCATTTACACATTAGACACCTAAAACTAGCTTAAACCTTAAAAAAAAATTAGATTTGAACCTTTTTGTGTTTAAGCTACTTACTTTTAGTATCCCTTTGAGTTCACAATCATATACTTCATATACATTAATTAAAATCAAAATTAGTATTAAAGCCATTGAAACCTTGCAGCTTACCAATTATTTCTTTTTAATTTTCAAAATCTCTCTATGCCTAGCTAGCATATCCTACGAAACATTTTGAGTAATAATTTCTCTCTACATTATGTGTTTCTATGTGTAAACATTTTGAATTTCTAAAGCTTAATACATGAACATTACAGTCATATGTGATTAACAGGAAATTAAGAGGTTAGGGACCATGCATTTTACCTTTTTGGTTGGACATATCAGACCATCAAAGATACCGAAGAATAGTATGGTTGGTAACTAGAAGTTCTAGTATTTGACAAATTAGACCAGAAAAGACATCTAAAACTCCAATCAAATTAAAATTAAACTTGGCTAACCAAACTAGGCAATAAGCATGCTTTTCTCTTTTTGAAACCAATTTCATTTAAGCCCACATCAACCATTATTGAACTGACCCAACAATGTCTTCACCAATGAAAATTAATGAAATAAACTGAAAACTATCAACAATTGCAAAATGATGCATAATTATTGAAAATTATTGAATAACCATGGTGGAAAATGGTGTATAATATAAAAACTATCAACAATTGCAAAATGTAGGACAAAGAGGACATTCAGGAAAGAAAACATTGCATGGGCAAAGGGTGTATATAGGTAAACAATTTAGTTAAACACTCATTCAATAAGCTCTTATTACATTATAACTTATAAATTTGGCTATGAAAATTATTGAAATAAACTAAAAAGAGCTTATTTTGACAAACTATACCAAGAAGCCCATTAACAAGTCATAAGCCCTTCCAAACTGGAGAAAGAACGCTTGCATTAATAACAGAAGTGAACAATTGCTATGGCTTACCACTCACAACGATCATTTAAACAATTAGTAATATTATATTTGTACACGGTTACTTACATGTAACTTATTAGTTCGCCTCGTTTATCATTTGCTTAATGTTTTATGTTCATTAACATCTCAATTACCAAGAGAAATCCTGGTGTAGATATAACATTGATGTTCAACAAATAGATAATGGGCAATTTGAGCCAGCTTTAAAACCACAAACACAAAGAACATTCTATCATCAACCCAAACTTAAAATATCATTTTTCCCAAAAGGATGAAGCCTCAAAAGCCCCTTAATAGCCACACTAATATCACAAGTAACAGCGTACATGATGGGGTTAAGAAATCACTAAAAACAAAACAGGAAAAAAAACTTTCAATCATAATTCATAAAGCTACTAATTTCATTGAAAAAGGAAAAAAATTTATGTCACTAAAAACAGGTATTGAAACCCCCCCTACAATCATCATTAATCTTGAACAAAAATTAATCTTGGCATATTCAGAAGAACGGGCAAAAGGATTTGCATAAAAAACAAATACGAGATTAAAAAGAATTACAAAAACAAAACCCCCTAATAGAACCAGCTCCTAAAATCACAGACTCGTTGTTCCACATGATCTTCAGACAAGAAAGGAGACTTAGACACCAAATCCATTTAAGTTTTTCAAATTTTGCAGAAAATATTTTCATGAATAAGTAAATGTAAAAATAAAATAAAAAAGCACAAACCAGCAACTCTGCGGGCATGACAGCAACTGTGTGGTGGTGTGTGTGATGGCGGATTGGGCTCAACGGCAGTAGCACGACCCTGTGGGTGAGAAGACATGTGCTAACGCCAGTGAGTGAGAAAAGCAGCAATGACGCGATGATGTTGTCGTGACGGAGGAGGCCTGGGCGCGACGGGGGCTCGTGGGATGGTGGCGTTTGGTGGTGGATTGACTAAGACAGTGAAGAGCACTATGGTGAGTGAAACGTGAGTGACTGAAACGGCTAGGGTTGGTTCTTTTTGTTTTGGGTCAATTTTAATTTTCGATGGATACATATTCCGTCGAAAATTTCGTTGGTAATTTTCGATACAACTAAATCCATGGGTAAAATCCGTCGGTAATTAATACTTTCCGACAAAAAATTTGTTCAATGGTAATGTTATTATTTCCAAAGGACTAGATTCCGTCAGTAAATGTAGTCGGTAATTCATAAGTTTCCGACAGAATACATTCCGTGGAAAATATTATGTCAGAAATAGCGATTTTTCTTGTAGTGACTAGGGTGTGTGATCCCTAAGGGCTAAAGTGAGAGTTCAAGGGAATGTCCATTTAAGGGATTTACATAGATGGTGACATGCATAGTTAGCTCGCTCATTGTAACTAGTCAACTTAGTGAAAAATCTTAAGTGCGGCTTAAAGATTGGACGTTGGTTAGGTTGACCTAATTAGTATAAAATATTGATGTACATTCTAATTCTTACTCTTTTAACTTACTCAATGGTGTTTATTTGCATATTTTGTGGATTAATGGTTTGGGTAAAGTAATTTTCTTTATCTATAATATAACATAATTGATTCCTTTGGGATTAAAGGTTGAGTACGAATTAATTTTAAAACAACTCAATTCATCCTGCCTCTTAATTTATTGATGCCACTTGATAACATATACTCCCCTTTTTCCCTAGCTACTTGGATCCTTTTTCTAATTCTATTATTCTTATATCACTTTAAAGGTGTGTTTGGTATGAAGAAGAGAAATAATATACCAAAGAAATTTTATACTTTATTATGTGGGATTCACACCTTTTACACTCTACATTAATTAAAAACATTAATTTTTATTTCTCCCCTCTAAATTAAACACGCCCTAAATCTTCCTCCCTGCCACATTCTATTCTTACACCCCAACCCAAAACGACTTACATACTAACTCAATATCTCAACACTAAGATCTACTCGAGAAAAAAAAAGTTCTGATATGAATCTATTGATGGATAGTCTTGAAAACAGGTATGGTTAACCTCTAATCCACCTTGAGCATACTTGATCTCCATTATTAGGCCTTGCAAAGCTTGTTTCATCCTCTTAGCCTTAGACTTAGTCATGGGACTTCCAATGTGAGACAAAGTGTCCCTAGGTTGACTTGTAGGATCTCCATCAAGTTCCATGCTAAAAAAATTGATCTAGTGGTCAAAGTCTGTTTTTTTAAAACAGTCTCTTTACTTAAATGAGTTTTGAACTGCTTTGTAATAAGGGCGTTCACGAGTTTGGGTCTAGTCGTCATCCGACTCGATCCAAGTAAGACCTAATAATAGACGAGTTTGATAACATGTTCTATTTTCTTAAATCTGACTCAACGTAACCATATAATTAAATTTACTATTATATATAAATTAATTATTAAATACAAAACACATAAATTTTTAACTCAGTTTATTAAATTATTAAATTAAACCACTCATGATTATTTTTAAGTTGTTTTTATCTTTGACTTGATTTTCTTTATGTTTTCTTATGTTAATATAATACTTTATTTCTATCAAAAATAAAAATAGCGTATTAGCATTAAAATCATTAATTTTATTAATAAAATAATGTCAAAGTTTGTCCTCTTTTGAGTTTATTAATCATTATATACTTACAAAACTTTAGGTGAAATCAAATTATTCTTCTAAAAAGATTTATTTTTTACAAAATAAAAAATAATTTTTAAATATTCAAACTTAACTAACCCAATCATTTATGATAGGGTATATAAAAAAAATCGCACAAATCTGACTCAATCCATTATGTAAAATTTTGATTGGACTAATAAACGAATTTAGTCAAATCCAACTCAATCCAACCCTACTTTGTAATTGATTCACTACAAAATAAAATAAAAACAAATTAATTTGGAAAAAAATTTAAAAAGTAGTTGAATTTGACTTAGTTTCATGCAAAATTCTATTAAATGCAAACACATAAAAAAGTGAAATTAAAAATATTAAATTATATTTCATGTGGAATAAGAATAAGAAGAGAACACGGAAAAAATATATAAAATAAGGGGTTTAATATGATAAAAAAATATTGAAGTAAGTATTATAAAAATGAATTATATAAATAATATCACTTTTTGAAAATGAAATGTCAAGAAATGCATTCAAATGTCTGAACGTGAGATAACATAGAGATTAGAAGAGCATTAAGTAATAATTGAAAGAACTACATGACAATGCATGACGCTTATTCCGTTCATTTTGGCCAAAGACTATCACATAATGGGGGAATTAAATAATTCTCTATAAGTATAAGTACATTGGTAATAAAGAAGAAAGGAAATTAATTCACCTCGCGCGAGAGAAAAGACGAAGAGTGCAGACAGAGACTGAGAAAAGGAGATTCCGTTTCAATCTCTAGGTGTATTACTCTGCACTTTTTACTTTATTGCATATGTAATGATGGTATGATTGATGAGAATAGGACCCTTTATATATTAAACTATTGTTTTTGTTACTTATTAGTTATTACTCTATTATGAATTAATGTTATTTTGATCCATTAACGAAGACCATCCACTTCTCATGTTATTGCGTGACTCAAAGAAGTAAAAACACATCCCAATGTCAAGATTATCCCCCATCCTTGACACAATAGTTCGAATCCTTGAGCAAACGTCCAACTATTTGGGTGAATATGGGTCACTCCAACGTTGAGGATTATACTTCTCTTTCTAAGACAGTAAAAGGAAAATGTGCATGGATCTTCTTTTAAAGTGTTCAATAAAAGAAGAAAAATGGTTCTTCATTTTATTGTGGAGTCAGGCACACTGAACTCAGGCTAAATGATTGTTTTTTTTACTTTCTTAATTTTTATTTTTAAGACCCAAATTTAAAATGATATTTATTCTTTTTTATAAGACTTAATTTATAATATTTTTTACATTAATTATTTTAAAACTAAATTTTTTTAAACTAAAAATACCTTTCATTAAAAGAAAAAGAATGTATTGACAACCATTAAAAGAAAGAGAAGTATTGTACAAAATGGTAAAATCACACATGGTCATTACTGTGGGGTTATTGTACACGTGTTTACCCTCTGTATCGACCCTGCTACAATAATTGTGTGCATTTCCACTCTTAGTGTCGATCCTGCTACAGTGACAACACACTTGTCCGCCCTCCGTGTCAGTCTTGCTACATGAGCGCGGACGTCAACTCTCAACAGTAGCTTATATGTTACGTTTGATTATCTACATTGGTGCAACCACCTTATCTCCTATTTGAATTACATAACTACCTGCTATTATCTGTTATCTTATCAACAGATTATCTAACAAACAAAGGCCAAGACCCATACTCCACACTATAAATACAGTTTCTCTCTAAACCTTTACTAAGGCACTTACTCAAAAATTCTCCATTCTTTTACTCGGTTATTCTTCTATAATTGATGTACTTACTTGAACGTTGAAGTCCTTTCCTTTGTTTTGCAGGTCCCCTTCCTTAATAAAGACGATTCTCCATCCGACGTGTGGAGTTTGGAACCCACTTGTCATCATACGTGGAATCTTCAAATTTTGGTAAGAACATTTGGCGCTCACCGTGGAGCCACAGTAAAACATACCCTGTAGTCTCGCATCATCACGAACCATTGGAACGTCCGTCAATGGTCAATACACGCTCTAGCATCAGATGTAGCACTCCTGTGGAGGCATCTAACCCTTCTCAGACTACCATGATGAATGCTGACACCTTTTAGCAACTCCAAAACCGCATAGCGGAGATGGAACGAAGACACCAAGAAGAGATCCAAAGGTTGAAAGTTGATCGTGATCAGCAGGAGGCCAGAACGAGACAACACCAGGGAGGCGAGCAGTCCCCCCTCACGAGGAACGAAACAACTCAAGGCGAATCGCACCCCAGCAACATGTCAACCATTTGGGCGGTCCCAGTTGAACACAGGTACACCGGCCATAAGGGCGAACAACACGGGGACATCCTTTTGTCGACCTATTATGGAAGAAGACCTTCCTCCTGGGTGGAAATCTCTCCATCTGGAAAGGTACGATGACACTACAAATCCTGATGAACATTTGGACGCTTATCTGACTCAGCCAACCTATACACGAACAATGACGTTGTACTGTGTCGAGTGTTTCCTACCTCTCTGAAGGGAGCAACTTTGACATGGTATGGTGGACTCCCCCCAAGGTCCATAGATAACTTCGACACCCTGGTCGAAAAAATCAACGCACAGTACGCAACTAGTCGATCTCATAGGATAACTTCCGCTGCACTGGCTACCTTGCGTCAAGCAGATGACGAACCTCTTCGAAGGTTCATGGAACAATTTGGACAAGTAACTGTTCAGATCAGAAATCTCAACCCTGAAGTAGCATTACGGCCTAGCAAATTCATGGATAGTCAATGCAAGTAACCTCCTTCTAGTATGGATGAAATTCGTGAATGCCCTAAAGGCTACATACAGATGGATGAGATGTCTAAGTTCTGGAATGAAATCAGACAGGCCGGACAGAAGAGAGAGAAGCAGGACGTGACAACCAAGCTCAATCCACTGAAGACAAACAAAAAATAGAGATTGGACAAGCACTAGCCTTTCTCGAAAGGACCCAGGTACGAGAGATACACTCCCTTGATGGTCAATCGGACCACAATCATAGAGGAAGTCTTCAACACAGAGATACAGGTAAGACTGTCGATACCATCATCATCACCTTCTCTCAAGCCAGGAGCGAACCCGAACAAATATTGTCGATTTTATCATGACAATGGCCACAATACCGAAGAGTGTTGGGCCTTGAAGGACAAAATAGAAGAACTTATCCAGGCAGGATATTTGTCATAGTTTGTAAAAAGACCTGACAATCCTACAACTGTAAATAAACTTGGGGGTTGATGAGAAGATCAGTACAGGAACCATGACAGAAACCGAGATGCTAATAAAAGACCTGCAGATAGGGAAAGACAGAGACAACAACAACCTAGACAGGAGTGTCAGCCTCCTCGCCAACAAGAGAACGAACCTGCTCAACACCATCGCGGGCGGATTCTCATATGGAGGCTCATCAAACCAGTCTCAAAAGAGACACTTGCATGCCATACGGGACATTGACATTAACTACATTGAAGTCCCCTCACCACAGAGCCTCCCTCCTATTACTTTCACAAATGTTGATTTCATAGGGATTAATCCTGTCAACCAAGATTGTTGGATATAGAGGAAGTTGCAAGAAGATTCAAAGCAAGAATAAAGAAGAAGCTTAATGATTGGCTTAAAGATATTTTTGCTTTTACATGCCCAATCAAGTATGAAGACATGTGCAATTTGTTTAAGTGTTTGATTCAAGAACATTGCTTTGTGATCATTGCATTGCAATTTGCATGTCTCATTGAACTTGCATACATAGGTGCAATTAAAACTTGAAAGCTGCTAAATAATTTCAAAAGAAAATAAATTCTCACGGCTATGTTTTTGGAAAAATGAAAACTTACCATTTTAATCGATTACACAGTGTTTTAATCGATTAAATGCTTTTGTTCTAAATCTGGAAAAGCCATGAAGAACACTTTAATCGATTACAAGATTGAGTTAATCGATTACATAGTGTATTTTGGAAAATCATACATTGCTGCTTTAATCGATTACCATTTATCATAATCAATTACAAGGTTTTTTAGAAAACTTTGCTTTTTTGCATTAATCAATTACATTGCGAAATAATTGATTATTCTATTCATAATCTTTTTCCAAATTGCCGAGAAACATTTTAATCGATTTTTTAGTTATTTTAATCTATTACATAAGGCAAATAATCAATTAAACCATTGGATTAATTGATTATTTTCAGTTAAATCAGTTTTTTTAAAAGCCTTTGTAAGTCAGTTATTTATAAATAGAACTTGTGTGGATTATTCAATACACTTGAGTGACTTACCAAAAAGAAACAAAGCTTTTTAAGTGTTCAATAAAAAGATTTCCTTGTGAGTAACACATCTAGTGAAGATCAAGATTTCTGAGTTTTAGAGAAAATGTGCTAAAGAAAAGAAGTTATCAAGATATTAATTCTGAGCAATAGAATTCATACTACCTGAATTGTGTGGTAATCTCATTTCGTTTTCATTCATTCATACATGAAGGATCACAGGTAGTGTTTATCTTGAATCACTCTTTTTAGATTTTCTAAGAGTTTGTTTTGTTGTGTTGTAATATTTCAAATTGATTCTTTATAAAGCATTCTAGAGAAGGGTTCTCTAAGTTTGAAGATTTGAGTAGGTATCTCAAGTGAAAATAATAGGAATACCTACAATAGCCAAGAGAGGGGGGGGGGGAATTGGTTAAAACCTTGGTATTTTAAAAATTAAATCAAATCAGAGTTTAGGATCTTTATCACTTTCAAGACCAATAAATCTTTTTACTTAATCAAATGTCTCAGCCCAAGAAATCAATAGATCAAAACAGAACTTGTTGAACAATGAATACGAATCAAAGAATCAATGACCAATGAATAAGATGAGAGATAGAGAAATAGAATCAAAGACACAAACAATTTATACTGGTTCACTTCACAATAGAAGCTACATCCAGTTTCTTCTAATTCACCCTGAATTAGAGTTCCACTATTATAAATTTCTGTTCTTACATGCAATTACAACATCTCCATTTATCAACCCTAGATAAAGAATAGAAATCTAAAACCCTATTAGATTCTAAGAGACAAAGAACCATAGAACACTACTCTATTCTTCACACTAGAGAACACTTCTCTAGATACAAGCAAGAACCCACTTTATAATAGCAAACTTACACAGAAAATAAAAAATGAAATTACAACCAGATTAAGGAGAGAGACAACCTGATGATCCAATGAATGTAATGTAGAATGAGATTACCAAATCAGGTTGATCATTAAAATACATTCAGAACATTCTTTCCTTAATCTTGAAATGGTTTCTTACTCAAAGATTGATTCAAAGACACATGATTGATATGAAATAGAGTAAGAAGTAATTAAGCACTGAAAATCACTTTGGAAAGCTTAGAATAATTGTGTGAGCTCAGAAATACGAATGGGTACAATCTCTCAAAGTTGGAAAACAAGTCAAGCCTTCAAACCTATTTATAACAGAATTGGTAACTAACTGTAATTGATTAAACGTGCCTAATAATTGATTAAAATTCTTATGTGATCGATTAAATTACCACTTAATCGATTAAAATGTTAAAGAAGCTTTCTGGGTTTCAACAACAAGCAAAATAATCGATTATCCCGAGCTGTAATTGATTAAGACAGAAAGCTATGTTTCACAAAATGAACTGTGTAATCGATTACAAATTTTGGTAATCGATTAAATCATAAAGCAGTCATTTTCTAAGTGAACTACATAATCGATTACTGATAATGGTAATCGGTTATCACAACAAGGCTTAAAATAATTTTTTTAACTATGTAATTGATTACATTAAGTAAGTAATCAATTAAAACCTTTAGCAAAGCAGTTTATTTTCAATCAAAGGTCAAATAATCGATTATTCCGATGGGTAATCGATTATAATGTTCATAAAAGATTTTTCAAATTGAACGAAGAACAAAATAATCGATTATATCAGTAAGGTAATCGATTAAACCAGTGAAAATAGTATTTTTCCAAAAAACTTTCAATCAGATTAAAACCTTAACCAAAATATACAAGCTTTGTTATTTTTTATGAAGACAATTTAAGTTTATGAATGGATGAGTAAACGCAATGCATGGATCATCAAATTAGCCTTTCTCTTACACATAATACAATTAAACAACTTCAAGACATCCAAGCATGTTGAAAGCTCAAAACCAATCTTGAATCAAATCCTTTTTAATCTTCATGATGCTCCCCCTATATCCAACAATCTCCCCCTTTATGGCTTTGAACATGCCAAATTCTTGATTGATTATATGTTGGACTTGAAGTTAATTGAGGGAACCAAAGTTAGGAAAACTTAAGCTTTGCAAACCTGAAAACAATTAAATCTCTTTGCCAAGAACAAGTGTTAAAGCATCTGTTGATTAATCCAACATTCATTTACATTTGTCTTAATTGGTTAATATTTATCACTTAGATACCCCTTAATTTGACAATCCATTCAAAGTAAGATTTAGGCAAAAATTGTGCAGAAAAATAGAGTAGAACAGAGTGTACTGCAGAGCATGAACCAAATCAATCATTTCTCCCCTATTTGGCTTATCAAAGTCAAAAACATGTAAAGCACAACGGATATTGAACAAGAGAAACATAATTGGATATTTTTATAAGTGAGGGAACCATTACAATTGTTGAAAATAAAATGAAAACATGAAAACATAAAAACAGAAGAAACAGAAAAACTACAAAAGCTAAAATGTCTTAGACCCTTCAAACATAACAGTAGCTTCAATATTGTCTAGCCTAGCCTTAATATCTTCTAAAGCTGAACTAGTTTCAGCCCTAAACTCATGATGCATAGTGATTAGGCCTTCCATTTTCTGAAGCATGAGTGACTCGAATTATGTGTAGAGGGGTTGAGCAGGATCCCTTTCTTCATCTTCTTCAGCATCTACTCCAACACCAGCAACAACAGGAGGTTCAGGCACAGCTTGTTGGCCAGCCATCTGCCATCCTTGAGGTGTCTTGATCATTCCTAGCTTGTTGAGATGCTTGTCTTTGATGAGACTATTGCTTGAGTTTGTGTGGTCCACTACTTCATTTGAGACATCTATTTGGAAGTAGTCTATAAATCTACACACAAGCACAACATAAGGGAATGGGTAGTTTACTAGCCTTTTAGATTTCAACATGATCTCCTCAAGAATGAGAATCCAATTCATTTGAATTGAATTCTTGAGACCATACACTATTTGTAGGTCTTCATCTGTTGCTTGGGCATGGTTTATGGCTTTAGGTGTGAGGATATATGTAATTATGTAGTGTAGAAGCCTATCCTCATGGGTCATGGGTCCAGTACCTAGCCTAGTTTTCAATCTCCCTATAGGTATCTACCCTATTATAACCCTCAAGATTTTCATCAAATTTTCTTTCTCCTTCAAAGGAAATACCAGCAACTGCCTCCCACACCTCATGGGTGATTTCCATGGGCTCTCCATTTACTTGGGACCTTAGTATCCCATCCATGGATCCCTTGGCATAGGTGTAAAACACCTTGACCAATTCAGGGTAAAAGGTACCCTTTAACTCCACAAACTTCCTTAAGCCCTGGGTTTCTAAGAAGGCAAGAAATTGAAAGTCTTCCCTAATGAACCAGTCAAGCTCTAAATACTTAGGGGAACATACTAGTTATGTGGCATTAAGCTGGAGATATGTCATACGGTCTATTTTTGTGGTGAACTAAAGATCTAACCTATTGGTAGGAGGGGCGTTAGAAGTTTTACCAGCCTTTCTCTTAGAGGTTTTGGTTCTCTTAGAGGTAGACATTTTTAGGGCTAGACTTAAACAGAAGAAAGACGCAGAAAATTGAAGGATAAGAATGAAGGTAGGTGTGATTTCTTCCTTCACAATAGACTGTATTTATAGAGAGTTTTAGGCTCCAAGTATTTGAATTTTGAATTAAGTAACTGTTAGAATGAATTAACTCACTACAGAGGATTTAAATTTGAATTAGGTAGAAGTTGGGCAGTTACAACTTCTAAGAAATCTATCAGATTTTGCAGTAACTCCATAAATAATCGATTATTTCACTTGTGTAATTGATATTTCACAAGCAGAAACACTAATAGCACACACAGTAATCGATTAATTCGTAACGTAATCGATTATTTTACAAGCATGCAGAGGTAGAAGACAATCTGTAATCAATTATTTTATGATTTAATCGATTATCACAAAGAGGTTTGAATTTCAGAAACATATAGAAGTTTGTGTAATCGATTAATCCGACATGTAATCGATTATTCTAGAAGGTTATGAATTTGAAAAAATTGATTCTCAGTATTTTAATCGATTACCATTCACTATAATCGATTATTCCAGTGAACTTTCACCTTGTAAAAGAGTTTATGATCAATGTAATCGATTAATCCGACTCTTAATTGATTATTACAGAAACATTCAGTTTTCTGAAAATGAATTTATATGTAGAATAATCGATTATTGTGTTTATGTAATCGATTACATAGGCTCAGTTTTCACTCTGAGTCATGATTTTAATGATTTTATCGATTAATCCGACACTTAATCGATTATTACAGGACATGTATCAAAAATAATAGGATTTATGCAGTATGACATGGAAATTTTAAGTTTTTGTGATGAAGGATTCAATTGACAAATAATTTCTCATGAAAAGGTACACAACATTCAAGCTAACAGAGATTAGATTCATCCAAGATTCCTAGCATGTTTCTAAGAGCATAGAATCTATCTCTAGCCGATGGTTTAGTAAATATATCAGCCAATTGATTATGAGTGTCAATGAAATCAATTTTGATATTACCTCTTTGAACATGATCTCTGAGAAAATGATGCCTTATCTCAATATGTTTGGTCCTTGGGTGCATTATTGGGTTCTTTGAAATGTTGATAGCACTTGTGTTGTCACATAGCAAAGGTATTTCTTTCAATTCAACTCCAAAATCTTGTAATTGTTGCTTCAACCATAGACTTTGTGCACAACAACTTCCAGCTGAGATACATTCAGCTTCAATAATTGACAAAGCAACACAAGATTGTTTCTTGCAATGCCATGAGATCAATGAACTTCCAAGTAGATGACAAGTTCCACTAGTGCTTTTTCTATCTAACTTACATCCTGCAAAGTCAGAATCAAAATAACCAATAATATTAATTGAAGCACCTTTGGGATATCAAAGACCAACTTTTGGTGTAACCTTGAGATATTTAAGGATCCTTTTGACTGCTGTTAGGTGAGACTCTTTGGGATTTGCTTGATATCTTGCACACAAGCACACACTTAGCATTATGTCTGGTCTACTAGCTGCCAAATATAATAATGATCCAATCATTCCTCTGAATTTTGACTCATCAACCCTCTTTCTATTTTCATCTGAATCAAGGTAGGTTGATGTTGCCATTGGAGTTGCAACATCTTTACATTTCTCCATTTCAAACTTTTTGATCACTTCAAGGCAATACTTGGATTGGTTGAGAAATGTTCCATTCTTCATTTGCTTCACTTGAAGTCCAAGAAAGAATGTTAATTCTCCCATCATTGACATTTCAAGTTCTTTCTGCATAGCTTTAGAAAATTCCTTGCACAACAAATGGTTAGTTGAACCAAAAATTATATCATCAACATATACTTGAACCAATAAGATATCACTCTTATGCCTTTTGATGAACAAGGTTTTGTCAAAATGACCTCTTGTGAAAGATTGTTCAAGCAGAAACTTGCTTAGTCTTTCATACCAAGATCTGGGAGCTTGCTTTAATCCACAAAGGGCCTTTTTAAGTTTAAAAACATAGTTTGGATGTTTAAAATCAGTAAAACCAGGAGGTTGTTCACCATATATATCCTCCTCATTGTATCCATTTAAAAAGGCACTTTTAAAATCCATTAAACATGCAAATGCAAGTAATAACCTAATGGCTTCCAATCTTGCAACTGGAGCATGGGTTTCCTCATAGCCAATGCCTTCTTCTTGGTTGTAACCTTTTGCAACCAATCTAGCTTTATTTCTGACTATGATTCCACTCTCATCAAGTTTATTTCTAAAAATCCATTTTGTGCCAATGGGTTTGAGAGAGGATGGTCTAGGAACAAGTTCCCAAACTTCATTTCTCTTGAACTGATTTAACTCATCATGCATGACATGCATCCAATGTTCATCAACTAAGGCTTGATCAATATTCTTAGGTTCAATTTGAGAAACAAAAGCCATATTACAACATAGATTTCTTAATGAAGATCTAGTAGATACTCCCTTTGAAACTTCACCTATGATGTTGTCAAGTGAGAGGTCTCTTGTTGTTCTCCAATCTTTTGGCTCTTGAACAGGGGTTGATGGTTTTATTTCAGCACTTGGTTCTTCTTTCTCTTTATTTATGGAATCATTAAGCTGAATAAAATCTTCCATAGGACCTGCATCTACATCACACTTCTTTTCCTCTTTAGAGGGATTAGACTCATCACAAATCACATGTACAAATTCTTCCATGCACATTGTTCTTTTGTTGAAAACTCTATATGCTTTACTATGTAATGAATATCCAAGGAAAATTGCTTCATCAACTTTAGCATCAAATTTTCAAAGTGATTCTTTCCCATTGTTTAATACAAAACACTTGCAGCTAAAAGCTCTCAAATAAGAAATGTTAGGTTTTCTACCTTTGTATAGCTCATAAGGAGTTTTCTTTAAAATAGGCCTTATAAATAATCTATTCAAAGTGTAGCAAACTGTACTTACAGCATCAGCCAAAAAATATTTTGGCAAATTTGTCTCATTAAGAAGAGTTCCAGCTCCTTCTTCAAGAGATCTATTTTTTCTCTCCACAACACCATTTTGTTGAGGTGCTATTGGAGCTGAAAAATTGTGGTCAATTCCATTTTCTTCACAGAATTTTTCAAAATGTTCATTTTGGAATTCTCCACCATGATCACTTCTTATAGAGATAATTTTGCTACCTTTTCATTTTGTGCAAGCTTGGCCATTTTTCTAAAAGCATGGAAAGCATCACTTTTGGATTTCAAAAACAGAGTCCAAGTAAATCTAGAGTAATCATCTATAATGACAAGCCCATAATAATTGCCTCCTAAGCACATAGTTCTAGAAGGATCAAACAAGTCAATGTGAAGTAATTCAAGTGGTCTAGAGGTGGAAACAATGTTTTTACTTTGAAAATTATTTTTTGGTTTGTTTCCCCTTTTAACAAGCATCACAAAGTTTGTCCTTTTCAAACTTAAGTTTGGGCAAACCAATTACTAAATCCTTTTTAATTAGCTTGTTCATATGATGCATGTTAATGTGACTTACCCCTCTATGCCACAGCCAAGATTCATCAATGTTGCTTATTAGATATGAAGTGTTGTGAAAGAATGCATGATCAATTGAAAGTAAATAAATGTTATCTTTCCTTTTACCTATGTGAATCACTTCACCACTTTGCCCATCACAAATCATGCAGCAATTCTCATTGAATGAGACTTTGAATCCTTTATCACAGAGTTGGCTTATGCTTAAGAGTTATGCTTCAATCCTTCAACATAAAGAACATTTTTGATTTTGGTTTTGAAGCTATCTCTAATGTTGCCTTCTCCAATGATCTTTCCTTTGTTATTATCCCCATCAGTGACATATTCTCCATCTTTAAGAGTTAGATTTGTAAGCATAGACATGTCACCCGTCATATGTCTAGAGCATCCACTATCAAGGTACCATAATGAGGATCTAGCTCTTAGACATACCTGCAAAAATCAAATCAATTTATAAAGGAAGGTACCCAATTGAGGTTAGGTCCATAGGGGTTAGCAACTTTCTTTTTCTTTTGAACCCAAATGCAATCTCCATTAGGCACATAAATTCTCTTAGCATAGCATTTGTAAGATGTATGTCCTTTTTCCATATAATAGTTGCATGTTACAGATTTTGATGATTTTCTCAAGAAAACATTTTGATTGATCTTTGAGTTTTTGAACTTCTTTTGATTCTTCTGCTTTGGAGGCACAAATATAGTTTTTCCAAAGGATTTTGAGCCTTGTTTGTACCCCAAACCAGAAGTATCTCCAGCATACTTTTGCACACTTAACATTTCAGCCAGGTTGCATTTTCCTTGTAAAGCTTTCTCAAAAGATCAATTAAATCACTATTCTTGGATAAGAGTAACATGTATTTTTCTCCTTGACTTTTTTTGTAATCATCAAAATCTTTTTGCAGCAAGTTATATTTGTCAACATTAGTAGAAAAAGAAGCACATACACATCCATTCATTTTGTAACTTGAAACAAGTTTTTCATTTTCTTCTTTCAAGTTGCAAATTTCAGTTTGCAATTCAGTATTTTTTGTAATATGCCATCTAAGATTTCCTTTGAGTTATTGGAGTTTGCAAGATTTTGGGCTTCTTCATGCATTTCTTGGAAAACATTAATAGCTTGTTCAAGTTCAGAATTTACCTCATCTCCATCACTTGATAGATCATCATCTTCTTCATTGATTGTGGAGGTAAGACACATGTTTGCTTCTTCATTTTCAGTTGAAGATTCTGAAACAAGATCAAGCTATGTAGGCTCTTTTAGATTTTCCTTCCTTCCTTCCTGATGTGTTGCAAACACATCTTAATTATAGCTTAGTTTTAGGTCATATTTATATTGAATAGTTAGAAAATAGCTCTAGAATTAGTCATATTTAGTATTTTGTATTATATAGGGCATTCTAATACCATTTAAGCGTTTGCACTTCACAATCCACGCGACACGCGCCAATCCTTTCTGCCAAACTACGCGACTCGCGTGGAATCGCGCGCAGGTCGCGTGGTTATGATTCTCCTTCCTGAATTAACATATATCTGTTTCGAAAATAGGAGAGGGTTTTTGGATCAGTTACTAGAATTAAAATACTCGATATATAGGACACACCTAGCCTGAAATAGACACACTTGGAGAGAATTATACAGAGAATAGAGAGTTTTAGTGAAGGCAAAACCCTAGGAATCAAGATTTGAGTCAAAGTTCTGCAGAGTCATGTTTCATCCAATTGCTTTGGTGTTCTTGAAGCCTATGGCTAGCTAATCATCTTATTGTGGAAAGGCCATGAACTTATGAGTTTCCTTCTGTAAATTGACTGGTATTAAATGCATATGT
>PYAF01001975.1:1268431-1280500 GCA_007407185.1 Glycine tomentella
TCATTCATGCGCCCCTCTTTCTTTAAGACAGGTATCCAAACTCCTTCTTGGGCCAACAACCATTATTAGGCCCAAAACCTTTAATGCTATAATGTCATGACAATAAAGTGTTAGTGTGTGACCCATTAGGCCCAACATAGTTACTGACATAAATGAGTTTGGGCCCAACAAGGCCACTACCCATTTAATGACAACACAGAACACTAGCAATGCGTTGTTGCTCCAGAACTAGTTAGGTAAATGATAAGATCATCATATTAAATCTATTTGGTTTTCGTATGTATTTCCTTTCGTCTCGATTACCTTCCTATAAAACCTAGGGTAAGGAAACGTATCAGCCCTTGCGGTCTAGGGTAAGCTTTAATACGAAATAGGGAGTCTCCAATTTTACTGACTCTAAAGGCAAATCATCTATGATTTCTTTTACTATGCATAAATTCCCGAGTCCTGCAAATGTCATCCCAATTTCTCCGAGTTATAGATAACCTAATCTCTCACAGAGATTTGACGAATCCCTTCAGCTAGTTACCCTAGACTCGTGTTCTTTCAGGACATGCTCAAAGGTATACCTATGTGTTTCCATGTTTCAGGAAAACGAGGTATACAATCAAAACATGTCTTCTAGAACACAATCTAGGTGAAAACTTCTGGTCTAAGGAAAGACACACCCAAATAATAAGAGATTACTCTAATGATACTATCTGTGAGATTTCCTCATAGAGTCTCTTTGTGGGTTCGTTCAGTGCGAGCTATACCCTTATAGGTCCATCCATGACTTTAGCTAAGACATCTCTATGTCTGCAGCTCATGAGGTCTTTACCTTGTATCTGCATACAAGTAGATAAGTCGTGCTAGTCTTACCCGAGATTGCTGATCCCCATTCTCAGTGTCTCTAGACTAGGAACTTAAAATTTAGGAGTAGACATCTGGCATCCTTGAACCTCATGATCGTGATCCCATCACTGATATTCAAGAGATACCTATTCTATTCTAAGGGTTTTATCAGTTACTCATATATTAATAATGATATCGAGACAGAATATGAAGCAAGATAAAGAGTGCTTATAATTTATTCATGACAATATGAAAAGTACATGTACGTCCTAATATAATGAAAAGATTGTCTCTAGGACATCCATGTACTAACAGCCTTATCTACTGCTAAAGCTAAATATATTTCTGCTGGAAGCTGCTGTGCACAAACTCTCTGGTTGAAGCAACAACTACAAGAGTTTGGTGTTGAGCTACAGGAAATTTCCTTGCTTTGTGATAACACAAGTGCAATCAACATATCTAAAAATCCAGTAATGCACTCAAGGACTAAACACATTGAGATCAGACATCACTTTCTCAAAGATCACATTCAAAAGGGTAATATCAAAATTGAGATTGTTGAAACTAATAATCAACTAGATGATATATTCACTAAACCCTTAGCAAGAGATAGATTCTATTCACTTAGAAACATGTTAGGAATTTTTGATGAATCTAATATATCATAGCTTGCTTGCTGTGATAATCTATATGATATTACATGTCATCTAGCAATATCATCACATGTGCTTGAAATTCGAAATAGAATGCATATACTCTATTCTTTCTGCATAATGCTCTGGTTTAATCGATTACCATTCGGAAGAATCGATTATTTGATGCTTAACCTTGATTTTTAGAGACATTTTCTGTGATATGTAATCGATTACGCTATCGGAATAATCGATACACTTCATAAAAAATTGGATTTTGATTTCTGTCTCACTTTGTTTTAATCGATCACCTTACGAAATAATCGATTACATCTCAAAGAAAATACTTCTCTGTTCTAATATTCTCTATTTTAATCGATTATCCTTCGTTTTAATTTATTACACTTCAGTGAAAACTCTCCTTTGATTCAAATGCTACCTGCCTTAATCAATTACTTAACGGAATAATTGATTACTGGTCTATTATCTGCCTTGATGAAGAATGAAATAATCGATTATGTTTCTTTTGTAATTGATTATGTATGGCAATTACTGAAACTCTATAGATTTTTTTGAAAATGTAAACTGTCAGATTTCATTCAAAATTTGAATCTATAACTGTAGAGTTATGGCCTAGGAACGTGTAGTAATAGTTACAAAGCTTAAAATTCAAACTTGAGCACAAATTGTTTATAAATTTAGTTTTTCTCAAGAGAGAAATTCACACCTTAATTCCTTCTCTCTTCAAGCTAGCTCATTGAGTTTCTGAATTTTCTTCTTTGCTTCTTCTAGCCCTGATTTTGAAATACCTTTCCTACATAATGTCTACCTTTAAGAGAGTCAAAATTGGAAAAGAAAGGTTGATGAGCCATCCAAATCCTCAGGGAACAAATTGCATTCTTGGTTCCTTGAAGAAAAGGATAGAATGACCTATACCAGTTTAATGCCACCAAATTAATCATGCCCCCTAAATATCTGAACCTTGACTTGTTTGTCAAGGAAGGTTTTCAATTTCCTGACCTTCTTGAAATTCAGGGATTGAAGAAGTTTGTAGAACTTCAGGGTACCTTTTATCTTGAGTTAGTGAAGGTGTTCTACACCTGTATGAAGGCTACCATGGAAGGAGTAATTCACTCCCAAGTAAAGGGTGTTACCATGGTGATTGATGAAGAGGTTTGGCAAGCTGTAGCTGGCATCTCTCCTGATGGAGCCAGGAAATTTGAGGAAGAAATAGGTGGTTATAATAGGATTGACACCTATAGAGGGATCCTTCAAGACCTTCAAGCTAGGCTGAAGCTAAGGCTTGGCACAGGAAATATGACTAGTGATGGAAGACTTCTTCACTATCTCATTACCTACATCCTCACTCCTAGATCTACCAATCATGCATAAGCCACAGATGATGACCTACAACTTGTGTATGTCATCAAATTTGCTACCCAAATTAACTGGCCACTTGTGTTTGTTGAAACTATGCTAAAGGCAAAAAGGTTAATCAGCTATAGTTTTCCATATGCTGTATTAATCTCCAGATTTATTGATTACTTCCATGTTGATGTCTCTGATGAGATAGTTGACAATGTAACGACCCGCCTCGTCACTACGATATCACTAACTCTAGATCGTGCAATTTCAATTTTAATATGAAAACTCCATTAATTTGATTATGAAAATGGTAGTAATTTTTTTCGTAATAATACCATTATTATACACACAATAAAATTACATAATTGAATACACATGTATGCATATATTGAACCAGTACATGTCATTTACATATCAAAACTTAATTTGATTTTACATATATTTACACCTGGAATCTTACATGACCAACAAAAAGAATCGAAGAACTAACTAAGAAAGAGTTGATTAACAAAACACAACTATTTTCTAAAAAGAATTTCAACGTCATCACGTCAGCTTGGCAGCTCCAACAAAAAGAATCTCCCTCCAGGTCACCTACTACTGCTCATCTGCTCCCACGAACGAAACTTCGCGATCATCACAAGTACCAACCACACGGTACAACAAATGCAAGGGTGAGTTTATTATATAAAACCAACAAACATCAGATAGCAACAATTGGGAAGGAAACAACATTAGTCACCACAATCACTAACAAAAATCCGTGATTCCAATGCACACTCAACAAACAAATCATCCAATACATTTCACAACTCAAACAATCATGCATAGAATGATGCATGCACCTGACTCATCTATTAGCATGCAATGTGGTACCATCCTCATGGAAATAGCCTCTCTCGAGAAAATGATGCAGTAGCTCATCAAGGTCACTCTGTCGTGCACAAGCCGCTCCCGCCCATGGTGATCAACCCTAAGTCACAAGGGAGTTCCAAACAAAGATGCCCCCTAGTACCTCTGTACCCTACTGCCACCATCATATTTCCATCAATGCAAATGAAGTATGAAACATTAGCATCATCAATGTATGACCCGGCTAGGAACACATCCTTTCTCACAAGGGTAATTCATCATACAACCCCCATGTACATGCATAACACCCCAATATGGGCTCACCGATGCACTGCCCGTGGCTAGGAACACATCCTTCCTCGCAAGAGTAACCAACTGGTCACTGCATCCCACGTGTACATACACAACATACAACCATGGGCACCATCAATGTATGACCTGGCTAGGAACACATCCTTCTTCGCAAGAGTAACCAGTCATACACCCCCATGGGTATCCATGTATATCCACATCACACAATGACAAGCATGGGCACCATCAATGCATGACCTAGCTAGGAACACATCCTTCCTCGCAAGGGTAACCAGTCATGCACCCCCATGGGTGTCAATATATATCCATATCACATCATCTAATTTCATCATCATACATATCAAAGTCATCTCATTTCAACATCATCAACTACATCAACATTATTTCATTTGTCCATTATCAAACACATCATCATTATCCCATTCAATCATCACCAACACATCAATAACATCTCATTTCAAGGTTATTAATGACATCAATATCACCTCATTCATCCACAATCCATATTACCACAAGACTGGTATTTTAGGAAATTCCTAAATTAAAGAGGAGGACTACAATATAGAAAACACAGTCTTATGTCCATTTAAAAATTAATAAAGAATTAAATAGGAAAACATATTATAAAATTTTGGACAGAGTCTCCTCTGTAATTAAGACTTTTCCGAAAAATCCAATCATCACAATAATAATATCATTCACAGTTTTATCCATCAACAAGCCAATTCATCGCATCCCAATAGTTAAAAACATTTTTTCTTGAAAATGAGCACACACAGGAACAAACACATATCAATCATAAATACATTGCATCCCATTAGTTAAAAACGTAGTTTTTCTTGAAAACTAGCACACAGTAGGGATAGACAGTTATCTTCATAGTTGGACTCCCTGGCCCCAAACTATCGTACCAAAACTATAACTAAATAATAAACTCCCTTACTTATCTATATCCCTCTGTTAGCTCCTTGAAACGTCGTTTTAGGATCTCTCAAGTTCATGTGCTTTGGCCCAAACGCGAAGCTCTATATACCAAATTAAAGATAATTTAGTATAGATTTCATAAACAAGGCTAACACTAGCATTCGGGGTCAAATACCCACTCAAATTTAAAAAGAGGCTAAAATGATGTTTTAGGAGTCCACATCAAAAAACATCATTTTGTAATTCCGATCACACCAATGTGACCAGGGTTCAACAAGGATCATAGAAATGACATCATTTTCATAAAAAGGAGACTTTTACAACATCTCATTTTCAAAGGGTTTTCAAAGGAAGTATAGAAACAACCAATAACGGTTGTAAGAGACATTAAGAAAAGCTTAAACTAGCTAGAAGAAGACAAAGGAAACTAAGGTTACCTCAAAGAAACCAAGAAAGGAGGATTTGAGGCTCCATTATGTACCGAATCCTTGGATTGTGTTTTGAAGATTCTGCTCTGATTAAAGTGTTCCTCTTTGTGCGGTGGTCCAACGACAAGCAACGGTGGTCTTGGGTGGTGGAGGGTAATGGTGGGAGGTTGGGGGAAGCTTTGGGTGGAAGAAAACCCTTCATTTTCGTGATTTCTCGCTGTTGGTTACTATTTATGACCGCCTTCACTCGCCCAGGCGAGCAAAAGTGCTTGTAAAATTCGCCTGGGCGAGCTAACCAGATTCTAGAATTTCTGCTTCAGTGAAAAAATAATTTCTCACGCTCTAGACATTATTTTGAGAATCCCAACGGTCAAAAGTTATCTATGTGGGTTACGAACCCACCTTTAAAATTTTAAGGAGATGCAACGGCTAACCAATCTAGAATAGTGATTTTACTAAAATAAATTTTTGGGTCAAACTTGAAATCACACAATTCAACGCAGCTTAAACAAACTCCGCATAACTTGACATCTACAACAAGCAATTGTACATTTTCAACTGACAATATAATGAACACTTATGCAAATAACCAAGAGGCGGGGTGAATTGGTTTTACCTCAGAGTTTTAAAATTCCTTTCAAAAATGTTACAGCAGAAGACTTTCAAGAAGGATCGTATCTTTAAAAAACAATTAAGAAATCAATTTTCTTCACCTTCACTTTAACAAATACTTTCACTTTAACCAATCAAACCAGTCTTATGCTGTGACCAATCTTGTGATATGAACAAAAAATAATACTTCAAGAATAATATGAACATAAACAGAAATATTTAAACACAAAAGATTTATACTGGTTCACCTTTCAACCCCGGAGGTTACATCGAGTTTTCTTCTAACCAAACCTTGATTAGAGTTCCACTATAACAAATATAATATCTTTACCCTCCCTAGGTAAAATTCAAAATCTAAACCTATAGATTTTTCAAAAGATCAAGAACCAGAGATCCGCTCTCTGTTCTTCCTTCTAGAAACCTTTCTAGAAAAAGCTTTAAAGACTACAATTTGTTATAAGAACATTCAATACAATCACAGCACAAATATCAATAAAAAATAACCAAGCTTATAGTTCAAGAAAGATATCACCTTTTATTCCTCAGTAAATTCAATGAAATGAATGATCTAACCAAACTGAGAATGTGTGCAAATGATCTTTCTTGATGACTTCTTTAATCAGAAAGCTTGAACAAAACTTCACATCATGTAGACAATGACTAACATATCATGTAAAACTCCATGACTTTTAGAATCTTTTGATTTTCTAATCTTTGTCTTGCTTTTGAGTTTTAAGAACTCTAGAAAGTGATTTTCTCAATGCTTGTACGAAAACTTCACAAAATATTTTCATATTCAAACTCAGTGCAAGTTGTTCTATTTATAAAAAATAGACTTAACTAACTGTAATCGATTATTTCAACCAAATAATTGATTAAAGTGTTCATCAGGAATCTGGAAAAATGTCAAGAACAAAATAATTGATTAAGTCACCTTGTAATCGATTATTCCAGATGACCTGAGTTTTCTAATACACATGGATAATCGATTAAATTCCCAAATAATCGATTATCACAGACAATGTGAAAAACTCATCGATGCATATTTAATCGATTACAAATATCTGGTAATCGATTAAACCAGATGAAAATGCTTTTGTGAATTAGGCAGTGATTCAGATAATCAATTATTCCGTGATGTAATCGATTATCACAGAGCACGTCTATTTTAGTGTTTAGCACATTTAATCGATTACGAATCAATGGTAATCGATTAAAATGTTCATAAGGCAATGTACAGACCTATTCACATGCATTTAATTGATTATATCATATATGTAATCGATTAAAATAGTGCAAACCAGTTTTTGTAAAAATCTAATTGTCTTTATGACTTAACATCAAATTACTTATTACCATATGATTAAACATGATTAAATGTATGTATGAATGCATGATTTAATCAAGATAAGTGAGGATTATGAGGCTTTAACTACTTGAACCAAGCTTAAGCGAGAAATTACAAATGCCATCAATTGAGTGGGCATGTAAAACATCAAAACTTGCTTTCTTCATTCTTCTTGATTCCATATCTTCATCTTCCTTATAGCTAACATCAACTAATCTAAACTAATCAAATAATCAAATAACACAAGAAAATTTCAGGGCGTTACAGACAATACCTCTGATATTTTCAGTCTCATCAAAACCAAGCATCTCCAAAAGCTTGGTCTGACAAAAACACCACAAGGGTGGAAAATGGTGGGTGAGCTGCAACAACCTGAAGATGCTGCTGGATGAGGAGGAAATGAAGATGAAAGAGCTGAAGCTGAGGCTGAACAAGGTGCTGCTGAGTACCAATACTTTCCTTTTGAATCACTAATGGTTCAAACGATGGAAGCTTTACTCACTCTTCATCATGAACATAGGATTGAGACAAATTCATCTTTTGATGAGATGAAAACTAGGCTTGAAAATATAGAAGCTAGGCTTATTCAAGATGATGTTAACAAAAAATAGCTAGCCTTTTATGTTTTCTTGCTTATGGTTTACTTTGGTGTTGTCTTAGTTTATGTTTGTTTTAATTTTTTATGCTCTGTTTTATGATTAATGTACTGAGTTATTTCTATTAATGAAATGCAGTTTTATTTCTTACCTCTATTTTTTTATTGATTTTTTGTCTTTAATCAGCCAAATAGAGGGAGAAATAATCAAATAATTGATGTTTTGTTCTATGCAAATGCTATTTTTTGCTCCACTCAGTTTTTTTTTTTACAAAAATGTCTAAGTAAGGGGGAGCAAATGATTATGAAATGCATGAATACTTGAAACTTAATATACTAAACACTTGTTCTTGGCAAAAGGTTAATTTGTTTCAAGTTGAATAAGCATAATGCTCATTCCTATCTTTCATTCCTCAAGGAAGTTAAAAGATATATTTCACTCTCAAGGAACTTCAATGCTAAACAAATGATCAATTGAATTTGAATTAAATTTGGCATGTTAAAAGCCAAAAAAGGGGAGATTGTTAGATATATGGGGAGTTGGAAGAAGGGGCTGCATGTTTATCAAAGCAAGGCTGGAGTATTTGACTTGAAATTTTAGCTTTTTACATGCCCAATTATTTTGATGGCATTTGTAATTTGTCTAAGTGGTTCAAGTACATTGCCTAGTGATCCTTGCATTGCATAATTAATTAACATGCATTCATATGTAGTTTATAATATTAAATGTTTGCATTTGCAAAGAAAATCACATGGCTTATGTTTTTGGAAAAATCAGATTTTGCACTGTGTTAATCGATTAACAGTATTATGCAATCGATTACATATGTGTGTTAATTTATGGAAAAGCCATGATGAACACTTTAATTGATTACCACTCTTCAGTAATCGATTACCAAGTGTTATTTTCAAAATATGTCTATCTGCTTTAATCGATTACAGACAAATCATAATCGATTACTAAGTGCATTTTACATATAATGAGTGCCTGCTTTAATCAATTACAAGAAAGCATAATTGATTACAAAGACTTGTTTATATCTGAGCTTATTTGATTTAATCGATTACCAATATCAATAATCGATTACTACAACTTGTTTCGAAAATCAGTTATCTGTGTTAATCGATTACATCACGTTTTAATCGATTAAGTTGTCCATGAAAGTTTTCCAGAAAAGCTCAAGAACATATTAATCGATTATCTCTTTGAATTAATCGATTACATATGTTAAAATAATTGATTACCTTAACGAATTAATCGATTACAGCTTGTTAAATCAGTTTTCTATTTAAAGGCTTTATGGGTCTGCACTTAGTACATTCAGAATAACATCGAAGAACAAAATTTATTTTGTGAGAGAGAGTTACCAAAAGCTCTAAGTGCATTCAAAAGTTCAAGAAAATGATTTTACCTAGAGAGACACATCTTGTGAGAAGATCAAAGAGTTATGTATTTGGAAATGACGTGTTTGTGAAGAATAAGAGATTTCAAGAAAGATTAGTTTGTGCATTGACATTCATACATCCTGATTGATTGGTAACAACATACATTCATCCATCATCTGTTAAGGATCTCAGGTTGTGTACTTCTTGAACTCTTTTTTTTAGAATTTTTGTTTTAGATTTATGTGTTGTAAATCATTTTAGTTCTTTCAAGCTTTCTTGAGTAGGGTTCTCAAGAGGTAAAGATCTGAGTAGGGTTCTCAGAGTCTTTGTGATTTGTGTTGTAATAGTGTTTTAGAATTCAATATCTTTATCTAGGGTTGATAGAGATTATCACTTGTTTTGCTTGTAAAAGAATAATTTGATTTAGTGAAAACTCTAACCTAGTGTTGGTTGGAAGACATTAGATGTAACCTCCAAGTTTGTGAGGTAAACCAATATAAATTGTTGTATCTTGTGTTCTTTATCTGTGTTTCTTTTATTCCTAGTATTTGGAAATCAATATACAATCAACAAGAAGCATTTCAAACATTACATGCATTCTAAGGTGAATCTAGATTGAAAGAAAATTTTGTTTTTGATAAAGGTGATTGACTAATACGATCCAAGTTTAATTCCGCAAATTGTTTTAAAGAAAAGTTTTAAAAGACTGTTTTAACCAATTCACCCCTTGGTTATTTGAAATGTGTTCATTGTATTTTCATTGCGGACTTTGAAGAAACGGTCCTTGAAGTGGTGGAAGACATTGGTGTCTACCTCGAACAGTTTCTTCGAAAAATTGTGCAAGGAGACCCAATCGACCTTCCCAGACAACTTAGTCTGGAAGAAAAACAAAAAGACTTGAACACTCGAAAGATTGTTCAAGAAGGAGCACAAAATCTCGAACGCCCTTACCACTGCCCAACTATTAGGGTGAAGTTGGGAGTGTGCCACGTTCAAGAATTCTAGGAGGGCACATTTAAAAGGTGAGAAGGGAAGGAGAAGTCCTAACACATTGAAGAGACATCGATATACGAAGAAAAAGGGCGGCATACCCGACGCCGCCCTCATGAAGGGGAACCCATCATTCTTGCAAGCCTCGATAATGAGCTTGTGGGAATCTTCAGGTGTCGTCAATTGAAGCTGATGGCACATGGCATTGACACTAGCGGGTGAAGTGAGAGAAGACTTGTACTTCATAACGTCTTCCCTCACCCACTCATAATTGGATACAGCCGGAGCAGGAGTTGGTGACCCAGCACTACGACTGCGACGCACGTGAGGAGAGGTCCTTGCACTTCTAACGCCACTTGGCCTTGCCCTCCCAGAAGCAGATGGAGGGGGAAGGATGGTGAGTGATAGAGGCTCGCCTACCCTAGGGGTGACTGAAGGCTTTGCCTGCTGATGAGGGCGAGAAGTAGCCTCACCAACCCGACTGGAGCTATCCCTTCTCCCTGAAGAGGAAGACCAGTCAGAAACTCCACCATGGTTGTTCTCCTTCGAGGAGTCACCCATTGAGATAACTTCGTGAATCAAGGGCTACTCGATCGAGCCCCCCAAAATCATTGCCTCCCAACCCAGAGCAGAATCGGAGATACGAGATTTAGACATGTTTTTAGTAGAAAAATGAATACCTTGAACAAAAAAAAGGTTTGCCCAAGAAGAAGATCAAGGAAGTAAGGAAGTTCTGGGAAAGTAAGAAGGCGAGAATGACAATGAGAGAAAATGTCAAGTGTCTAATCCATTTAAATGGAGACGTGACCACTATGCAGTGAAAGATAGGGCCAAGAATCCCGAAGGCATGTGAAAAAAAAAACAAAATTTTTCAAGCAGAAACACACATACCACACAAGAATCATTCTTTAGGACATAGATGTTACCTTGTTTATATTCGAAACTTGATGATCAAGGATAGGCTTGAAGATACAAGCCCTCTACTGTTGATCCACACCACTTCTTGTCAAGACTCAAGAACACTTCTTGAAGACCACCAACAAACACCAAAGGAGGCACGCTAGGCGCACCAATGGAGAGGAAGAAGGTTAGGTTTCAAAGTGTTTTTACTTATCTAAGAGACTAACCAATAGATGATATTGGTGGCTGAATTTTCTGTTAAAACTCACACAAGGGGGCACGTGAAAATAGAGGAAGGTAGATAGTTTTTTTTTTCCCAAAAACTCTTAGAGAACTATGATCACAAGAACACACTTTATAGAAGAGTTTGAGTTAGTTTTTTTTTTAACCAAAAAAATTTGATTATGAAGCATCACACACGTGAAGAAAAGATGGAGTTGTTGCATTTCTAAAATTGCCAACAACCTCCTATCATATCCTCCTAAGACCAAGTCAATTACTTGGGAATTATTTTGCCAAATAATAATTAAATGACCAGCCGTATGTAAGCCCCTAATCAACCCTCAAACTTCTTCCTAAAATCTAGGACATGATTATGATAAGATGCTAGTTGAATTCAAATTCAAATCTAGATCTTATCTTCTCCTTTCTGATATGAAACTAACTACTATAGTTAATTCATATTTAAATTCAAATATTTAAATTCAAAATTTAAATTATCAAATTTAAATATTAGATAATTAATTTAACTATTTAAATTAATTAATAATGTCTTGGACTATCCAAGCCCATTAACTCCATTCATGCGCCCCTCTCTCTTTAAGATAGGTATCCAAACTCCTTCTTGGGCCAACAATCATTATTAGGCCCAAAACCTTTAATGCTATAATG
>PYAF01001976.1:15116-33226 GCA_007407185.1 Glycine tomentella
ATTGGTTAAATGGATCACACGAAGCCATTTGGCTCAGTTAAAGACCAGATTTTCAGAGATATTAATTAGCATGAGAGATCTCTTAACAACTTCCCCTATCTATCTATGCATCAAATGATTAATTTCTTATTCATCTAAAATTGATATTTCCTTTTTTCTTAAGGAATATCTGGACCAGCTCAGAGAAGGTTCCTATGTTGTTCACATCTCCTTTAGTTTAACTTAGTTGATATGGAGCAACCTCAGCCATTAACAGCCAATTTTACCTGATCAATCTTCAAAGGATCACCTTCAAGGAGACGTGCATCAGTAGGAATGATGTCACCAAGCTTGATGCTAATTATGTCTCCTGGAACCAACACTGAAGCGTCTTCTTCACTCCATTTTCCATAGCGAAGTACCTGTAAAGGTAAATTAGATTAGACGTCAAAGGAAATGGAAACAAGACAGTATAACAAAGTCATTGGAAAAGGAAAACAAAAACATGCAATAGTGATGTACTGTTAAATCAGTGAAGAGGGGAATAACCTTTGCTTTGGGGGCTAATCTGGCCATAAGGGCAGCAACTGCATTGCCAGCATTGTTTTCTTCTATGAAACCGATGGTGGAGTTTATAAGTAGCAAAAGAACTATGCCAGCAAAATCTTGATAATCTCCACCTTCACCCTGCAGAGTTTAGGAGTTAAATATAATGAATTGTAAATTGTAACAGCACAGTTTCCAGACAAAGTAAAAATTGACTGATTGATACTGAAACTTGACTTTTAAATTTAAACCTATGGCAATATCTAGAAGAACGCAACTACGCGAGTGCCTTTGAATTAGCTTATTATGTGTTCTAGGCATCTTTAAAAAAATTATTGTTTCACGCTAAATAATCAAAACCTAACACGCTGTAAAGGTGTGACGAACGGATTCCAGAAACACGCATTCAATCGGATAACTCGAAAAGGAGAAAGAAACGCAAAAAAAAAAAAAACACCGATTTTAGAAATGGAAGAGTGAAGAACGCAAAATCAATGGAAACTGATTCGGCGAAAACATCAGCCAGCAAAAACCAAAAGGAAAGAAATTAAGGAAATGGATAACCGAAAACGAAAAAGAAACCTGATAGTGCTGAGACAACCCTAGAAGTGAGTGCAGAGAGAACTGAATCCCTTGAGAACAAGAGTGGGTGCGGCTGATGGTTGCGGCGGAGAGAGCGGCGTCGGCGGGGAACAACCGGGGGAGCGTGGAGAGGAGGAGGCAGAGGAGGGTGGAGAGGTAGGAGAGCGAGGCGGAGACGGAGAGGCATTTGGCCTCGATGGCGGAGGTTTGGAGCGAGGCGCGGACGGAGGCAAGGGAGGCATGGAGGAGGAAGAGGCGGAGGCGAGGGCGAAGGAGAGGTTGGGGGAGAGAAGGAGTAGCAGATGGATCCTAAAGGCGTGAGAGAGAAGAGGGAACCCTAAAATCAAAATGTGAAAGAAGCGGGAGACATTTTAAAATAGCGTAAAGGCTTCGAAGACGGTTTTGCAAAACCCGTCTTGGAATGGAGCTTTCTAAGACGGTTTTAGCGGAACCGTCTTAGAATTATTATATTTATTTACAAAAATGCCACCGCGTTTCTTTCTAAGACGGTTTTCGATCAACCGACCTTAAATCAGCGTCTTAAAAGGCCCTCCTTGTAGTAGTGTGAAATGTTACTCAATTTCAAAATAAGTATTTTATCTCAACTTTTTTTGTTTTAATTTGAAAGTGTTACTTATTTTCTTTAAGGAATTGCACACTAAATTTAACAAATGAATACAAAGTCAACTAAACAAATTTCAATAAGATTGAAATAAGGTAAAATTTAATGTTAATGCAACATAACCCTACTTAAAAAATAATAAAATACAATTAATCTAATTAATACGCGGCATCCAATAAAAATAAAATGAAGTACTGTTTAAGACAGCTAAATACAAATATAAAAATAATCAAATTCAAGATACAATTAAGATAGATTATATACATCAACTCAACTACAATAAAGAACATAAATCCAAATATTTTTTTTTTTTTTTAAAAGAAAGCCAAATATGATTACAAAGTAATATTCTTTGTAGAAATAGATTAATGGGGAACACGAAGGTATAAAGGAATGAGATTGTGAGTGTTTGGGGGTGAGTTCCAAACAGAGAAAGCACTGGATGATATAAAAATCAAAAACCTTACTTATTGCTTATGAGGATCACAAATGGTAAGCACTATGTGGCTGAAAATATATAGTTAAGATGACAAGCGAGATTAACATCTTGGCTAAAAAAGCAATCACAAGTGACAAAGTTGGAAGCATGGTATGCAAGAGCTTAATTAAATATCATGCCAAAATTCTGTTATAATTTACAAACAGTAAGCACTATAAGCCACAAAAATTAGAGGTGTGAAGAAAACAATATATTAAAGTTTTGATTGGAAAAGTAGTCTCACATGACAATAGTAAGCATGTGGTATATAGAAGGTTGAATCAAATATCACGCTAAAATTCTGTAATTCATCTTCAAGTAGCACCATTCTAATCTACAGATTTCAAGGCCACTTTGAAGCAGAGAACCATACAGGCATAGACAATTTGAAGGCAATAATACATAAAAAACAGCCTGAACTCACCCCCTTGATGTTTTCTCATGGGTCCACCAATGGCCTGTATTGATGACTATGATATCAGCATCATGATAGGTAGTACTTGTCTGGTCCATCAAATCCAATCTTAATGTCTCAAAGGACCCATTTATGCCTTTGAAATTTGACTCTTGAACAATGAATGGTGAACTGACAAAATCTACTGAACAATTATAATCTGATAGAGGTAAAAATATATGGGAACAGGTGTATAATAGAAGAAAGAGCAGTTAGGCTCTGTTTGGGGAATTGTTAGCTGTTAGTGGTGAGTTAGTAACTAACTGTCAGTTACTACAGTTAGCAATAGGAGGGAACATTATAAATAAAAGAGAGGGGCAGGTAGAGAAGGTTGTTGAACCAGTAGGAGGCTGAGTGCACCTCGAACTCACTCATTGTAGATTGTAATCTGGTATTGATCAATAAAATTCCCTTCCTTCGCCAATTCTCCGGTCCAGTTCTATCTACCCCTGCCCCCTGCGACTATCCAGGTGGGAGGCTAATGCCCTGTTATGCTATTTTAATCATGTAAGCTGCTTATAAAACTTTGATGTTCAATTGGGCTAGGCATTTATTCCAAACACTGGTCGTGGTATACAAGGAAACTTGTGATTGCTAAAATGTTTGAAATAAACTTTGAAAATCATAAGGGAGAGACAACAATGGTCTGGCAGAATTCATGGGCCTATAGTACTCGAACTATAAGCTTTGATTTGTTGAATATACATTCATTACTGATTTGGTTGTAGAAATAAAAAGGTTGCTTGATACTCTATTCAACAAAACCTGTTTGATGTTGCGAAACAAAAAGAGATGAATGCATTCAGATCATACACACTTGGGATGAATTAGTGAAAGCGTTGAACCAAAGAAAAATGGTCTTTGCTCTTTGGTGTGACGAGGTATTTTGTGAAGGTGAGTGCATTTGAAAATTGTTCTTCCTCTCCCATATATATGTACTAAGATTAGTAAATTACGACTTAGTTCTTATTGACATGTGTCTGGTATACTGTAGTTTTGTTGCTATTAGCTATCTACCTAGCTAGGATTTATAATAGAGGTACTCTGAGTCTCTAATAGGACACTTTGGCACATGGTAAATAACATTTTTACTATATATATATATATATATATATATAAACATTAAATTAGTAATTTTATTAGAATGGATAATGGATTGGACTCTTGCACTCCTTGCTCAATAATTAATGTCCTTGAATCCTACTGTGGTTAAACATTTGTGGCCTATGAATCAATCTCCACCTGATGCCAAATGTTGAACTTGTTTAAAGTGTAAAGGTCCTAGTGTCATAGACTCCTAGTACCTTCACAAGTTTAACTTGCACCGTGCGTTCTAGATTGACCTTTTTTAAACTAACAGACACATTTCGTGTATAAATGGTAATACATTTGTTCCGTTCAAGAAGAACGGATGTGTTTCCAACAGAGAATCGTCAGAATTTTGCTATGGGATCAAACTCTCTCTCTCCTGAAGATGTCTATTGTTGAAGAACACCTCAGGGAAGAAGATCACACTTGCTCGCAGGGAGAAACACCACAATCTGGACGTGGGGTGTGTGTAAGGTGTGTATTGAAAAGAGAGAGTCAGAAAAGTGTACCTTGTGACTACCTGGGAGGTCGTATTTATATTGTAATTTATGGGCCTTGGGCCATAGCTTGTAGATAATCTATTAAAAAGATAATGGCAGATGATAATGAACAATTATCTTAATTTAAATAGGAATTATCACATACCTTGTAGATAAGATATTGGAGAGTTTTGAATATTTGAATTGATTAGATAGATTCCCTTATCTTTTACCCCGGTATCTCGGTATTTCCGGAACAGATGCCCCCCAGCTCGGTTGATTAGCACTCTGATTTGCCGAGCTGCACTAAGCGCTTGTACCTTTTTGGGGTTAGTGAGTCGCTCTTGTTGGTTGTCGTAGCCGAGGTGAATGAATCACTCTTGTTGACTATGGTAGCCGAGGTGAATGAATCACGGCTTTGTTATGTATCCAAGTTCTTGGTTTTATTGGCCGAGGTGGTCTTTTGGTGCCAGGACCTCAGTTCTGTCTTTCTTAACAAAGGGCCGAGTTCTAATTTTATCAGCCGACATGGTCTTTTGGTGTCGGGATCTCGGTTTTGTTTTTCTCAGCACGGACCAAGTTCTGGCTTTATTGGCCGAGATGGCCCACTGGTGTTAGGACCTCGGGAGATTCCAGACTCTTCCGCGAATGGTTGTCCTTTTCCTGTCCCTTCGTGTTTCCTGGGGGTCTTTTCGCCTTCTTTTCACATTTTATGAGTTATGACAACTTTTGAAATAATAATCATGACCTTTTAATCTTCTTCCGTTTTTTGCCCCCTTACTTCTCTTGAAAAAGTCCTTTTTGCCCTTCATGACCTTTCGCGTCTGGGAGTTACTTTTTTCAAAAAACTTTTCATATGTTGGTTTTTGGCGGTTACTCTTATTTAATTCCTTTTATTCTCTCACTTCCTTTCATTCTTTATTTTCTCCTTGCATTCGATCTATTGCTTTCAAGTTACCACCTTTTCGTCTTCAACACCCTTCTGAAACTTTCACTTTTCCAGGTACTTACTATTTCTATATTTACTGTAATCTCTTGCATTGATTTATTTGTTCTGTGTTTTCTGTATATTTCTTCTTAGATTAGCCTTCTTCCTTTTAGGCTTTTGTCCATCCTTTATTTCCCTTTTCTCTTCATAATGGATATTACCCCAAAGGAGGAAGCTTTTGTTCGTAAGCATGTTCCTCCCAAGTCTGCATTTTGGTTTTGGGGGTTTCCTCTTTCAGAAGAGGAAAAGAAGAAAAGCTTGTTAAGGGCTCCTTCTGGGGGTTCAGGGTCTTCAAAGAAGCCCCATTTCGTGTCTTCTACCCGTAGGTGAGGTATCCGCATAAGTACAGATTATAGTAGGATGACCCCTTCGGAAATTCTGGCCGAAAGGGCTCTTGAGCAATCTGCCTCTGTAGGGACTACTGGGCTTAAGGGTCCTTTTAAGGGTTCCCGTGCTTCCAAGGGTCCCTCTAATGGTTCTCGTCCTCCTAAGGGTCCTTCTAGGGGTTCCCGTTCCTCTAGCGTTAGAGAAACTCTCAAACATATGTCTGACCATCCATGCTTATCTTCGACCAATAGTACAAATTCACCCCCATTGCTACTCCTAGTCCTTTGAATACTGAATTCAAAGTTCATTACGAGCCCTGCTTAAGGTGTATGGACGAGTTTCATTACTGTGTTCATATTGGGCATTATGAACGTTCTGGGGAGATCCTTGAATCCTGCCGTCATAATCTGGTCCGAAGGGCCATTGCTCCGATGACCAAGATGTCCGATGCCGAGGTCCGAGTGCCGACTTCCCTTTGTGTCAGCTCGGCGTTGGCTGTTTCTTCAGCTCTTCCTATTTCAGCTTCATCTCCAGGTATTCATCACTAACTTCTTTTTATTTTGTCATAGGTTATTATGAATACCTCATCTTTGGAAATGGTCGACGAGTCTCAGTCTGCAGGATCTCGGCCTGATGGTCCTCCTCCTGATCTTGTCTCCAAGTTTCCTTGGGTGACTTTTGAAGTATTTCGTACTTCTTCTTCTTCGACCTCGGAAATTATCGCTGCACTTCCTGTTGGTAACCAGGATGGATTTTTTGTCCGCCTTCCTTCTCCTCATGAGCCTATCTGCTCTTGTGCCGAGAAGGATGAGCCTAACTATTTTTTCTTTTGTATAGACGTAATAAAACGTCTAGGCGTCCGATTTCCTTTATCGGAATTCGAGATGCAACTGTTATCTTTCCTTCGTCTAGCCCCTTCCCAGTTACATCCCAATGGTTGGGCTTTTGTGAAAGCTTTTGAGGATTTGTTTGAGGACTTGAACATCGTCTGCACTGTTCCACTATTTCTTTGTTTTTTCAATGTAAATACCAGTCGTACTGGTCGAGAACCTTCTAACCGGAAACGGTGGACTTCTCTTCGCAGTCGCCCGGATCGCCATCTTTTTACTCTTTATTCTGATTCTTTAAAAAAGTTTAAAAATAATTTCTTCAAAGTTATCGCCGAACCTGGTAAACATCCCTTTTTCCTTTACGGTCTTGAGTCCCCAGGGGTAGAGTGGAAGTTCCCACTTTACTGGACTCAAGACCATCATTTACTGACCCCGGCTTCTTACCGTACTGACTACTCGAGCCTCTCCGACGTAGAGGAGTCGACCCTTATTCAGATTTTATTATACCGGGATGCCCAAGGTCTCATTTGTTATTTTTGTCATGATGTTATGTCGTTTTCCTTTTTGTCACTGTATTAATGTCTGTTTTATCTGCAGCTGCTCAAATGGAAGGTTCATCTCGCCCTCCCAAAAAGCCTGCTGGTGGCCGGGGTCTTCGATACCTCAACCGGTTGCCCCCATCCTCCAAGAAGCGGAAGGCTGAGGACTTGGGCAGCAGTCCTCATGTGGTAGCCCCTCTCAACCAAGTGCCGCCAACTACTGCTGCCGAGGTCGAGGTGGTCGACCAAGTTACTATTTCATCCGAGGACACAGAAATCATCCCAGCTTCTGCCAAGGTCCCTACCACTGCTGCTCCCACTGCCCCTACTACCGCTGTTGCCCTCTCCCCGGGATGCCTTTGGGAAAAAGGTGTTGATGACCTCTTCCCCTACACCAAGGCTCCCAAGAAGTTCTTGGATTCAAGTCCTTTGTCCGATGAGGATATCCAGGAGCTCGACGCTCTTCAGCTGAGTACCTTCAAATGTGCCTCATTTATGCCGAGCTTGGCTTCTCTGAAGAACAGGCACACGAGGCTGCTTGAGGAGCACCGCAAGCTTGAAGGGGAATTGGTTACTTCCCGCAACGAGTTATCTGCCACCTCGGGAGAGCTTTCCGAGGTCCGTGGTGAACTTGAAGCGCTGAAGGAACAATCTCTTTCTTTGAAGGCTTCTAACGACGCTGCTTTGGCTGAGGCTTCAAGGGCTCGGGAGGATGCTGCCTCTTTGGCACAGGAGCTTGCTGATTTGAGGGTCCTTTACAAGAAATCTCAAAAGGATTCCGAGGATGCCAAGAAAGAGGTGGCCGAGCTCCAAGAGGTAGTGGGATTAGTGGCGGAGGAAGCTTTCTCCAACGCTTTAGAGTAGGTTTAATGTTTGAACCCAGGATCCTCTTTGAACTTGGAGGGGGTTCACTACCGGGCTTATGTTGAAGATAATAAGCTGGTCCCATATGCCGAGGAGGAGGAAGCTTAATTTGAAGGACCGGGATGCCGGTTTCTCATGTAATTTTTTATTATCTTTATTATTGTATTTCAAAACAATTTGCAATTTCCTACTTTCTTTAAATATCATTGACTTTCTTCGGATATTATTCTCGCGTTTCTCTGAATGTCGTTTTGCGTTTCTCATAAAATTGTTATCATCATATCTTGGTTTCTTGTGACCAAGTTTTACTATATACCGGACTTCGACCTACGGATTACGTTACCGAGGTCAATATTGGGTCTCGGATCCTTATTTTAGATAACCGAGAACTATAACATCCGACGTCATATAACTACTTATGGGACTGATTTCCAGTTTCCCAAAGTTATACCGAGGTGGATGTTGTACTTCGGAACTCTGCTATTTAATAACCGAGGACCGCAATGGCCGACATATCATAACCACCCAACGGGACTGAACTTCAGTTTCCCTTGAATAAGTTATACCGACCTGATTAGGGTCGGGACGATATGCGGACCATCAAGATATCGTATTTGTGCGCACAATATATAGACTCCTTTAAATAAGGATTCTTATTGAATATTATTTCATGATCTCATGAATAGATATCGATTATTATTTCACGATCCCTAAAAAGAGAAATTCGTGTATACATATCAGCAACCCATGACCCCGAATAATTGAACTTCGTCAATTAAGGGAAATACATGATCATTATTTCAGAAACGCGAACATGATTTCGGCCAGGATTCTAGCTATAATATTTCTTCAACTTGTCGCTGTTCCAAGTCCGCAATATGCTCTTCCCTTCAAAAGTCTCCAAAGTATAAGCTCCTTTCCCGAGATTCTGGGTGATTCTGTATGGGCCTTCCCAATTGGGTGCCAGTTTCCCTTCTCAGGCGTTCTTATTTCCGACGTCGACTCTTCGTAGTACAAGATCTCCTTGATCAAAGCTTCTTGGCTTTACTTTTTTATTAAATTTACGTGCTGACATCTGCTTCATCTCTAACTCCCAGTGATGAGCTATATCTCGGATTTCTTCTATCATTTGTAACTCGGCAGCTATTGCAACGTTATTGTCTTCTTCGGCATGGGTCATGCACTGTTTTCTCCATGAGGGCTGGCCGATCTCCACAGGGATCATTGCTTCGCATCCATAGGTCATTCTGAACGGGGTTTCTAAGGTGGTACTTTGGACCGTGGTCTGATATGCCCATAGTACATAGTACAACTATTCGACCCAATTTGGGCCGACTTCATGTATTCGTTTCCTTAGTTCGTCCAAAATGACTTTGTTTGCGGCTTCTGCTTGCCCATTCGACTGAGGGTGTTCTATCGAAGAAAAGTGATGTTTTATGTGGAAACCTCTAGTCATCTGTTGGAATTTTTTATCGGTGAACTGTGCGCCGTTGTCCGTGACAACTTCTGCCGGGATCCCAAATCATGCTATGATGTTTCGCTCGAAGAATTTCTGGACCTGGGCCGAGGTGATGGTGGCTATGGGCTCGGCCTCTATCCACTTAGTAAAATAATCGACGGCCACTATTAACCATCTCATTTGACCTTCTGTCGGTTTAAATGGGCCTAATAAGTCCATGCCCCACTTGTAGAAAGGCCATGGTGTTGTGATCGAAGTCAACTCGGTAGGTGGGCTCCATAATATTTTCGCGTGCCTCTGGCAACTGTCACATTTCCTCACGTGCTCAGTAGCATTTATTTTTATCGTAGGCCAGAAGTAGCCAGCGCGGAGGACCTTCAATGTTAGTGCCCTGGCGCCCATATGTTGGCCGTTGATGCCTTCATGTATCTCTCTAAGCACGTACTCGGCTTGATCCGGGTTCAGGCATAACAACATTGGGGTGTGAAGGCCCCTGCGGTATAATTCTTCATTCACGATGGAGTACATAGCGGCTTCTCGAATCACCTTTTTTGCTTCTATCTCGTCGTCCGGTAAAGTTCCTTGTTCCAGGTAATCAACAATGGGCTTTCTCCATTCCGTGGCCGAGGCAATGATCATAATGCATGCCGATTGAGCCACATCTTGTTGGATGATGGTTCTGTGGCTTCCTGCGTCTTTTCTACTAGCCAGTTTTGATAATATCTGCCCGGGTATTTTCTTCCCGGGGTATATGAGCGACGGTCACTTTTTCGAATTCGGCCATCATCTCCTTTGACTTAGCCAAGTATTTGGCCAGCAAAGGTCCTTTGACTTGATACCTTCCTTCTATTTGTGCCGAGACGAGTTGTGAGTCAGTGAACACTTTGACCTTCAATGCCCCCTGTTTTCTGATATATTTCAAGCCGGCGATCAATGCTTCGTATTCGGCTTGGTTGTTGGACGTTGGGAAGTTAAGCCTCAACGATTGTTCTAGTGACACCCCTTCGGGATTTTCAATAATAATCCCGGCTCCGCTTCCTTTAGAGTTAGACGATCCGTCGACATATAGTGTCCACGTCGGTATTTCCTGCGGGTTTAAGGACGTCGGGGTCAGTTCCACCAGGTGCCGAGCTTCATACTTAATGTCGAATTCTGATAACTGGATGGCCCAGTTCATCATCCTTCCTGCAAGGTCGGGCTTATGCAATACCTGCCGAAGTGGCTGATTCGTCCTTACCACCACAGTGTGGCTTTGGAAATAAGGACGAAGTCTCTTTGCTGTTGTTAGGAGAGCGAAAGCTACCCTTTCAAGTTTTTGATATCGTAGTTCCGAGTTCTTTAGAGCTCGGCTCACAAAATAGACCGGTAGCTGGGATTTGTCAACTTCCCTGACTAATATGGCGCTCACGGCTTCTTCCCCAACTGAAAGGTACAAGATCAGGGTCTCCCCGGGGTCCGGCTTTGAAAGTACTGGAGGTGATGCTAGGCATTTTTTAATTTCCAAGAATGTTGCTTCACATGCCGGAGTCCACCCGATAATAGCTTCCTTTTTCAGTAATTTGAAGAAAGAAAGAGCCTTCTCTGCCGATCTCGGAAGAAACCGAGTTAATGCCACCATCCATCCCGTTAACTGTTGTACTTCACGCTTGTTGGTCGAGAACTCCATGTCCAGGATAGCTTTACACTTATCTGGATTTGCTTCTATCCCTCTGTACGTGAGCATAAATCCTAGGAATTTTCCTGTTTTCACCCCAAAAGCACACTTCGTCTGATTCAGGCGAATATCGTGCTGTCTTAACTTCTGGAATGTTTCTCCCAGATCTCAGATATGATCTCCCTCGACGGGTGTCTTGGTGATCATGTCGTCAATGTACACTTCTATGTTTCGTCCGAGTTGATCAGCGAATACTTTATTCATCATCCTTTGGTAGGTAGCCCCGGCATTTTTCAATCCGAAAGGCATGACGTTGTAGTAGTAATTGGCGTTCACACCTCGGAATGCTGTCTTATCTCGGTCTTCCGGGTACATTGGTATTTGATTATACCCAGAGTAAGCGTCCATGAATGATAACAGCTGGAATCCGCCTGAGCTGTCCATTAATTGGTCGATGTTCGGCATCGGATATGAGTCTTTGAGACATACTTTATTTAAGTCGGTGAAATCGACGCATACTCTCCATTTCCCATTGGATTTCTTTACCATCACGACGTTGGAAAGCCATGTGGTGTATTGTATCTCTTTTATGAAGCCGGCTTCCAACAGTTCCTTGATGTGTTTTTCCAGGGCTTGTCTTCTCTCTAGACCGAGTTTCCGATTCTTCTGCTCTCTCGTTTTGGAGCCGGGATTCATAGACAATTTGTGGCAGCAAAAGGTTGGATTGATTCCGGGTATCTCGGAAGCCTTCCAAGCAAACACATCCTGGTTCTTTTTTATACATTCTAGCAATCTGCTTCTCGTCTCGGGATCGTTTTGCTTGCCTATCTTTGTGATCTTTTCAGGTGAATCTCCAATTTGGACTTCTTCCAGCTCATCCACTGGTTCCGGTCTCCATTCGTCATCCCTTATATCCAATTCCACTAGGTTGATTGGTTGCCGGGATGGTGGTTCTTCAATCTTATGCTTTGCTGGATCTTCCTTCCTTATCCGAGGTGGAGAGGAATGGCTCCCATTGTTTTCTTTCACGGTATTGTAGTAGCATTGCCTGGATTCCTTCTGATCTCCGCATATCGTGATGACTTGGCCAAGGTTTCCTATCATCTTCATTTTCTGATGCTTTGTGGACATTATTATGTCCCATTTGTGAAGAGTTGGCCTTCCCAGGATGATGTTATATGGTGAAGGGAACTCGGCCACTGTAAAGGTGACCCTTTCTGACTTGAAGCTTTCCTTTGTTCCCAGAGTGAGCTGAAGGTCAATGACACCTTTCAAGTCGGTACCTTCCCCATTGAAACCATACAACATGGTTTGGCACGGTCTTAGGTCTTCTACCTTTAAATTCATCTTTTTGAATGTGTCGAAGTTAATGATGTCGGCCGAGCTACCATTGTCAACGAATATCCGTTTGACCCGAAAGTTGGCCACGGTTCCTGTTATGACGAGGCCATCTTCGTGACCGGGTACCACTCCTATCATGTCTTTTTCAGTGAAATAAATTAGCGGGGGAGGACTCTTCTTGGTATTTTTCTTGAAACTCAGTTGAGCTTTTATTGACATTACTTCTTTCAGGTACTTCTTTCATTGATTAATTGTGTCGCCTCCACCACCCATAGATCCTGAGATAACATTGCACTCGAACTCGGGTTCTGGGAATTCATCATCCTTCTTGTTCTTCTTTTCATCTCGGCCTCGGTCACTATCTTGGTTTTTCCTTTTACTCTGTTGCCCTTGTGTCTTGGTGACATATTGCCGTAGTTTTCCTTCGCGAATGAACTTCTCTATAGCGTCTCGGAGGTCCCAACATTGCTCTGTTGTATGGCCTGGACCGTTGTGAAATTCACAGAAGCGAGAATAGTCCAGCCCTGCCTTTCTAAACACCGATTGAGGGCGTTCGACTTTCTTCATGTCTGTTGAGGCTACCTCTCTCCATATTTGAGTCTGAGAAGTGTTCAAAGGAGCGTATTTATCGTACTTTGTCTCGTATTTGGCCTTGAAACCGTGATCAATAAATTTCTCAGAGGTCGCCCCTGATGAGGGTTTGGGGGATTTCGGCCATTATGAACTCCTCCTTGATGTCGGTTTCTCGGCGGCGTAGGTTTCCTCTTGCCCTCCTTAGGTCCTGAATTGGCAATCTCCATTTGCTCCAACTCCAAGTATCTCTTCGATCGCATTCTGAACTCCATTAGCGATTTTACAGGATCTTTGTAGATGGACTTGGCCAGGCGGGATGACCCATTAAGCCCGGCGGATATGAGATGGACGTGCACCTTTTCTTCTAACCCCTGAACTTGCAGAGCCGCCTCCTTGAATCGGTTTAAGTAGCTTTGCAAGGTCTCTCCTGGTTGCTGGCGTATCTTTCCCAGGGCGAACTCGGACTTCGGCTGCCTCTTGCTGGTTGCAAAATTCAGCAAGAACCTGTGTCCGAGGTCCTCAAAATGCCGAATCGATCTCGGTGGCAGGGTGTGGAACCACGTCTGTGCTGGCCCTGTCAGCGTAGTGACGAAGATTCGGGATATGATTGGCTCATCTATACCCCGGACACACATTTGCATATCGAATTCGTCGAGATGCACCTGAGGATCTTGACTTCCGTCATATTTTGAGAGGAACGATCCATCAAAATCCTCCAGAAACTGGGCGTTCACTATGGCGTCAACAAACGGACTGTTATTTTGCTGACCTCGGCGATATTTTCTCTGGTAAGTTCCTTCTTTTCTGCTCAATACTGCCTCCTTCCCCTAGTTCCCCTCAGTAATATGAACCGGGATCTCAGTCTGAGGGATACGGTGTCCTACAGACCAGGACATCCTCCTCGATTCGTAGTGGTCGGCCGAGTCCGGGTTCCCTTGGCCGGTGACTGGAAACGAGTTCCCCAACCGAGGTTCCTCCTGCCGATGTCCTGCCATATGCTACGACTAGTGATTTTCTTCTTCTGGGCTCTCCATATCTCTGAGTCGTCGTTCCATATTTCGCATGCGATGGTTTTCGTCTTGCCTTCGTTCATCAAACTGGGCAAGCATAGTCCGAATATCTTCCTATCGCTGAAGCTCATATCGTTTCTCCAAATTCTCAATCCTGGTCAGAATCGAGTTCAGAGCGTTATGGATCACCTGCGTCGTGTTCGATGCATCCTCACCACCAGGTAACAGATTGGTGGCGGGCTGCCGTGGTGCCGGTATGGCTGGGGACGAGGCAATGTGGGAGACAGTGTCTTCTGCTATCACATTCTCTTGGTTTCTCCGTGGTCCGTCTCGTCCTTCAACTTGGTGGCTTCTCGTATTAACCATTGTGATTGATGGGAATCGAAGTTTATCTTCCCCACAGACGGCGCCAATGTTCCATTCAAGAAGAACGGATGTGTTTCCAACAGAGAATCGTCGGAATTTTGCTATAGGATCAAACTCTCTCTCTCCTGAAGATGTTTATGGTTGAAGAACACCTCAGGGAAGAAGATCACACTTGCTCGCAGGGAGAAACACCACAATCTGGACATGGGATGTGTGCAAGGTGTGTATTGAAAAGAGAGAGTCAGAAAAGTGTACCTTGTAACTACCTGGGGGGTCGTATTTATATTGTGATTTATGGGCCTTGGGCCATAGCTTATAGATAATCTATTAAAAAGATAATGACAGATGATAATGAACAATTATCTTAATTTAAATAGGAATTATCACATACCTTGTAGATAAGATATTGGAGAGTTTTGAATATTTGAATTGATTAGATAGATTCCCTTATCTTTTACCCCGGTATCTCGGTATTTCCGGAACAACATTGTTCTACCAGAAAATGGAAAATGTTTGCTTGGCCATTCTAAACGGCTCTAAAGTAGACATAACAAAACCGAACCTAATTGGAGGTAGGAATGTTGTTACTATTTGTATTTTTATGATGTTATTCTGGATAATGGATATTATCACTTGTAGCGATACTGTTCGTCCTGTTTAGCAATTAATTAACCAAAACTCAAAATGAAAACTGCATCATAAAATCAATGGTTCTGTTTATGCAAACATATCCATGATAAACAAATTGATTGGTTGGACACCAGCAGATTGTGATCAGGTTCCAAAATCAACAGATCTAAGCATTTGATCATGAAAGAAAGCCAAATGGTGGTAGTATCATCATCAAAGAGTAGCTACTAAGGTGGTTGTATAATACGAGTGCTAATTTGCTTGATTAGATAGCAATATGTTGTGTTTAACAGTAGTATATTCCTAGGCAGCTTCTGTAGACCACATTGGAGACAATGGCCTGAATAAATTGGAAAAAAGCAAAACCTAAACAAGCAAATTTAGGTTCCTTGTGTTTAGTTTCCTCTAAAACCCTTTACAATGTAGGACAAAATCTAACAAGCAAGCTTTCAGTCCTAATTGGACAAAATCTAACAGAACTTATTGCATAGAAACTCTTCAAATAAAAATAGAGATAACAGGCAAGGATAATAAGGTGCACATAACTGGAATTAATTACTAAAATACACCAAATAAAACCACAATTTTGTGACTTCATAATTCATACACAGACTGCCATTTTCAAGGTTTAACTTTGCCTGTGTAGATGCTGACAAGCTTGGTTCTTTCTTGAGAGCAGCTTGTTGCAAGCTTCTGACCTATAAAATGATGACAAATTACATGTACAGAAATTGTTATTTAAAGTTTGACAGAGTTAAAGTTGTACTTTGATATACACTCACCTAAACCAGGAAACTGTAATTTTGCATGTTTAAAAACACTCAACTAAGAAAAAATGATTCTCATATAAAATAATTTAGATTATTTTTAGAGATTTTCTTAAAAAATAAAGCATAAACTAATTTATGTTCATTCAGAAACTAATTTAAAAACAAACAATTTATTTTATAAGAAATTATTCAAAATAACTTCTGATTTAATCAGATTTTATATTCTTTTCAGTTTGAGTTGGCTTCCAGCTATATTAGAAAAGATCGTATTTTACAGTCAATCAACATTTGATTCTCCATATCTCACCTCTCTGAAATTCTCGAAGGGGCAGTCAATGCTCAGTTTTTCACTCTCCACTTTTAGGCATAATTATAAGAATGGACAGCAGCAATGTCGAGAGGAAAGCAAAAACATTCAGCTTTCTCAAGCTGTTTTGATTTTCATACAGAAGAAAAGTAATTGATTTTTGGTAGGCAAATCAATGTTGCCTGGCATTTAGATGTTACCAACTAATAGTTACATACAGAAGAACAATTGCCTGACATTATTGGCCTGTTGGCTAGTATCAAGAAATAAGTTTTAAAATGTATATAAGCTAGAAGGATTTCACACCAATAATAGATGGCATTTAAAAGATTGATAATGTAACAAAGTGACAGCATTTATCTAAAGGCAGGTGAAGAAACTAACTTCATTATTTTCTTGTTTAAAAAAACTGGTTATTTATCTAAAGGCGGGTGAAGAAAAGATATGTACCTATAGTACGGCATTGCAATGGAGTGTCAATCTCTGCTTTGAATATCAGGACCAACTCATTAGTTCATTCAAATAAACTACTTCATATCAAACATATAATTCCAAAAAGTAAATATTCCAGCATAGCTATTCAATTGCACTTCCTTAAATGCATAGTCAACATTCTGCAAAAGGTCACTTGTAAACATTTACACATACTATATTAAAAGAAAATCCGGCTAGCAACCACAAGCTTTCTCTCTAGGAGCTATAATGTAGCAGCAATATATAATATAATATATACGCATAAAAACTAACATAGACAAAAGAAAGCAGCTTCTAAATTACATCATTAAACAAACTTAAATTGAAAATTCATAACCATAATAATACATTCTAATTAACAGAATATTTCTAATATATTATCATGATTGTTAATAATTAAGAGAAAAGAGAAATACTTAGGCCCATTCAAAAGAGAATCATTATACCTTATAGTCATTTTAAAAGTTATAGTCCCATTCTCTAAACAGTTACTACATTCAAATCCAATTTTGGTTTTTAAACTGAACAGAGGAAGGGAAATCTCACACCCCCCACCACCCCCAAGACAGACTATGATGCAAACTTTTGTAGCAGCCCAAGGCTGCTACCCTGCTATAGCACACTATTGAGTAACTATAGCTCCCTCTTCCATGCACATCTTTTAACATCCACATCAGACAATCACATGCATAATTTAATAGCAACCACATGTCAGAACCAGATAAATACGATAAAAATTAAAAGGATAAACAAGCTAATGAAATTCAAAGCTAGATCAAGGGAATCTTAATACAGCCAGATTTTAAAACCTTTCAAGCATGACAAGTGTCTGTAAACCCAAGTTCCTATGATGTCATCCCCTTTATTAGGTTATCTTAATCATTCATCTAGAGTCCTCAGGTTAGAATATTCATTGCACAAAGGCCATCATGGAGCAGTAAAAGCTTTTAATTATCGTATCTATCTTAGAAGATATTTAAAAATAAATAAAATAAAATCCAGGGATAGAGACACAGACCATCAGCGTCACGAGGAGGCCAAGAAGCAGCGGTGATTTTGCCCTGAGCTCCAAAAGGAGGAAATGTCTGAAGATTTGAATCTAAAATGCAAACAAATTACAAATCTATGATTAGATCCAGTATTAAAGAACCAGTGTCCAACATGGCTAATGATAAAAGATCGAAATGAAAGTGTGGAAAATTGAGAATGCGGGGTCATTTAATTGGCAGGGAGAAAAAGGCATAGACCGTCAATCTTCTCCGGCGAGTGTTGGCGACATGGAAAAGTGGATCAGCGTCGCGCTCATGGACGGACACGTGCCTCGATGCGCTCGCCGAGCTGAACTCCATAGCCGCACGCGGCGGGCTGCGCGAGATCGAAACCGCGATGAGGAACTCCAGGAGTTCGCGAGCAACAGTTTGGCCATTGTCACGAAGATCCTAGGATTGCTTTCGCAGTTCAAGTCACCGATTCACCACCGGCGGCTGCTAGGGTTTTCGAAGTGGCTCGGCGCGGCGGAGCAGAGGCTGCTTCAGGTGAACAACAGTGAAACAACGCTGGACGCTGTGGTGGCGAGTGACGGTAGCGGATAGTTCAGGACGATCGGTGAGGCACTGAGATCGGAGTTCACGACAGCAGGAGTGGTGTGCTTCATTAGGGCTATGACAGAAATGATATGAAAGGTCACGAATGTATTTTAGTTTAGGCACAAGGAAATGAAGACGAGCTTGACATGGACCGTATTAGTTT
>PYAF01001976.1:33326-44617 GCA_007407185.1 Glycine tomentella
GACAGCAGGAGTGGTGTGCTTCATTAGGGCTATGACAGAAATGATATGAAAGGTCACGAATGTATTTTAGTTTAGGCACAAGGAAATGAAGACGAGCTTGACATGGACCGTATTAGTTTTGAAGAAGCTCCTGGAAACCACGCCGGTTGCATTCAAAACCATCCTTGTACTTATAATTCAAACACAGTCATTGGACAACTGTCTTTGAACTTGTCTTTGAACTTGGCAATTTATTTATAAAATTGCCACCGTGCACCATTCTAAGACGACGGTCATTCTACAACAGTCTTAAAACATGCGTCTTAAAATACTCTTTTTGTAGTAGTGAAAGCGAGACTAGCTAAGAAAAGAAATGCATTGTGTGATAAAATTTTAGCCATTTATGGAGGAAAGAAAAACTACACCGAAGTTCAAAATGAAATCTCTTTACCTCTGATTGAGAATGAGACCGTTGTAAAAACAAGGAAAAATGATCCCAAGTCTCAATTCTTTTACAGAACCAGAAATGTTTGAAGAGTCGATATATATTTGACAAAGTGGTCATTAATACAACTTAATTAAGAGACTTTGTAAATATCCTGATGTTGGTCTCTTCCCGACAAAAGATGCAACCTTAAATGGTTGTAAAGATTTCGAACCTTTTATATGATTTGTCAAGTCAATTTTGGATTGATGTTCAAGGATTAATAAGGCTACTGTGTATACGTGAGTCTTGTTTAAGAGTGAATTTACTTAATTTAATTTAATATATATCATGATTTTAATCCACTAAAAGGGTAACCAAATATACCCCTATTTTATTTGTTTACTTAGAGACAAATTAACAAAGTGTAAGGTCTTGTCTCTGAAAAAGGTAAATGCTTATAATATGGGGAAGTATTGTGCTGGTAAACTCTGTGCCATCTATTTTACTCCTCCTAAATTTTTTTCTTTTATTAAAATGTCTAAGAAAGTGGTTTGTGTCTTGATTTGAATTCAGAGGAATTTTTAATTGTTAAATGTGGAAGATGAGAACAATTTTTTTTTTAGTGAAGTGGGATAAGAAAAATCTAGAATAATTAATATTGTTCAATATTAATTTATTGACTAAGTAAAGATGAGCTTCCTAAGTGATACAAAAGCCATTTGGTTAAAGTTGCTTTTAATTAAATATGGTCATCCATTTTACAAAGCTGATCGTGATGGTTCAAATAGAAAGGAAGGATGCCTTGTTTGTCTTATGTGGTTTTTAAATGTCATTTCTAGAAGAGTAAGATCACGTGAGCAGATTTTTGTTTTGGCACTACTCTTGGATTGATGGGAATTCTTTGAACTATAATTTTTCAAGTTCGTTGGATTTTAATAGAGAAGAAAGTAATTATTGCTGGGTATTGGACTATTGGAATCTTGGTATGTGACATTGTGATCGAATTTGTGGGGGGGAAAGAAATGCTTGCTAACTTGCTATCTCTACTAAGCTCACTTAATCTCTCTCTCTATATATAAGGGAATGATGAGTGGATATGGAAGGAAGACTATTCAAAGATTTTTACTATGAAGTCTGTCCATAATTGCAGGAATCAATTGATTTAGGAGATGTCGATTAGAATGCAACTATGATGATATTTAAGAAATTTTATAAAATGTAAGTTACCACTTTTTTTAGGGAAGTACCTCTAAAGTCTTATAGCCTGTTTGATTTACTTTTCAAAAATTGTTTTCCTTTATTTATCAATCAGTTTATCATCTAAAATCTACTGAACTTTAAAAACTATTTAATAAAAGAAGAAGAAGAGAGAAACAACTTTAAAAAGTTTTCCTTTTCAGTTCTCAATAGAAAAGCAAATGGGTTAAGATATACACTGTTAAAATAACAAACTCAATATAAAAGCAATTGGGTTAAGATATATACTGGTTAAAATAACAAACACACTCTATTCTTAAAGGCAAAAGAAGATAAAAGTATAAAGAAATAATGATGACATTGCAAGAAGTTTGTTTCACGGGCTGATACAAGTAAGTTGGATGTCATAATTAAAAATCAGTAGTTATGTTGATTCTAACTTAACTAAAATATTTATCCAATTAGGGATCCTATTTAACAGAACTCGCCGTGGAAAACAATAAAAACGATGAATTTCAATGAGGAATAGGTCATAGGTTTGAATGTTTGTGACGTATCAATTATGTTGTAAATGAAAGTGGGGTATGTCTAACTTTGTATTGGTTTTTCGCACATCTTGTGCTGTTTAACGAAATTTCAGTTGCTGATAAAAAAAACATTATAAGTTTATTAAGTTGCTGAAATTGTGAAGTGAGCTATTTTGTTTTTGTGAGTATGCAGTGAGCTAATTAAGCTTTGTCGTTTTTTAATTAATTAATCATTGGTCCTTTTCACTGTTTTGTGAACAGTACACCTGGACTCACCATACGCTGATTACACAAATCAGATCCTCTAGCATGTCTGTGTAATCATGGCCCGTGAACAATATATTCCATAGCACTCTTTCTTCGAAATTCGAATTTCAAGTTTCATGTTTCTTTGTTTTACAGCAAGCGAGAATTATTGAAAGCAAGATCATTTATTTATATATGTTCATAACAGTCTCTTATATATTCTCTTCTATGCATACAAAAATATGCATGCCGACTATAATGCCATCGATAAACACCTTCATCTTGTTATATAATATATAATATTTCTAAAATAAGATGAATCACGGTTTTGCCTATGAACACGATTATGCCGATGCATGCAATAGGGTTTCAACTAACTGCTGTAGCTCTTGTCACGGGCATTTCTTAGCATCTGATCAATTCATGATGTGCACTCAGATTCATATTTCTATATGCTGTATTGTAATTTCCGATCTTGATTCAGTAACCAGAATTGAAAGGAAGCTTTGCGAATAAAGTTACAAAACTACTTAAGTTTTATAATATGAATGTGCAAATAACTTTAATTTTTTTTAACAGCTTAATGTGAAAATTACTATATTTTCTCTTTTTTGGAAATAATTATTGGTAATATATTTTTCGTTCATATTGTTTCATCATTAATATACATTTTCTTGTATACGGTGGCCAACTCATGTGAGTCCTACTTTATATCAATCCAAATTGAAATTATATCACTTTTTAGGAATTATGAGATTAGTTTGATAATCAAAGAGAAAAGAGGAAGAGAGAGGTCATGGATTTGGATGTCTCTCATCCATTAATATTCTAATAAAAAATTAATGATTAACATTTGTCGATAAAAATAATATAATTACTTCTTTCTTCTTTTTCTTAGTTATAAACACTACTAAAAAAGGTGTTTTTAATGATGTCCACTTAAAGATGGTTGTCTAAAAATTGTCGTCGTTTGGAGAACAGTCACAATTTTATAAATACCTCCAACATTGATGTATTCAAAGACAGTGCAGGAAAACCGTCTTTGAATCAAAATAAAAAAAATGAATCAACGATAATGTTTTGAAAGTAGGATCGACGTGGTATCCATTGACTGTGTTTATAAAATTGTCACCATGTACGTGACCTTCTAAGAGTGTTCGTCGTGCCCTAGCCTCCCTTAGCTCGTGCGCTCCCTCACTCTCTCACCCACTCCCTCAGCCATTCTCCATCTTACCCTCCCTCACTCCCTAACCCACTCTGTCGTCGTGGCCTCCCATGTGTAACATTGCCGTTTTGTGCCATCATCGTCATACAGGTACCCATTTTTGTACCACTTCTCAATGTTGTATATTGGTATCTTATTCCCTCCTCAATCATCGATTGTGACACATTCACGTTGATTTTCAAGTTAAATATTAGGGGGGAAGAAGCTATAGCTACATATTCTTGCTTCCTTGTATCATGTGTCTAACCTTTTGGGAAGCACATCCAAATACATTGGAACTTATATTTTATTTATGATTAGTTAGAAAGTAATGTTAAGAGTAATATTAGCTTGTAAGCTGAGGAAGTAATTTGTTTGTGAGAGAACAAAGTATTATGGATGCCAAGTTGGCTATATAATTCAAATGTGTTTACATTGTATTCAATTAGGTCAAATAATAGAAATGAAATGAAACAACTACATCATTTGGTTTAGCTCAGAGAAGGAGATCAGCTTGATCCCTTTAGTAGTGTTATGAATTGTTCAAAGTCTTATTGGTAGGACCAAGGCTTGACAAAAAATAATTAAATAAAAAAAATCATCTGATTACCAATATAATAAGATAACAGAAAAACATAAACACGGCAAGTTAGATACAGTATGTGTATTAGGATGACTACCTATGATTATCTGCCACTCATGACCATTAAGAGCAGGATAACAAATGTTGAATGGCATCTCTGCCACCAAATTTGACCATTTGGCCTCAATAAGATCCAAAATGGCATGTGATTGTTCCTCAGTGGCCAAACTATTTTATTTTTCCTAGCTATGAGTACGATGTTGTATATAGTTTTGGATATCTTGTTAATCTCCTTGACTTAGATGTTATAGTAGAAGTGATTTTCTTAAGATGTCTTCACTTCTTTTTCTATGTGATCTGCTTTTATTCTTCATGTATAGTTTATCAACTTTCTTTCCAATTTTGGATTCCATTTTTGAGTTAGGTTGTTGTCAGTCCAAGTGCATCAAACTGTCATTAAACAAGTAATCAGATTCAGAAGTTCGTGAGTAGAGCTTTAGTATTTATATTTTATATATTCTTGTTTGCTTAATAATAGAAGGATTGCCAATAATTATAAGTTATACTAAATAAAAAGCACATTTAACCTTCAAATGGAGTTTATATTATTTTTGGTTCAGTTGTAGCGTAATAATATTAAATGTTTCCATTCAATATTTTACAAGGAATATGCCTTTGTGGTTGAGGATGAGGACTATAGTCTTCATTTCTCCTCTGTGGTCTAAATCTTGCAAGACAAAGACAAAATAGAATATCACATTTATCATGCACATAATTCCTATATTGTTGATCATATGTATAAAGGTCCTGTACTTGCTAATCTCTCTGGATCACTATGTCTGGCAAAGTAGAAAAGCAGTAATTGTAGGACCCATTTGTGCTGTGAACATGGACTAGTGTGAGTGTCATTCAAACCTTTTTCCCTTGTCTTGAGGTTATTTCTTCTTGCCTTTATTTTTTTGCTAAGGCTTCTTCTTGTGTCAGAAATAAACTGCATTAAACATTCTAAATTGTTATGATGGTTCCATTACCACTAGAGTTAATCTTATATAGAAAGTAGGCTAGAAACTACTCCAGAGAGTAAAAAAACATAAATAGAAATAGCAAAAGTCATTGGAGCATTTTGTTATCTTTTTTAGTCCTAATTCACCATCCCGTCCCTTTTGTATCACCATATGTAAATCACTATCACCTAAAGGTTTCAGACCTGTGTGGCGGGGCTCATGGAATTTAATGATTGTGGTTGTGCTATTCATATTTTGAACCAAACTTTCCTATGCAATTATTAATATTTGCCGCACTGTACAGTGCAGCTGATCATAAGCACTACAAAAAAACATCGTATTTCCCATGGAAAATTTTCTACGGAAAAAATTTCTTCGGAAATATGAGTTAGCACGTGAAGGAGTGCAAGAAACATACTAAAACCAAACCTTGTCTCGTGAGTCAGCACGTGAAGGAGGAGGAAAATAAAATAAAAGTAGACTTTTTGTCTTCTCATCCTTCTTCCTTTGTCTTCTCTCTCTCTCTCACAAAAAAAGAAGTTTTATTGTGAACCACCCCTTTTGTTTCTGAGGTGTTCGGCATAGGTGCCACCTTCTCCGATCTGTTCCGCGACGCCCTCACCTGCGACGACAAAAACAACAACATTAACAAGCCCGACTTCCGAGAACTCGATCTGGGCTTGCCGGTCTCGCTCGCCATTGCGAACCACGCGCAACTCCAGCTCCTCTGATTCCTTTTCGGGTTGAACCGGTTCAAGGGAGAACAGTCCCACTGTGTGCAAGTCGGGTCACACGAGATCTGACTCCGGATCTTGAAAGACTGGGATGACTCCGAATCGAAGTAGCAGATTTGTTGGGGTCAGGGATAGGGAACTATGGCCATGGGAGCATAATGCGCGGCAGAGGGAAGGCTGAGATGGTGAAGAAAGGGGGACACGCGCAGAGTGTGGATTCGAAAGAGTTGAAGAGGTTGGGGAATGAGTGTTACAAAAGGGGAAACTTTGTTGATGCGTTGGGTCTCTATCAGGGAAGTTGATGCTTCTGTTGCTGCTGGAACAGATTCTTCTTCTTATCAGGTATTGTTAAAATGGTTATTGATTTAACATGGTCTTAGATTGTATTGCAGTTGTGATGTGGTTGATCCAGCTGCAATTGTAGTGGGGACAATGTTGCTGGAATTATTGTTATTTAAAACCTTGGTTTTTATCATTGTTTTATTATATGTTTTAAATATGTTTTGGAGGTGTGGATGAATGGTTGAACTGGTTGGAAATTGAATATGTTGTTTAAAACGATTCTCTTTTAGTGTTCTAGTTCTATTATAATTAAAATTCAAAAAAAATTGGGTGATTGAATCTTAAATCCAAATTTTTACTTAGAGGCATTTTTTAGCAAAAATAGTTGACCAAATCCCCTTTGGCTATTTGCCAAGGGATTCCTTAATCAATTTCGAGCATTTTGATATATTGTAGGCCTCAAACGAATATTTGCATCAAAAGTTATCACCATTTGAAGTTTATAGGTTCAATTTATACTTATAACTTTATAATTTCGAGCGTTTTCTGCATTTTTTTTCTGATTGTTTTTTCACAATTTTCTATCAAAAATTTCCTTTGCAGAGGTCCAAGATGGGCTAGTGTCAATCTTGGCATCTTTATATGCATGTAGTGTTCTGGAATACATAGAAGTCTTGCGGTACACATATCAAAGTAATGTTATGTTGCTTGGTATTGTAAAAGTGATTGAGGTCTCTGGGTCTCTTATAATGTTTCTTTACTTATAATGTTTCTTTAAAAAGGTTTTAGTTTCATCGGTCAGAAACTAAATCATAAGGGGAAATTATGTATTATGATTGTCTTGTAAAAAAAACTAAAAAAAAAAAGAGGTCATGGAAATTAAAAGTTAATTTAAAAACTACATTGCTCTAGGCATTTTGGTATCCTTCAGACATTTGTTGTTTATATTTAACCAAGCACACAAGCACTAGTACTGCAAAGTTTGTATTGACACTTTAAGAATTTTATATGTATGATGCAATATTAATGATACAACTTGAGGCTGTAATTTTGTTTCTCTCTCTCTTAATTGAAAGAAAAAAGGTTTCAATAAACAAAGTACCCTTCAAAAGTATATAGACATGCATAGACCCTTTTACTGTGGCCTTGAAGACTACCAAGCTAATAATCTATTTGGTTGAAAAAATGTTTCGTTATCACTTCGTTCATTTTCAATTATCAATGTTGACTCAATTTCATATGGGAACACCTAAAACATGGCTCCTAGTCCTAGGTCTTGACAATTGGCTTTTTACTCCTTAGCCTCTAAATATTTATATTAACTAAAGGTTGATTCTAAATTTCAACTTGCTAGTTCAATTATTATTTATTTATATGCTTCCTTGGTAGCTTATCTTGATGTTCGCTCTACAACTTTGGACACCTGGCATTCAATGTAAGGGAATCTAAATGGTCATGACCTTGTGGTTATTTTGAGTTCTGTTATTATGCATCAGTTATATAGTCTTCTCATTATATTTGAATATCTATTTTTGGTCCTATATATCAATGGGAAATGAGAAGGCAAATAGTTAGAAGTGTATGTTTCTTATTATGTGCACCTAGTGAAGATGATATTTTGCTTTCAATCATTGAATATATTTAAAGGTATGAAGAGAAGAGATGGATGACTTTACTAGCTGAAGATTATGTTCCTAATATGCTGTTAATCCTTGCAACAAATGTTATTCATTTAAGCCATCTATCTCATTATTTGTACAAGATCTATACATTGCATCTGTTCATTCATTCAAGTTATCTGTTCCAATTGAGCCAAATTTCAATACACAAGTTACAATAATGCTCATTCGTCGGTTGTGTTAGAAATCATCTTTGATGTGTCCATGTCTAGATAAATTCTCAATTAAGCATATATAGGTAATATGACAAGAATATTTGGAAAGAGGAAAATTAAAAAAACTTTTATTTTATGTGACTGTGGTAGTTATTTTGATGACTTGATTTTTTGTGGTATGCTACTAACTCTTGATTATTAATTGTTGGTAGCTGAATTAGCGAATGTGTGAATAAAGATTGATTGTATTGAAAGAATTGTCTGTTAGGAAATTTCTAACGGATTTTCCCATCGGTAACTTTTGATGATTGATCTGAGAAATTACCGACGGATTTTTGTTATCGTGAAAAATTACCGACGGATGAAAAAATTTCGTCGGTTAAATTTTCCTATGACCATATTACTAACGGATTTTTGTCCGTCGGATTTATGTCATAAATCTCAAGTTACAAACGATTTTTGCTTTTAGCGACAAATATTATTCGTTGGAAATATGACTTTTTTTTTGTAGTGAAGGGTTCAAATTAGAGACAACTTAACTTGAATGCTCCATTAATTCACTATCGAAAGCTTCTAATTGACACACTCAAATTGCAGCCCGTAAAATTAGTTGCAACAAAAATCACAATAGCTTAGTAACATAAACAATATGTAACAACAAATCTTGTCGTTTTGGTTCACATGTAGAGATGTATGTGACTATAGTTGGCAGCTTCGGGGGCTCATCCTCTACCTACAATAGTTGGCAGCAGCACCAGAATTAACATGATTCTTGACATTGTGGAAATAGGAGCAAAATCAACATGACTTTCTAATTTCGAGTGACTTTCTAATGCCACTGACACTGTACATTATTTTATAGAACTTGTTTTATGTATTCTTTTTCATTAAAGAAAATGGTTATATTATGGTAAATTATTTGACTCCAACAGAAGATCTAATTTTAGATGAAGTGGATATGGATCCTGACATGGATAATGACGTTAGAATAGATGAAGATATTCATATGCATTATGGACAAGAGACTGGAAAAATTGTTGATTGTAGCAAAGCATTCATAACTAAAAAGGTAATTATTTTGTGTTTTTTTTTTTGTTTGTAATACATTCAAAATATTTTACATTGGCATATTGATGTTGTATGTTTTGTATATAGGTTTTTGCTACTCGATATGAATTATTGAAATGGGCTTAGGATGTTGCATTTGAAATGGATTTTGTTGTTTTCATTTTGAGGTCAGATACATCAAATGGGCAACATGTATGAAAGACATTTGTTGTGTTGAGTTGTGAAAGGGGTGGGAAGTTTAGGAGATACAGAAAAGACTTACAAACCATAGTGAGTGGAACTAGAAAGTGTGATTGTCCCTTTCGGCTGAGAAGAAGACCATTGAAGGATAATGAATGGTGGATATTAAAGTTAATTTATGCGGTGCATAATCATGATTTATCATATTCATTGGTTGGTCATTTGTATGTTGACCAACTAAATAATGAAGAAAAGATTATACTTGCTGATATGACAAAAAGTATGATAAAGCCAAGAAATATCTCGTTGACATTCAAAGAGAACAATGAAAGAAACGTGACTAAAATAAAACAAGTATGTAATGCAAGGACTACATATCGTTCATCTTAAACATGTTCTAGAACGGAAATGCAACATTTGATGAACTTACTTGAATGAGATAGGTATATTAATTGGCATAGAATGAATGATACATCAAAAGTTGTGTGCAATATTTTTTGGACACATCCTGATGCTATGAAAATGATTAATGCATTTAACATAGTGTTCTTGATGGATAGTACCTACAAAACTAACAGATATAGACTACCATTACTTGAGATTGTTGGTGTGACTCTTAATGAAATGACATTTTTTGAAGCTTTTGGATATATGGAGGCTAAATGAGAGAATAACTTTGTTTGGGCACTTCATAAGCTAAAAGGACTTTTTTTTTTAGAGTTAATGGATTGCCTAAAGTGATTGTCACTGACAGAGATTTATCTTTGGTGAATGCAGTGTTTCTGAAGCTAGTAGTTTATTATGCCAATTTCACATTGACAAAAATGTGAAAGCAAAATGCAAGACTTACGTTGCTCCCAAAGAGGCATAGGACCAAGTCATAGATGCATGGGGTAGTGTTAAAGATTGCCTTAGTTAGTCTGAGTATGAGGGACGTGTCAAGATGTTTGAAATTGTATGTTCACCATGAAAATACTTTGTCGATCGAGTATGTGAAGAATACATGGTTGATCCCTCACAATGAATGTTTTGTAAAAGCATTGACAGATAAAGTTATGCACTTAGGGAACACAGCAAGCAACAGGTATTTTACATCATATACTTATTTTGACAAAGTGTAATATATTGAAACTAATGTGGACTTTTTTTTATTAACAGGGTTAAGTCTGCACATTGGAACTTAAAAAGGTTGATTCAAAATAGCATGGGGGTTGATAGAGTGCTTTTACTTGAATATTTTTCTATCCTTCTTAGATTATTTGACCTCTCTTGGACCTTTATTTCCTATTTTAATTCAGTTTTTGGTCTAGGCAAGTAAGTGGGCTTAATTGCTAATTGTTGCGTATTTTTGGATTTTTAGCTTACTTGACGTATCTGACTTGTGCAGGACCTAGAGGGTGCTACCGATCTCCGAATGGAGCGTTCTAGGAGTCCCTGGAAAGATAACGGAAAGATCTACAAGTTTGCTAGAAATAGCCCAAGGTCAATTCTATCATTTAGAGGGTCATTTTTAGCTTTGAAGTTAGCGCCTCTGCACTTGTAATTTTGGGCTGCGAATTTGACTTTCATGGTTGTAAATAGCAAATAATTAGATTGTTGGGCTTGTTTATGACCCATTTTATTTTCAGAACTCGGTCACTACATATATTAGTGACTTTAGTGAAACTTGGGAATCACTCTTTACATTTCAATAAACAAGTTTTATTTTTCTTTCCTTTAGTTTTTAGAATCAAATCATTGTTCTTCATTTTCTCTCTACTGTTCTTGCTTGTTCTTCATTGTTCTTCACTTTCGTTTTTCTATTCTTCCATTTTTGTGCAACCATTTCATGGGGCTTTCATTGATGATGATCATGGAAGGCTAAATCACCAATCAATCCAAGGAACCAACCTAAGCACAAGGAGAATTGGAGTTCTGGTTTAGTATTTCGAATTCTACTTGAATGTTCATCTTCTTCTTCAATTGCTATTCTGTTTTTCATGATTATGAATGCGTTTAGGATTGAAAGCGGATTAGGTTATGGATT
>PYAF01001976.1:44717-72465 GCA_007407185.1 Glycine tomentella
AATCACCAATCAATCCAAGGAACCAACCTAAGCACAAGGAGAATTGGAGTTCTGGTTTAGTATTTCGAATTCTACTTGAATGTTCATCTTCTTCTTCAATTGCTATTCTGTTTTTCATGATTATGAATGCGTTTAGGATTGAAAGCGGATTAGGTTATGGATTCATGCCTAATTTCGAATATTAATCACAGAATAATTGAATGATATTTCAATTAGAGTTGTGGTTTCAATTAAATTAGGGGTTAATTCGATTGAACAACTTCTAATGAGATTGAATGAATGTTCATGATAGGATAAATCTCTGAGAACAATGATGATTCGAATTGCTTGGTGAGGTGAATTGGATTGATGTTTTAAATTCTGTTTTACATCACTTCTTTTGAATTCTGTTAGTTTCTGTGTTGCTTTTTAATTTTAGTTTACGTTTTTGCAAGTTTTACTTACGCACATAAACTGTTTGATAAAATTCTCCCCTCACTGTTATTCGTAAATTGAAGCTAGAACCATATTAATTGTGTCTCTGAGTCGACCTAGGTTAGCTCTGTGCTACAGAATTAGCTTAGTAAAATTGTTTTGGTGCGTGTCGACAACGTGTTATCAGGGGACTTGTGTAAATGTTAGGATACCATGAACAACTTGATCACTGTAACGACTCGCCTGGTCACTACGATATCACTAACTCTAGATCGTGCAATTTCAATTATAATATGAAAACTCCATTAATTTGATTATGAAAATGGTAGTAAATTTTTTCGTAATAATACCATTATTATACACACGATACAAACAATTTGCTTAAAAAACTTGGTCAATGGCGGGATGAGTATGCCATTTTATTTGGTAGTTTTGAGCATTATGAAGTCATAAAGAGATCTTTACCAGTTGATGGTCTTTCTATGGTAAAGTCTATAATTTCAACTTGTTATTTGTATGTGTTAAATTTTATGTAATTATGCTTACTAACTTCATTCTTTATCAGGCATCTATGGATAAATGGATGACAATAACAGACATGGGATATATTATTGCGTCTAGTTATAATGTCATATTTGTATGCTTATCACCAAAACAATGTTTGACATCTCACCATTTAGATCTCAACCTCCTGCTGGTACATCAGTTCACCATTTGATTTGTGTGGGTGATGTCAATGCCAACCATTTTGTTCAGGTATAGCACATTGTTCCCAATCACTCTTACATTTTTATTTTAATCTTTAATTGACTGTTGAAATTTCTATGCAGGTTTTCTTAAAGGATCGTTGTCTAATACCAAATCTTGATGTGGTATGGTCTACACATTGTTGTCTTATAGCAAAAGAGTGGCTCACTCCCTACATTGGTCGAATGCAATAATTTTCACAATTAATTGGTTTCACACGCAATTTGTCAACCTTGCAAAAGATTGATTAGACTAATTGTGATATTTTTGTATTTTTAACATATACTTTTGTAATTTTGTTTGTCAGACCCTACGTGTGATATTTATTATTTTAATTTGGTTATAATTTTCTGCCAAAATTTTGACATAACCTTCCCTAAAATATGTTTAGACTATAATAAAATATCAACCTGTATTAGCAACATAAATCATGTCTCAATAGCAAAATAAAGATCATCACAATACCAAACATGGCATAGAACTCAATAAGTTCCTACATAAACCAAATATCATGTGAATAAGTTTTTACAATAAACTCTATGCTCGTCCACGTCCTCCCTAGCTACCTTAAACTCTTTTGCCACCTCGTCCTCTACTATTATTTCCACCATGAGTACCTTCAGACATCAACAAAAGTGTTGCTTGAACGTTATCTTATGTCGTGGTGCCCTTAGTCACCATCCTTAAGTCAATCATCTCCTACAAAGGTTCAGCAGCCCTATGACATATGTCCTATAAATAAAAAACATAAACAGTTAATGTATCAATATAACAATTCCATCAAAATGTTGAATACACATTTATAACATAGTCACTAACTTAAACTGAATTATGTTGGATACTTGACTCTGGTAATCTCCCATGTTTGGTATCACTGGTAGGACAATGGGAATGTGATCTTTATTAGCTGAGAGTATAGATGGATGCGAGATCCTAAAATGTCACTCCATGTAACCTACAGCACAACCTGAGGGCCCACTAATCATCTCGTTCGGCTTTATCAAGTGGTATGCAAAATTCAACCACCTCTCATCGGCATCCTGTGTGGATATTTGTACCACTGTAAACATAGATGTGTGTCATGGAATAGTTTGAGTATAGCAAAATTGGCACAAGACTCTCTCAAGAAAATGTAGATGCATGTTTGACTCCAACCTAATATATCCAAAAAACAGTGATAACATCTTAAAGGGACAAACAACTCGGTGCTCCTTATATGGCATCCAATGCACTCTATCAGTGGTCAAGTCGTCCAGTGTTGATCGATAATCGGCTAATGATAATAATCTTCTACCAACTAGCCAATGACTAGCTCGTGGTAATTCCTCTATATATTTTCCATTCGCCTTCCTCTGCCCAATAGTAGAAAAATGCTTATAGATCCATGAATGTTTCAATAATAACAAAAGTAATGAACAAGTTATCAAGTATTAAATTTCCCATGTTTAATGTTACCATAGTTATAATAATTACCTACAATAGAGTTACATAATCACCGAGTTGTTTTGTATTTGCAAAACCCGCATCACCAAATTGCTCATACAAATATGTAAGTGTAGTTTCACCCTATGCATATCCCCCACACTGATCAAGGTGACAAAAATAGTGTAAAAATGACACGTTGGCCCGTGTCCAACTTTTGTCAACAAAAATTGAACATTACTAAGTGCAATAAGTAAGCTCTAGCAGCCTGGTCCCACTACTTGTCCCTACACCTATCTGCATAAATGGCTCACAACTAAGATAGGCGAACATGTCCCCCTCTACACTGTTTCGTTTCCAAAAATGAATCCTCCTTGTCCACTCCCAAAAGCTCCATCAATAATGCAATAGCCACCTCTTTTGACGTGTGCGAGTAACTATAACAACCACAAACAATAGGAATATGCAGCAATAATGACACATCATCAAGTGTGATTGTCATTTCTCCTACGGCCAAATGAAAGGTGTTGGTCTAACAATGCCACCTCTTAACAAAAGCAGATAAAAGTCCCTTGTTAGTGATTTCATAACTACATTTTGTCAATGGAAGTAGTCCTGAATCCTACACCACTCTCATGATCTCGTTATTGGAGGGGTCAAATCCCTCAACTTCCTTCCATGAGCTACTAGATTTAACTCTCCACGATCCTACAAAACTTTATAATTCATAATTAGTTATGAAATACAAACCAATTAACAAAAAATTAAATGTTAGATTTTTGTTATTGGTATACCAAGCCATCCAACAATTTACAAGCCATGTGATCAGCATATTCAGTAAGGACTGATTTATCCTCAAGTCCACCACCAAACCCAACATCTTCAGGTGCAACATCATCAACTACAATATCTTTGAGACCTTCATAAATCTCTTGCTCCTCATCTACAACTTCACGTCATTCACAAGTTTAGTGCGGTCACCACCTCTTGTACGTGACATATATATATATATATATATATATATATATATATATATATATATATATAAACGATAAGATGAACGTACAATACTCAGAATTAGAATCAACATATTTTGAAGATAGTCTAAATATTGTGAAGATAGTCCGAGACATTCTAACATTTATAATGAGAGTCAAAGTCAACATAATTAACCTATCCTACATATCATAACAAATATAATTTTCTAAATATCAATTAAAATTACAAATATAGGTTGCTAATTTTTTTAAAAAAAAATAACAATTTCCTCAATATCAATTTACATTTCAATTTCCTAAATAAAATTACGGATCAAATGATCTAGAGTAATGTAAGTTAATCCATAAATGTGTTCTGGATTGACTAATTCGTAATATTACCATAATTTATGAATCAATCAATCCGAAATAGATTTTCGGATTGACTTACGTTACTCTAGATCAAGCTATCTATAATTGGACAAGGTAATCAGGAAATGTCTTCTGGATTGACTTATCCATAATATTATAATGATTTACAAATCAATCAATTCAAAATAGATTTTCGGATTGACTTACATTACTCTGAATCAAGCTATCCGTAATTGGATAAGGTAATCTAGAAATGTATTTTGGATTGCTTGATCTGTAGCATTTGGTGTATTACTCATGCAATCTAGAATACATTTTCGGATTTCCTTGTCAATTATGGATAGCTTGATTTGGATATAACCAAACAGAATCTGGATCAAGTTATCTATAAATGTTATAAAGAATATAAAAAAGTGAAAAGGATGGTTGCTTGTTCAATTACGGATAGCTTGATCTAGATTTAACCAAACACAATCCGGATCAAGCTATCTGGAAATTTTATAGAAAGTATAGAAATAAAGGGGGGAAAGGAGGAAGTCATACAACTTACTTATTGGAAAAAATGGTCGAATTTCTGGTGGACTCCTTCTACTCATAAACAAGCAACACGAGAGGTGTAGGAAGCCAATAGAGGTGCGGGGCAGCGAGGAGGGGGAAGAGGAGGTGTCACAGTGCAAAGGAAAAGAAAGAAGAAGACTTAGGTTAAGTTCTGATGGTGAGGGGCATATTTGTCCATTCGCCAATTTTTTAAACAATGGGAGGTGCAATAAACAATAATCGAGGTGTAGAAAGTAATGACTCAATAGGAGATACAAAATTTAAATAAGAGAGTGCATATTCAAAATGGAATTTTTCAGCACATGATACATTAAAAAAATAATATTTACCAAAACATATATTACCAGTTTTATTTACCAAATGCTACATGTTTACTATTCACAATGTAAATTTGGATTAGGAGACCCGAAATTACACTATTTTTTTTTAAATTTCAAAACTCAGTTAAGAATTCAGGTCCCCCAAGAGTTATTCACCAAATGATACATAAAAAAATAGTTTTTACCAAAGCATACATATACCAATTTTATTTACCAAATGGTACATGTTTATTATTCATAGTGTAAATTTGGGTCTCCCCAATCCGAATTTACATTGTTTTTTTTTTAAAAATCAAAACGTACTTAAGAATTCAGGTCCCTCCAATCCGAATTCTTAATGGTTTTTTCCTAAAAGATAATAAATAAGATTAAAAATAATAATTTATTCAAAAATAGTAAAAATTAATAATTTTATTCGAAAATAATAAAATTAAAGAATGTCAATAAAGACAAATTAATGTTTTATTTTTCTTTTATGCCATTTTTTAAGATTTATATTAAAATATATAAAATACAAAAATGATAATTTTATATAAATTAATATTTATATTTGTTTAAGTTATGATAAATAACGTTCATTATTGAATGTGAAAAAATGAGAAAAGTTAATTAGTACATATTAGCCATATTATACAGAGAAAAATAATATAAAAAAGGGAAAGTAATTAAAAAAAATTGATTAAAAATATTCAAATAAATTGTTATTTTATTATCTTAAAAAAACAGTTAAAAATTCGAGAACTAAAAAAAATATAGTGTAAATTCGGATCCTTCCAACTCAAATTTACATTGTGAATAATAAACATATTTGGTAGATAAAACTGGTACATATATGTTTTGATAAATATTATTTTTTTATGTATCATTTGTTGAAAAACTCGTCCCCAAACCTGAATTCTTAACTTTTTTTAAGATAATAAAATAATTTATTCAAAAATAATAAAAATTAAAGAATGTAAATAAAGACAAGTTAATTGTAAATAGTATCTTAACATGTGTACTTGCATATGATAATTATTTGATTTTAATAATTAATATTGTAATACATAAGTATTTTTATTATAAAATTATAATATAATGAAAGTTTGAGATAAAAAATATTATAAGATAATTTATTTTAACTATTGATGACTTATTTAAAAATATATTAGCAAAAAAATGAAAATAATATATTAAAGAAGATAAGAAATTGATAAAATATTTATTGAAAATAATATATTTGAAAAATGATGAAGATGTATTAAAAGTATTAGCATAATCTAACTATTGGAAACGATTTTGTCCAATACAAATGTTAGCTATTTTTAACATGTTACAACTATTATAATGATTCAAAAGAAAGAAGACATGTGGAATGCAGAACATATCTTTCAAACTATGATTAGTTTGGTTTTTTTGTATTTCAATTGTTATTGTTAGAAAGTTTCATTATTTTTATTTTATTTTGGTCAGTTTATTATGTTTGTCTATCTGTCTCTCATCTCAATTATCGTAATATTTTAATTTTTCTTTATAGTATAATCGAAATATACTAACTATTTATTCACGGTGTTTTTAATCAATTTAATTTTTTAATTATTTCCTCTTTTTTATTTATTTTTTTCTGTATAATATAACTAAGATATACTAATTAATTTTTCTCATTTTTTCATAGTCAATAATCAACATTATTTATCATAATTTAAACAACTATAAATATCAATTTATATTAAATTGTCATTTTTGTATTTTATATATTTTAATATAAATCTTAAAAAATGACATAAAAGAAAAATAAAATATTAATATGTCCTTATTTACGTTCTTTAATTTTATTATTTTTTAATAAAATCATTATTTTTATTATTTTCAAATAAATTATATTTTTATTATTTATCATCTAAAAAAACATCAGTTAAGAATTCTAATTGGAGGGGGACCTGAATTTTTAACTGGTTTTGAAATTAAAAAAAAAAAATACAGTGTAAGTTTGGATCTTTTCAACCCGAATTTATATTGTGAATAGTAAATATGTATCATTTGATAAATAAGACTGATATATATATATATATATGTTTTGATAAATATTATTATTTTTTTATGTATTATTTGCTGAAATACTCATATTCAAAATGTATTCTTCATGATCGATTTCCTTCCGCCTGAAACTTATTGAATGGGTTTGGTCCATTAAGACTTAAAGATGTTGAATTCCAGTGTCCTTTTTCTGATTATCTGGGCTTGGCCCATGCATTAGGAAAAAATCCACCCCATTAATAATTAATAATGTAATATGACCTAATGTTTTCTTATCATAATTAATAAACTGATGTTAACGGCTAAGAGAAACGTTTATTTTTCGGCTTCTAATTAAAGCATTTAAGGCTGTATACACAATTAATATTGCTTTTCGTACAATAAAAGGCTATTATCTGTTTTAGGAGGGGAGAAAGAAAACTACAGTATAGGTACGTACCTTTCTGCTTATTATTGATTGTGTGCAACATGCATCCATCCAGCAAAACCATGGTATGATAATAAATACATTTGGTGGTGGTGAGTGAAATATGCTAATTTAATTTTTTTGTAAATAGCCTCCCTAAGCTAATTAAAGATCCTCGTGTATATATGTCACATCCTGTGGAATTTTAAGGGAAGACGGCAATAACATTTCACAGTCATATAGTATTAATCACATATTCATGGCCAACAATAAAAGAGACTCATGGTCAAGCTACTCAGTACTCACAAACCTAGCGTGCATGTTAGGTCGGGTTTTTAGATGGAAATTTATGGTACCATTCAGCCATTCACCAACATTTAATTCACCCGAGGAAATTAATAGAATTTGTGCCATTAAGAATTATCACATGTTTTAAGATTATTTTAATGTTAATTAAAGATATTTCTCTACATGTCTAAAATCATTATATTTTAAAATTAATTAATCAATTAAAATCTGTCTTTATATAATATAATATGTTCTTTTAAGAATGACTTAATCTTTTTGTATAATCTTTTTAAATGAACAACACATGTCATTCTTAAATTTTTCTGATTCAAAATATTTATTTTTTAATTAATTGGGTATATCCCTCCAATAGTTGTAAACATAATAAAAATATACTTCTCGCTTTTAAAGCATGCAAGTATCACATTGTATTATTTTCTTTTATATATATATATATTGAAATATTGAAATATACAGTTTAATTTGTTTAACTTAATATTGTTCGAGAATATTCTTTAAAATATTCTATAATAAAGATTTTAAAATATATTATTTAATTAAAATATTTTTTAAAGTTATTCTCCATTCACTCTATGCCTGACATAGTTGGTTTCTGCATTTATTGTTGCTAGATGTTACAATTTTTTTGATGCATTGCATTTTAGGTTATTATTAGGTCATTTTATTTAGGACCTTCAGCTTTGTTTGTCACTTAGGACTTAGTCTTTAATGTTTATATGTCTTTTTCACTTTTTTTTTGTCACACATGTTACGCTTTTGGCGTTTCTATGGTTAGGTAGAGAATTTTCTCAAGGTTGAAGGTGTTTCAAGAGTAATTTGATGCATCATGGGTCATTCCGTTTTGAACCCTTTTTGGGGTTTTAGACATTGATCGAAGGTTCCAAAATTCGTTTTGAGATGACTTGGACGGGAACGAATTGGGTGCTCTTGATCAGTACTCTCCCTCTTGTGGTTTGATCTTCTCTCATTGTTTGTTTGTTTTGCTTTCATGGCTACCTGTGTGTAGTCTTCTTTTCTGCTAGGATTAATTAGGCATTATCCTTGTGATTTGTTAATGAAGTAATTTAAATTTATCTTTTTGTGTGATTATCTTTTTAAGAAAACTTTGTTTGTGTTTTACATATCTTTTAGGATTTGGGAAAGCACTGAAAGGAAAACCCAATACACCAAAACTATAAGTGAAAAATTAGGAGAGAAGTCTCATAACTCATATACTTGAATTCATCATATAAGATAAGTATATATTTTAATATAAGAAGCGATGACTGTGGAATATTCATACCTTTCAAGAGAAAGAAGTGTATTTTGCTCATTCACAATTAGATAAATATGTTGCATTTTTATATTTCAAAATTAAATTCATTGACAAATATTAAATGGTTTTTTTAGAAAATCAAACCATGATTTAAGTTTTTTCTTATGTTTATTTATGAAAAAAACAGAAATTGATTGGTGAAAGAAAATATTATTCATTTTTATCTCTATAGTAATTTTCATCTTATTTTTTACAATTGATTTTCATACTTCAATAATAGTTAGAGTACATATATATGAAAATAGATTATATTTTAATAAAATTGGAAAACCTGAGATCCATGGCAATGTCCAATATATATTAATTGGTGGGTTTCTCCCTTTTTGTTGGGAAATTAATTACTTTCTCTCTATTCTACTATAGTTATCGTACTAAGTAATGTTATTCATAAAAAAATAAAATTATAAATAGATGAAAGAAAATAATTTTTTTATAAAATGAATCTTATCATTATCAATTTATTTTTAATTTTTTATTGTTCATCATTAATAATATTATAAGAAATATAATTTAAAAATAATTAATATTACATTAAAAATTAAAATGATAATTATTTTGAAAGTTGTTTTTTTTCTTACACGGAGATTATCATGTGATAGAAGAAGTATTAAATTGATGAGAACTTTTGTAGGACCAGTCTCAAAGCATTATGTTTCTCATGTACGAACTAATGTAATTAATGTCGCAAAATGTGGATGCGCATTAATAACGTTAATATACGGTAGTATAAAAAAAAGAAAATACGGTAGTATTACGTATGATGTTTTTTAAAGAAACTAATATGTATGATAAACTACATTTTAAGTACTTTTATTAAGAATTCAAATAAAAAGAATGATTTCTCATTGTATAAACATTGAAATGAAATGAAGTTTACAGGAAAAAATTATTGTATACTATAACTGAAACAGGCCGGTGGTGATTCAATTCTTTTCAAACTAATTGGAACACTTATTTACTTGAAAAAGAAAGAAAACAAATATGTGCTTTGATCACAAGCAAAATTGATCTTATTCATTTGTTAAAATTTAAAATAAAATATATAAAAAATTGTGAAAAGATTGCGTTTGTTAATGAATATACAAGGCATGCTTCATCGTCCACTGGTATTATGGGACTGTTTAGTGAATCGATACGTACGTAAGACTTAATCATGCAATCCAAATTAATTGGACGGCGATGCGTCTTTTAAACCCACCACACATGGCGGATTGGCGGTGCGTGCCAACCATCTTCGTTTTCTTCCAAGTTACTTATTTGTGGTATAGATGTTTTTAGATTATAAATATATTTTTTATTATGAAAAAGTTTGAGTGAGTTACATTTAGAGATTTCTTAGGATCAAGATCAATAACGGAATCAGAAATCTTATAAAGGTAGACTTAATTTTTTTTTCTCTTCATAATTATGTAAATGTCTAATTTGTTAATAAGTACTAATTTTTAAAAGAATTTATTATTTTTACACATAAAATTGAAACTAATTTTAATATTAAATGATAATAACAACAAACACACAAGTATTACATGATTTTATACCAATTAACACTTTAAACATTATAATAAAATAATACAATTAATTTTACACAATTTTGCATTAATGAATCTTAAAAACTATATCATAATAACAACATATAAATTAATTTTATACTAATTAATTAATTTAAAAATATAAATGTATATACATAAAAATGTCAAAGGAGGGGGGATTCTGACCCTTGTCAATCCTCCTTTATGGTCAGATAAGACTCAAAAAAATTCTTCTAAAAATACTTAAAGATTATCTACTAACAAGATACTCGCATTTAGTAAGATACTCATGTTTAGTATGATTAATTTTCTCACCTTTTGTATATTTCAATTTTTAATCCTTCTAATTTTTTTTGACAATTTTTAGTCTTTTATTAATTTTTCTGAGTATTTTTAGTCCATCTATTTTTTTTACCCACTTTTAGTTTTATTGTTCAAAATCAGTCCCTTTTTTTCATTTAGTCTTTCATTTATTTTATATTTAGGATTAATTTTAAGCAATAAAAATAAATAAGTAACTAGAAATGAAAAAAAAATCTTATAATAACTAATTAAAAATGCTGAAGAACTAAAAGTTGTAAAAAAAAACATTTGAGAGACTATATATTTGTATTTGAAAAAGTTGAACGAGTAAAATTTCTATTAACCTAAATATTAATAAGTTGGTTTGTGTTGCAAAAAATGCCTACACCGGGGTTGCAATATTTTTTTAATTTATTTTTTATAATTATGAATATTATAAAAATAATAATTTTAACTAAATTATTAAAATAAAATTATATTTTATGCATGCAATTATGTTGATATAAAAGATAATAAGTTGATTAAAAGAATTATATATATATATATATATATTGTATAATTTAATATATTACTGCGTATTATATTTATATAATGTATTTATTTTGTTATTATATACACGTATATATGTTATATAAATTATATATTACTATATATAAATCTGATTTTTTTTTTTTGCATAAAAGTATTATATATATATATACACACACATTACCTTTAATTTTCATTAAAATTACCGATATTTTTTAGAAATTAACTTTTAGTTTATATTTTTAAAATAATAAAAATATTAAAATAATTTTGACAAAATTATATTTTATTTATTAATTTATTTTTTTATAATTATAAATTAATTATATATATTTTTTTAAATTAGTCAAATATGTTCTTTAAAAAATATTCGAATATTAATAATTCAATTTAGATTTATGTGTCAAGATTATTATTATTATTATTATTATTATTATTATTATTATTATTATATGTGATATATATAGAGAATATGAAATATTTTTTTATCTTGTTGCTCATAACCTAACTCTCTATTAAGATAATTAAAAAAGAAATACGCTAGAATAATATGCTAAAATAAATAAGCATCCAAATAACACTATCAAATTTTATTAGTACAACAAATAATAAATTATAATATGATAAAATAATTATCTTATCTTATTTTCTCCTATTCCAACCACCCAGCGGTTACTAGAGATTTTATGCAAAGAAAGAAAAAAGAGTAAACCGGTGAAGAAAAAAAAATATTAATAAATTAGTGGGTTTGTGTTACACAAAATGCCTTAATGTTGGATAATTATGTGTAAGTGTTAAATCGTGGCTGGAAAGATAAATATTATAATGTGATGATAATCTCGGATAAGAATATTTTGATGGATTATCATTTGATAAAAGTGTTTTTCTAAAAAAATCTTTAACAATAATGTTTTTATAATTTTTGTTAAATTTTTTGTTATAATCTTGTATTATAAAATAAATTGTTTGTTATAAATTTAAAATGTAATTTATATGTTAAAAAATATTTATTCTTTAAAAAATTAGTTATATAAAATTAATATTTATCTTTTAAATATGTATGTATATCACAAACTAAAACACTACTTAAATAATAAACAAGCAAGTTTTAGAAATTTTCAAAAATATTTTTTTGTCAAGTAAGTCTAACTTTAATAAACATTTTGTTAAATTAAACATCTTTTTTCTATTAAAATTTAAACTGTGGCCACCGATTCTATGAAAGACTAGTTCATTTATGTTATAAACTCAACATTTAAATGATATATACATAATGGAAGCAGTCGAGAGTTGAGAAAATTGCCAATCCCTTTTGAGATGCAGACCTATCCACGTGCCTCGATCGCCTTTGCCCGTCATATAATGCCTTTTGTTATCAAGAGCTGATGAAAATGATACCCGACAATCAAGGTTGATCACCAGCGTGGAAAATGAAACATTTTTGCTTGCTTAAAAGGTTAAGGTTTGATTTTTCAACATGTAATTGTAATTAGATTAGGTTGAAGAAGATATTTTAGTTATTTTTTATTTTTTATTATTTGATAAAAATAATTTAATAATTCTTTTAGTAGTTCATAATATTTTATGAAAGGTTAGTTAAAATGTTAATTTTTATCTTTTTATGTTTCTTTAATTTTTAATTTTCATTTTTAATATATTTATCAATTTTTTATTTTCTAAATAAATTATGATTTAATTATTTGTATGTTATTTTACGCTTTTCAGTTACAAATTAAATTTATTAGTTAAATTTATGAACACTTATAATTTAATAAGTTAATTTTTTTAATTTTTTGGTTAAACTTTTAATTACCAACTAATTTTTCAATTTTCAACTAATTTTTTTACCTAATTTTACCGAAAATCATCTTACTCTATCTTTCCTTAACTATAAGATATTTTTAAATAATTCACCTCTAAGAGTAAGAAACTTACATTAAATTTATCAAATTATTTATATTATCATTCTAAAATTACTTTTTTTTTATTATTTTTCTATTAATTTAATTATTTCTCATTAGTGTTTGAAAAAAATAGTTAAATAAGAATATGTAGGAAAAAATAAATAATGTATCTAAATTTTTTTTTTACAAAAAAAACAATAATTTTTGTAAAAGGATCTTATAATTAATATAAAGACGGAAGTAATATATATGGCATGTACCTAGTATGGCTCAAAGGCCACTAAATTTACTTCAATTTAGTATAGTAAGGATGTGAAGGGTACGTATTTATAAAAAGAAAAGAAAAAACTTAAATTTAGGAACAGAGGGAATAATTTTTTCTTTTTTTTTTTTTTATAGAAAACATGGCTTACTAATTAATCTGTAGACCCACGCGTACTTTTCATATAAAACAAAAACGTCTAATTAACAAGGTTTATTCTCATTATATCCTAACTTTTTACATTATGCAAGACTTCCTCAGATCTTGCACGCTAGACTTCGCCAATTATCATAGTATATATGCCGAGAGTGCTCACACAAACACACACACACACACACATATATATATATATATATATATATATATATATATATTGTTAGATATTATATTTATCATTTACCGGTATATTGATTATAAACATTGATATGATCTAGTTGATTTGATATTTTCCTCTCTCACAACCTATGAATAAAGAAGTTTTATATATGTCCCAAATAGAATTGTTATTACTTTTTGAAGTGTTCAGAAAATAAACATGTTTCAATTTAATTTAATAATAAATATACTTAATATTATTTTTAATCAAAATTAGAGCTTTATAACTTTTATTTTAACTAATTGTGAGATTAATATTCATATTTTTGGACGAAAGAGGGACCAATTAATAGACTGAAAACAACTAGCTCATTTATTTAAAGGGCAGCAAGCTGTTGGACATTGTGGGCTTGTGATCTTTAATTTGGCCCTACTATTGATCTATGACTGTACTTTCTAACCCATAATTTATGTAAGAGTACTAATAAATTGATCGACAATGTCAAAAGAAATCTTTCTAATTAGGTAAGGTAATGGAGACAAAAACTTATAAAAATATTTCGAAATCTTTCTAATAAACAACTACAACAAAAGAAATCTCTGTCATTCGTTAATTTTAAACGGTTATTTTTTTTAACTTAAAATTAAACAGTTATTATAATTATTATTATTATTATTATTATTATTATTTATTATGTCTATGTTTCTTACCATTTCATCTTTATCTTTTTTCCTATTAATATTTTATCATATTATTTATCGTACATATTACATTTTTTTTTCTTTCAAAAATGAATGTTTACGTTCGTCCCTTTCCAAAATTAAATGATGGAAAAATAACCTATTTTATTTTGTTCACTTTGATTATCTTATTTTTTAAAATATAATTATTTGTTAGTATAATATTTAAATTAAAAAAAAAGTGTAGATAAAATTGATTTAGTTATTTAAAAGAGAATTTAAAGAAGAAGAAAGAAAGTAAATGTGGTAGGTTTTAACCCTTTTCATCGAAATCTTCACATAAAACTAACAAATTAGTATTTGCTAATTATAAAAAAATGTACGCTTAAAGGTGATGGGTGGAGGGAAAACAAATAAAAAAAAGAGAAAAATTAATAAAAGTGGTCATAATGAAAGAAAAAACAATTGTGATAAAAAGCAAAACGGATGTATATTTATATTTATCTACTATATAACACGGGTAAAATTTGGAAACGATTTTACAAGTCACATGCTAAAATAAAGTAAAATGTGTACCTATTGTTTTCGTGAGAAAAACTTGCTAGTCCTAGCATGTAGAATCAAGGCCAAAAGAGTTCCAAGGAAACAAAAGAAACCCCACATGATAAAAGTGTTTCTGTAGCATTCCATACCCATGCATTTCCCATATTCATTCCCTTCCTTACGATAGATAAGTGCAGCAAAGTAGCCAAATATAAAAGAGCCAATTGGAATGTTTGCCACCACCACATTATGGTTCACTGAGAAATTCTTTGTACCAAATAACTCAGTGGTTGTGGAAACAGCAATAGAAGTGATTGCTCCAATACACACTCCAATAACTGCAGTGCTAATGTAAAGAGCAATGTCAGATTTGTTGAGGAGTAACAGAAATGCACCTGATGTTGGAATCATCGCTGCCAACATAGAAGCAGGTCTTGAAATTCTACATTTTCCTCTGAAAACATTAAAAAGTTATTATTAAACATTATGTCAATAAGAGGAGTAACATGCACTCCTTTATTTTACTAGAGTCGGCCTAGTAGTGAGAGATCTGAGTAATTTGTATGAGATTCTATATATTAGAATCATTGTTACTATTGTAAAAACAACTAAAAAAATGAGAGGTGCTTTTAATTTTAATGTTCATCTTCATATTTATCATTGTAGATCAACTAACACAACTATAGTTATTATACGCATTAAATGAGAGGTGTAAATGCACTTGTTCAGGTTGGTGTTAGATAGTGGAATTAGAAAGGACAGATTTACCTGACGTAGTGCATAAGCGACGGCATGAGACGGCCAAAGAACCCAAATGATGATGCCAAAGACACCAAAGATGAAGCATTAGAGCAACCTCTGGATTCAGCTATTTGTCCCAAGTTATTAAGATATACTAAACCAACTGTTGCACCAAAAAAATAGACAAAGAAATATAACCAAAAATTTATTCTTCTCAACATTAACTTTACTCCAACTTCTTCTATAATATCAAACTCTTCTTCAACTACTTCATCCTCTTTCACCTCATTCTCCACCCTCTCTTCGTTAGTAACATTCTCCTCCATAGTAAAATGGTATATTCTCAATTTTTCTCTATTTTCTTGAAACCTCTTGATCTTCATTGAAAGAGGGACAAGTAGAGGCAATAGAAAGGACACTAGAATACCAATCAAGATACTTAGTGAGGATGCTTTGCTTGTGACAAATTGCAAGCTGCTCAATACAGCATATATACCAGTTGAAATTGTAATAACAAACATCACAGCAAAACCAACACGCGTGTGGCTATTTGGACTCGTTACTTCATCAATTTCTCTTACTAGAGGAGCTGCCATTAAACCAACTATCATAGGTAAGAGAGAGTTGAGGAGGAGAAACGTTCTAGCCTTCTTGTGAGGAGAAACAGCATCAACAATGTTGGCATAAATCTTTGCACTTAGTCCTTGGTAGCTAGTTGTTATTCCCACAGCAACTTGACGATCAGAAAAGAAATTCCTTATTGTAACAACGTAGCACACTGTGTTGATCCAACAAATGCTATTGCCAGCAAGAAAAGTTAGCAAGAATACATGCCAATAGGACAAAGAACAAATTTGGTTCGTTATGAAGAGATATTGCACACCATAACCTACTAACCCAAGAGTTGAACCAATCAAAAGAACCAACCAAAGGGGGAGGTATATAGAAGCAAGACCAGAAAACCAGCCAAAAAGCTTGCCTGCATCAGATGCAAAAGCAAGGTTATTGAGTTGGACTTGGGAAATAGATAGAAATTGTTTCAGCTGAGAAGAGTAAGCAGGAAAATTGGTGTTTGTGCCAATTATGGCTTGGAGCCAAATGATGCCAACAAAGCTTAGCCATTGAAGAGTAATAGAAGGCATTGTAAAGAAGTTTCAGAAAGAAAAACAAAATTGAAATTGAACTACCTTTCTAAATTAATAAGATGGTATGGGATGTGTGAGGGTTTATATGTTGAGAAAAAGTGGAGTCAAAGCTATACAGGCCTAAGGTGTGAAAACTAAAGCCAAGAATATAATGTCATACTGAGTGGAGTAATGTTGGTGTAGTTGTAAAATGGGGTGATGTATCATTCGTACTTGAAAATATTGTATTAATGGGTCATTGTAAGTGAAATTCAACTCAAAACCGAAGCCTCAGATTTATTCACCTTGTACATCTATAAAGAATATTGTGTGAAAAAAAAGAAAAAAAGAACACGCATTTATGTTTAGTTAAGATTTTGAAGCTAAATTTGAACACAACATAGACTACTCACTTGGACTTGAGGACATAAACGAGAAACTTAATTATGTGAAGTGGTGAAACACGCACGATGACTCGAACTTCTGATTGTAGGTGAGGTGAACATCACTTTGAACAGTCCCACCAATTTATCTCATGTGAGTCCCTATCTTCTTTATTATATATAATTTCGTGATGTTTTTTTTTAACGATGAGATCGATGTATTATGCAGATGCATCAATATTTTATTTATGTGCTCTGTATATAGAGAAAAAATATAACAAAATTTAAATATTATTTTAATCTAAGATTTTAAAAAGGAAAAGAATATTTCTGAATAACAATATTAAAACGCTTAAATTCTCAAGAAATTTAAATCATTTTTACTTTCACACTATGTTGAAACATCCACAAAAAATTTGAACGCCGAGAGAATTTATACACCATGGTACGGTTGTGTGTTTCGTCATTATGACGTTATACGAGACACAGAATTGGGCCACAAAAGATCGATGTTGAGCCATCCATAGCATGTACCTACTTTGAAATTTAGAATTGTTTCATTAATTGTTAATCACATATGTATCTGAAGTAACTCGAATAACGTATGTTGTATGGATTGAATCAAGAACATATACTGTCCATGCTATCAACATAAGTAAAATAATTAGGGCATATTTGGGTAAGTTTAAAAGAAAAAAAATAAGAAGAAAATGATGAGATAAATTTTTCTATAAATAAAAATAAATTTTTCATTAGTTAATTTTTAAAAATTTATCAATATAGTTTATTTAAAAGATGAGATAATATCTACAAATAAGTTAATGAAAAACTCATTTTATTTTATGAAAAAATTCATTTTATTTTTTTCATCTTATTCTCCTTTGTTTATAAAGAAACTTACATATACTTAATCTTATCATACCTAATTGTACTCTCCAAGCTACAATTTCCTTGTAAATTTGATTTGACATAACAAAAAATGACGGATGAACTTTTATTTGTAATTTTTCTTTTTTCACAGTACTGATTTGTTGCGTGTAGTTTTCCATAAGCACATGACCAGAAGAATGATAAAGCATTTCCTCGTCTGATTTACAATTAATAGTCATTTGAAACTTCGAGATACAATAATTAGTACCAGCGTTCAAAATTATTAGCAGAAGTATCTTACTGAAAAAAGAGACGAATTGAATCATATATGTTTAGTGACTGCACAACATAATTAGATGACTTGCAACAAAATAAAATTGTCCTCAAACAAAAATTCCTAACAAATGAATTTTTCTTAGAAAGATAACTAAACAAAAATGACTAGGATAACTTCCAGGTTTAATAGTAAATTTTATCACTTAATTTTATTATTTTACAAATTTTATCATCTCTATGTTTTTAATTTTTGTGTATATTATCACCGTTGAAAGTTTTTTTTATTTATAAAACTAGGTGATTTTATAAAATTATATACCAAAGTATAACATAGATGATTTTGATTTTTGACATCGAATGTAATTATAATCATTATAGAAAATTGGTTTTGTATATCGATTATGACCACAATCAACATAGAAAAAGTCACTTATTTAAATCGATTATAACCATAACTAATGTTAATAATCTAGAAAAATCACTTTTTATATCTTTTATTACCAACTTAATAGTAAATACGCAAAAATCGAAAATTAGATGATAAAATTTAAGAAATATTGAAAGTTTGATGGTAAAATTTATGAAAAAAATCAGCGATAAAATTTAAGAAATTGTAATAGTTAAATGATAGAATTTATATAAAAAAATTTGATCGATAAAATTTATAAAATAATAAAAATTTAGTGATGAAATTTATGATTAAACCTAAATTTTATTCCAGTTAGATTGAGGTCCAATATTATATAAAATAATATTTAGTTCCAACGAACATGCAAAAAACTCACGTTGCACGTTCCTGCTACAAATGTTCTTTGTCCCAATTCTCTATGTGCTTGTCCAAGGGAGGAATAATTTATTTGGTCTGACTTAGTTAGATATAAATCAGATTAAGGTTTTGTAAAAGGTTTATGTAATTAAATAGATTAAGTTCTTAATTACGTTAAGAACATGAGACACAAAGTGAGATGCACACAAGATATCCATATAGGGACAGTGCAAGTTCATGTGTACAAAGATGTTTCAAGCACCAACTATATATATCCATGTGCTTATTTCTCTGCCAATAGTAAAACTGAGAACATGATATTATAGTCTGTTAAAAATTAGTGGTTTGGCCTAAGTTGACTTGCTTAAGATCCAAGTCAAATTAAGGATTTTAGAAATGTTTATTGATCAAATTTATATGTATATGTGAAATGTGTCTGCATGGACCATATTAACTAAGTCATATGAGAGGAGTTAATATCTTAACCATATATAATCCATATATAGATTATTAAATTTATATGATTGTATAATCAAAATTAATTAGGGATGGTTTAATTTAAGATTTTTTTTTGTTTCTTTTCACTTAATTTTCTATTTTCAAAACTTTGCATAAAAAATAATGAAAACGGTTTAAAGAAAATGAAAAGAAAAAACACGAACAAATCATATTTTTTAATTTCAAACTAAATGACTCCCTAGTTTCTCTCATTTTTTATAATAGGTCTTGTATGTGTTTTATTTATTTATCGAAATTCTTTTATATAATATTTCTCATGTGTGTGAACGCATAGGGAGGTGTGGTGGAGGTGTTTCAAACTTATCAGGCCTAATGCTATATATAACGAAATCACTTCAAGGGAAAGCTTTCCACTTTCCACTTGAGTCGAATAATGTGCGAAACTAATCATGGTTCCTATTGTAATGGAGTTTAAATTTTCAACCAAGACAAAAGCACTAAAGCATGAAACATAAAGGGTATTGCTCACGTCACGAACAAGTAAAAATTGATCCGTAAATAGTCAATAATATATTACATAATGTAACAACTTAATTTGTAAAAGATTATACTTACACTACACAAATTTACTAGAGTTGTTTCAGTGACCAGAAATTTGAATAATTTAAAGGCAATTTTAAGTTCAAACTCTATTGTTATTATTGTCATATAAAAAAAATACCTTCACTACTTGCTGACGAAAGGATAAATAACGAAAACCTCACATTAAAAAGCAGAAGAACATAAATCAAATAATTGAACGTACATTCAATTAATAAAAGTAAAATGTTTCATTTATTCATGGATATCTCCCTTATATCTATTATGAGTCATAACTGCTGTCGGTATATTGATGGTATATATCAGTTGTCCGCTGAGTCTTGTATTGATACTCCCTTATTCCTTAAATTTTAAAAAGGTCAAAAAAGAGAAAACACACACATACATATAGATGTCAGTTTGAGTTAGTTTGGAGTTTAATGGATCACATGTTTTGATATGTACGTTAGTCCAAATCAGTAAAATAAAAATTTTGCTTTACTTGGTGACAATGGTGGATCTCTGATTTCTTGGTCAGTAAGAACAATTTATTTTAAAATTTTTTTATAATTATCATTATAATATTAGATAGTTAGATTTAAATATAAAGATAAATGGTACAAAATATAAAATTTTAAGATAAATATTTGTATTTTATTAAAATAAGAGAATACATTTACTTACTCTTACATGTGAACTGATAAGAATATTCAAATACATAAAATTAGGGGGTACAAAATATAAAATTATTAGGTGCAAAATATAATATTTTAGGACAAATATTAGTGATTTCATTGAAATGAGGGGGTGCATCTGTCCACCTTCACGGATACATAGATCCACCGATGCTTGGTGAAATATGGTCAGACAGTTTCTATTTTCTAGGCATAACATCTTAGTCGTTTTAAGGGAAACTTTTGTCATGGATGCGTGGGGATGACAAATAGATAAATTGGATAAATTTTAATTTTAATTATGGTGGATAGATTAAAAAATTCATTAATATATAATTCTCAATAATTGTTCACAAATATATTTTTAACTTTGTCTATGTTAGAATAGTCTCAACTTAGTTTGGGTTAGAATATCCTTAACTCAACCTTAGTTTGAATATCTTCATTACTAATCTTTAGTTAGAGTATCTTTATCTCGATCTTGATCAAATTATTTTCAATTTGATTTTAACTAGAATAATTTAACCATAACCTCAATCAAAGCATGTTCACCTCGATCTCAAGCACATCACATTAGTTTAGATAAAAGGGGTGTACTTATTAAACCGTCGAGGGGCCCTGGCAGCGCAAGGCCACCGCGGTGGCGGTGCACCTACCATTTAATAAGTACACCCCCTTTATCTAAACTCTGAAACAAAACTTGTAATGTTATTTACAGCCAAAAATTTCATGACTGCACACCCCTTAACTGCTGGGTCTGACCCATTTTGAAACCAAAAACATAATGTTGTTTACAGCTCCCCTTTTCATAACTGCATACCCATACCTTTAACTGTTGTGCCTAACCCACTTTGAAACAAAACATGTAATGCTATTTAGACCTTCAATTTCATAACTGCACACCCTTAGTTGTTGGGTCTAACCATTATGAAACAAAACACATAATGCCATTTACACCTCCATATTCATAAATGCACCCCTTATATGTTGGGCCTGACCATTTTGAAATTAAATAAGCTCTATTGATTAAACTCCCTTTCTTTATGTATGCACCCTTAATTACTAAGTATACCACCCACTTCTTTTATATCATTTTCTATTTACATTTGATTCATTTGATTACATATTGCTATGTCAATGATTCATTTATTTTTGCAATTCCACTTTAATTTTCTTTAGTACATGCTTATGTTTTTTAGATTCCATGCTGGGTCTCTGATTCGCTTGGTGGTGTTTCAATAACATGTGGATAGATTTTGTGAATATCATGCTAGGTTGATCGCAAATCCAAAACCTTTTCTAAAAAAAAAATAAAAGTACTCAAATAAAGAATCACTCAATTCTCCTTTTTCTCAAAAATTACATATTACTCGAGATTGCTTCAAGGTCCAATGCCTTAAGCGATTCTCTCCACTTTTTCTTCAAATTCAATGTTGTTTCAAGGTCCAACGCCTTAACAACTCTTTTCACGCAATCGAAACCAATCTTTTGAAAAAAAAGGATAAAATCAACCCAATCAAGTTGTTTTCTAAAAAGAACTACGTAAGTATGATTTCCTCATTACACTTGGGGATACGTAGGAGAGAGGGCAAACCCTTGTCGACCTAAAAAACTAAAAAAAATATAAAATCTTCTCTTTTCTAAAAAATAAAAATTTGATTTTCTTTTCTGAATAAACAAAAATAAAACAAGCATAAGTCATGTTCTTAAGGAAAGACAAATAATTAAAAAGTCATTTTATTTTTAGCACATTCAATTAAAGGTTGTTGTCTTCATGACAGACGCGTGGGGTGCTAACACATTCCATGTGCGCAAATGACTTCTGAACTTTTTTCTCTCAAATCGTAGACCATGTCTTATCTTTTTTGTTTTTCTAATGTTTTCCTTAAATAAAGGTTGGTGGCAACTCCCCTCAAGTTTTCCTTTTTAGGAAGCCTCTTTCTTTATCTTTCTTTTTTCATTGTCGTCCCGTCGTGGCCAAACACGTTGCCAGAGATGGCGACTCCACTGGGGATCTGGGTAAAGAGTTAAGCCATTTGATCGAGTGTGTAATTTTATCGTGACTTTTTCGTTATTTCTTTGTTCTTTTTTTTTTCTTTTCGTTGTACTCCCTTTTGTTATCGTTTCACTTCGCTACCATTCTTTTCATGATTTTTCTTCGATCTAATTTTTTATTATTTGCCTCTCTCATGTTTGTATATATACTTTGTTACGTTGTTACTCCTTTTTAGTTAGAAATAAATAGTCTCATTGAATGCTAGGGTAGATGACATGTGCTATATTTGTTATATCTGCCTGAGAATTTTCTGGTTGTTTTGCAGGTGGGGTTGGGTAACTCTTAGGTTGCTCCGTTCACACACGACACCTACACTTTTTGCACACACTTTGAGATATTAGGCCCCATACCTGGGTCTCTGTGAGCCATAGGGAGTAGAGGTTGATCTGTGGTCATGTTGGGTCTTCGACTTGCTTGATGACAGTGAAGCCGCATCTAGAGTTTTCCTCTTTTTGTAATGCATTGCTGTTGGTCGTCCCTATCACCGCATTATCATTACATAAGAAGATGATATCTCTAGAGGCCGGTGAGATTACATCAAACTATCCTTGGAAGTTTTCACTGAATAGTGGAGTTTTAGACCTTTTCTGCTAGGTTCCTAAATTAAGTACACAGAGCATACTCACCCCACCTTGTTTCTTTGATCACATCATGTGTCTCCTCATAGCATCGCATTGGACACATCATTTTCAGATTCATCATTTATCACATTCATGCACCGCATTTGCATACTTCATCGCATTTTCATACATATTATTTAGCATGTTTCTTGTTCCGGCAATTACAGACGTTTTGTTGTCATCATTCCCATGCCATGTTCACCTATGCATGATTCTAACATATATTTGCTCATGCCTTGCATTCTCCTTTGTGTTGCCAAAAGTCACAATGAAGCGCAAAAACTTACACCGTGTTCTCGGTTGCGTGTGTTGGGTATCATGGTCATATCCATAAACAAACTGTGTCGGGGTTATATACTCTTTTTTCCTAAAAATGATCGAAGATAACATGAACATGGTACCCAACTCATATGATAGCAAGAAGGGGTATTTTTTTGGGCTTCTTGCATTAATCTCATTAGTAAATCTCCCATGCATAGCATAAATACGTCCTACTCATTCATCATATTTTCTCTATGATAGGTTGTTAAAGTATTGACGATCAAATTTTTCATTCCTTGGAACATGAGGTCAAACCAAGCACAGTCTATTAAGAAAAGGTTTTATCAAGTCAAGGTAAAAAGTCTGGAAGTAGCCAGCTTGCGAAAGTGTTATATATGCCTTGTCTTTTCTCAGGTCCTGTAAGTTGATGTTTCTAATATCTGGGAAGTTATTTGTGGAGCTATACATTATTGTTACTACTCTTAAGATTTATATTTGTTCTTTAGGCCATTAATGTATTTTATTTGATTTTGTAATTGACAGAGAGATGCTGCCACTGCTCCAAATGTTGGAGATAGAGTACCATATGTTATTATTAAAGCTACAAAAGGTTCTAAGGTAATACATGTCCCCCCTCTTTTAAAAAAAAAAGTTTGTAAAACATTTGTTTAGATTTTCTCTAGATTAACATGTAAGAAATCAGGCATATGAGAGATCAGAGGATCCTATCTATGTGCTAGAGAACAACATACCAATGGGCCAATTCTGAAGAATGCTAGCAAAGAACTTCTCCATGGAAGTCATACAAGATCTATTTCTATTTCTACTTCGTGAAACAGTGGCATATTAAAATTTGCTACGAAACAACATACTTGCATTGGTTGTAAAGCTTTACTTGGGTATTAATTTTTATTCTCTTTTCATAGTGCTGTCTTGCTAGAGGCTCTAAGATTTTCCTAGTTGATTTTACTTTTATGTATTCCCTTTTTTTGTGTTTGCTTCATTATATTTTTGTAAAGAAAAGACTCACAGGAATTACAAAAAATTAACATTTATGCATATGCTAACTTTTTCAAATAGCTGGGTTGCGTATTTGAGAGATTTTCTATTGCCTTGAAATGTATAAGAAATATAGTCCAACACTATATTATGGAATTATTATGAACCTTTCAAGTTACCAACTTTAAGAAGAAATGTGCTTTATGGAAGTGAACGTAAGGCTCCACCCAAACACATTTCAGACTGTGATTGCCTTTCAAGTTACCAACTTTAAGAAGAAATGTGCTTTATTATGAACCTTTCAAGTTACCAACTTCTATGATTGCCTTTCTGAGTTCTTCAGAAACTAAGGTTTTATTTATTGCTTTTTCTTGTGACCAACTGTAGTTTTACACATATGAAGGCTTGAAGCAAGTGATGCCATCTAGTATTCAACCCAACACATTTCAGACTGTGAGTTAATGTTTGTTCCTAGCTCTTAACCATCATGTTTGGTTATATATTCTCAGATAACTGATAGCATATAGTATTCTAACAAACATCATATAGTGTTGTTCACATCAATTCAGATTTATTGAAATCTCATGGACATATTTATTTCCTAATTAATATGGAATAGTTAAGGTATCTATTTCCCTTTTTGCTCTAATTTATCCTGTTTTCCTATGCTGCCAAATGTACCAGCAAAGCTTCCATTTCCTATTGTGACTTGTGAGTTTTCTTGGTAATTTTTCTTATAGTTTATTTGGCAGCAATTAAAAATTTGGCTAAAATAAATATTTTTTTTTATTTTTTAAATATGTTTAATATGCCATCTCCCTTGCGTTTTTCCAAGTTCTTTCAGGTGAACTCTATCGCGTAGCATTGTCATGCTTTTCTTTCATTCTAATTGTTGCTTGGATCCTGTTATGCGGATTACTTTTTAGTTCACTTTTGTTGTTCTCTTGTTTCTCACTTTTGTTACAAGTCGATTTCTATTGATAATGGCATAATGTCATTTGATTATGACATGTTAAAGTATAAAACTGAGTTTATTTGCAGATGAGTGACTTACCTGTGCTGTGCTTGTCAGATTCCCCTTTTGCTTTTATGATTGGATCTTTATTTTAATGTGCCTGAATTGATGGTGATATTTTATTTATATGGCCAATGGTGGTCTAGAAACAATTTATGAAATCAATATAGCTTTTTTGTAGGTGTAAAATGAACATGAGTAGTACTGAAATTCAGATCTCTCTAAATTTCAACTTGTGTGTTGGTTAGATCTTGAAGCTGTTAGCATTTTAGTTTTTATTCAATGCTCACTCTTGTCAAAATATATGTTATGGTTGCATTCTTATGTTTTGTTTTTCAGCTGTCTTGAAGAACTTACACTTCTCTGCTGGCTTGAAGAACTTGTAGTCAAATCAAAGATTTGGAGCTTATGAACAGGGTGGGTCCACCTCAATTCCTGATTTTAAGTTTTTTCATTTTTTTAATCTTATTATTGATATAAAAGCCTTATAAATTTTATTAATGATTAATTTCTATTAAAAATCTAACTAATTATTTTTAATATTATTTAATTATATTTTTTTATCACAAGAATCAAATATAAGATCTCACTTAAGAAAATTAAATTTAATACTATTCTGACTAACATGTTATAAGTTCTTCCTTATCCTTGTTTTGAAATCTGGTTAAATTAATTTGTAGAAATATAACTATTTTATTTATAATAATATTTTTTTATATACTCGTTAATTTTGTTTTTATTACAATAGCTATTTGAACTGAAAGTAATTTTTGGCTTTTTGTATTAGCTAGTTGTAAGACAGTGTGGATGATCAGTTTATATATATTCAAATATTATTAAATTAAATTCAACTTGTACCTCCAAATGAAAAAAAACAAAAAAAAAAGCAATTGAGACATTTTATAAGGAAGTTAATTACAAGATTATAAATAACAATAATAACAACTTAAAAGATGTTAACATAAAAAATTACTACTATCTCAATAGACAGCATGCTTTCAAAAGAAGGATAGCAAATTTGTGTTAAGAACATGACATAATCTTAAATTTTGTCATAATAAAATATCAAAAGAAGGATAGCAAATTTCTGTACTGACTTTACACCTTTATTTATTCCTCTATAATAGTAACTCCTATCATACTAATAACTTTAAGGACTTCTATCATTATTATTAATGATCTTGGTTGGAATTAGTTATAATTTATATTGTTCAGCAGTACCAACTATGCATGTGGTTTCTTTAGGGGCTATTTATTGTTCTATTATTATTATGTTATTTTAAATCAATTCAAAGCATTGGAAGCCATGGCTGAAATCTGGTTATCAAACACTACAACTAAGGTACCAAGGTTTGTCAAAATTTATATTTTATGGTTCAAATAGATACCCTTGTAACCATTATTTTGCCATAACTTATGAGTAACTGGTAATTTATATGTTTTTGCTCAAGGTTGTCATGGCCCTAAAATGCAGGGGAGATCATGTACTTATAATAGTTTGTATATATATATAGGCTCAAATGTTATTGGCTAGTGCTTTAGAATGTACTTATAATAGTTACAACTTTAGCTTTTTCCTTCATCGATGACTTCAATTTGGCATGGGGATTAATTAAACAGAAATCCTTTTTTTGCATACAAGGTAGCAAGCATGTGCTAGAGGTTTTTTGCTGCTTATAGCTTTTGGTGTTTGGAGCATGATAAAGGTATCATTATATTGTTATTTTTCTTACAATTTCTTGGTGGGCACCATCTTAGGTACATGGAAAGAATGTTCAGAGCATATGGTGGTTGTGGTTGTTAATAAACTAGACACACTGTTAAATGTTCATCCTAATAATAATGTTTATGATCCAAGAGCAATCCCCTCAGTTTGTTCTTTCAGTAGTGACAGGTTGCAACAATTTTTTGAGTTTGTTCTTTGTGTTTGTAATGCTGACTGGCTAATGCATGCTGTGTGATTTGTCTAATGATTCTATTATTTTGTGTTTTACTACTGACTAA
>PYAF01001976.1:72565-98039 GCA_007407185.1 Glycine tomentella
CATTTATTTTAATTTCTGTTTTTATTCAACCAATCATCCAACATCAACAATTATCTCTTTGTTATTTCTGTTTTTACTTCCAATCATTTAGAATTAATATTATTGTAAAAATTACCCCAATCCCTGTGGAGACGATAACTCACTTACCTACTTTATTACTTGTTAACGATCGGTGCACTTGCCGTATCAATCGCGTAATTGCGCAACAGATTCAACAATAATTTTTTTTTTAGTTTCTTAACTAATGTCCTAAGGGCATTAGTTAACAAAACCCATAAATCACAATCACTATATTACAATTACTATTAAGGTTTTCATAGCCTCTTTGACTACTGTCAACACATGATTGAGCTAATGACTTACATAATTGGGAATTGTTGATGTGCCCGTGTTTTATTTCCAAATGAACTTTGACTCTGATAAGATGTAATGAAAAATATTATTTTCAATGAAAATTAGAGTTGATTCGACCCTATGTTCTATAGAGCATTCTGTGTAGAATTCGTAATACGTCAGCAAGTTATCTTTTACATGCATTCATGCATATCTCTTTTGCTGCATTGTTATGCATTGCTTGTTACATTCTTTCCTTGAAATCAGAAAAAATGAATCATTGTGCTAAGACATACAGACATGCATGCGACCTCATCTTGTCTTTCTTAAAAGTTTTGTAAATAGTGAGAGTCATTTGGCTTAATCCCTTGAAAATTCTCTTTCGAGAACCTGCACAGTTTCTTTCATTTCTTCTTGCTACAAAGGCATGACAGACGACAATAGCAGATACCTCCAAACCCTACACCGGGACAATGACAGACACCACATAGGGGCTCCAAGCAAACCTAGGGGCAAATAAGAAGTTCATACCCGGTAGGTTGAAAATCCGAATGGGCGACCTAGGCAAAAATTAGGGTATGTATAAAAAAAGAGGAAAAATGAAAATGAATGAAAAAAGGGATAAAGAAAACAATCACAAGCATCTGTTTATCAAAGGTTCTATCCCAAAATCCAAACTGTAAAAGTCTCCAGCCAAGATTTGAAAATGACACATGGCCATGTTTCTTCATCTCAAACACTAATTTAACCTTTGCTACCCTCTCCAAGCGAAAGTATAATTGTTTTCTAAAAAAAGAAAGAGAAACCCTAGAGTAGGAACCACTGCCAAACTGACAGGAAGAGCAATGCAAGCAACATATGCATGAGGTTTACTAAGCTCTAGGTTGGGCCCCAAATGATGTTAAAGAAAGAAAATCCGTAAAAGGCGAGCAAAGCAAAAAGAGATAAAAGTTCTCCAAATTTCACAAGGAAGACACAAAAGTGCAATGATGGTTAATGCATAAAACAAATGGAGTAAAACCCAACCCAAAAAGCTTAAATGAATAAAAGTACAAGCAAAGCGCCCAAGGTTCTTACTCTATATAACCCTTAAACACTCTTTGAGCCTCTCTGACCTTTCTTTCATAGCCCTCTTAGCCCCTGGCCACGTTACAAGCCCAATAAAGCCTATGTGGATTAAGGAATGACTAATTTCACTTTTTAGTTTGGATTCTGGAATGGAATACACACACACACACACACACACTTGTGATTGTTAGGATAATAAAAAAAATCCCGAGGTTCGCACTTGCACATTTGAGAAACTAATTCAACAAGGAGCTCATGGAAGATGCCTGAAGGCAATTGGGGTCCATTCAACGTCAGTTACTCATGCAGAGTTCCTAGGGTTCCTTTCGAATCCAAGGACAGTCTTTGTTGCATAAATCCTTTCAGGATCAGACTATATCATCAAGCTTCAATGGGATTGATGGACTCATGGCATCCCTCTATGATCTTAAATCAGGAAAGTTTCACTTGGTCATATACCAAGGTGTAAATATCCATTGCCATCTTTCAATGCGGTCAATCCTGAAGCCTTATATTTCCTTGATGTGTAGGGCAATCAAAGTATATAAAAAAGGGCGAACTCTGGAATCAATATTTCAGTTGATTGGTTAAATGTCAAATGGCTCCACTACCATCTTTCAAAGTTGTCAAGCAATTGGACCAAACAAAACATACACTCTCAGGGAGTCTACGAAGAGATCTACAAGAGTCAAGATGAGGTTGCATGAATCATCACATCTTCTAGAAAGAAACAATCAATTTGTGTTTTAAAAATAAAAAAATAAAAAAACGATGAAGACAAAAAAAACATGATGAGAGAGAAAGAACGTCATGAGCATTGCACAATTTAAGTCTCATCTCATCCTAAAATGTTGAAGTTCGACAAATCTCATTTTCATAACTCACAAACAGTCGCATTCCATTTCTGGGTACAAAGCCCACATTCACTGCATTTCAGGGCAAAACTCACATTTTCCTTTTATTCATTTTATGCATTCCAAAACTCATATGCTTCATATCAGACTTTAAGATCCAGCTTGAATAAGTGACCCTTTCAGATAGTCAACCTCTCACTTTCTTACAGGTTTAAGCCTTTACCTGTTGGCAATTTTCATAGGACTCAATGTCTCCTGCTTTTATGTTTCATAGGACTCATTGTCCTTTGCTTTATGTTTTATAGGACTCAATGTCCTCTGTCTTTTCTTTTCACAGGACTCAATGTCCTTAGTTTTTAATTTCATAGGACTCAGTGTCCTTAGCTTTTTACATTTCATAGGACTCAACGTCCTCAGCTTTTTACATTTTCATAGGACTCAACGTCCTCAGCTTTTTACATTTCATAGGACTCAATGTCCTCAGTCTTTTACATTTCATAGGACTCAACGTCCTCAGTTTTTACATTTCATAGGACTCAATGTCCTCAGCCTTTTACATTTCATAGGACTCAATGTCCTCAGGTTTTACATTTCATAGGACTCAACGTCCTCAGCCTTCTACATTTCATAGGACTCAATGTCCTCAGCCTTTTACATTTTCATAGGACTTAACATCCTCAGCATTTTATATTTCATAGGACTCAACGTCCTCAACTTTTTATTTCATAGGACTCAACATCCTCTGCTTTTATGTTTCGTAGGACTCAAAGTCCTCTCCATTTTGTTTCATGAGACTCAGTTTCATGCCTTGTCACGTTGAACTCGAGGTTTTTGTTTTGTTGATACACCAAATCCTATTTTTCTAGAGTTTCTTCTTTTTCATGTTGTTAACTTTCAAAGGTTCACCCAAACAGGATTAGTGTCTTTGTCTTTACTTATCTTTTATTTTCAATAAAGGATAAGTAAAGAAGGGCAACTGTCATACCCTAATTATGTCCGGGTACTAAACAAAAAAAAGAGAAGAAAATAATAAAGAGTAGTAAAAGAAAAGAAAAATGAATAAAAAAGAGAAAAAAAAGGAACAATTTTTTATAAAAGAAAAAAAAGTCAAAGGGACCTAATGGGATCTTTGAAAGCCCATTAGGTCAAGGAGAAGCTACAATATAAAAAAAAAAACAACAATACATTAAAGGAGGAGGCTAGAGCAATAGTGACAGACACAAGGTGCAGATCCCGGAGAAGAAAAATAGACCAATCAGAGAGCGCCATTTGGCAGAGGGGCCAGAGGAGGAGGAGGGGTCTCAGGTAACCTCCATTCTCTTCATTTTCTCTCTTCCCTTTTCTCCTTTCTTTCTTCCCATTTCCCCTCTTCTCCTCCTTCTTTTTTTTTTTTTTTTTCATTCAACACCACCACCGCAGTGGCCTCGCACCGCCAGGCCCCCTTGCCGGTGGTGGCAGGGGGCCATGCCTCCTCCACGTAGGCCCATCACCTTCCTTATGGAGTTTTTGTCTTTTTAAACTTTAGTTTTGCGCAACCACTGGCCACCTCCGACCACCACTGCGGCCACCACCGCACACCACCCCAACGGTGGCCTTGCGCCACCAGGCCCCCTCGTTGGTGAGGAGGCATGGGTCGCCTGGACCCAAATCCAACCTAAAAAAAAATTACGTTTACTATTTGCACCCACCATTTAATAAGTGCGCCCATTTATCGAAACTCTGAAACAAAACTCGTAATGTTATTTACAATCAACTTTTTCATGACTGCACATCCCTTAATTGTTGGGCCTGGCCCACTTTGAAACCAAAAACATAATGCTGTTTATAGCCCCCTTTTCATAACTACACACCCTTAGCTGTTGGTCTGACCCAATTTGAAACAAAACACATAATGCTATTTACACCCACATATTCATAAATGCACCCCTTAGCTGTTGGGCCTAGCCCATTTTGAAATTAAATAAGCTCTATTGGTCAAACTCCCTTTCTTTTTGTATGCACACCTAATTACTAAGTGTACTCCCCACTTCTATTTTATCCTTTTCTATTTTCATTTGATTACATATTGCTATGTCAATTATTCATTTATTTTTACTATTCCACTTTAATTTTCTTTAGTACACACTTATGTTTCTTACACTCCATGCTGGGTCTCCGATTCGCTTGGTGGTGTTTCAATAACACATGGATAGATTTTGTGAATATCATGTTGGGTCCCCGACTTGCTTGATTTCATAGGATTTACCGCAAATCCAAAATCTTTTCTAAAAAAAAAACTAAAAGTACTCAAATAAAGGATCACTCAATTCTCCTTTTTCTCAAAAATTACATATTACTCGAGATTGTTTCAAGGTCCAATGCCTTAAGCGATTCTCTCCACTTTTTCTTCAAATTCAATGTCGTTTCAAGGTCCAACGCCTTAACGACTCTTTTTCACGCAATTGAAATAAATCTTTCGAAAAAAGGATAAAATTAACCCAATCAAGTTGTTTTCTAAAAAGAACTACATAAGTCTGATTTCCTCGTTGCAGTTGGGGATACGTAGGAGCTTGGGCAAACCCCTGTCGACCTAAAAACTAAAAAAAAAATATAAAATCTTCTCTTTTCTAAAAAATAAAAATTTGATTTTCTTTTTTGAATAAACAAAAAAAAAAACATAAGTCATGTTCTTAAGGAAAGAGAAATAATTAGAAAGTCACTTTATTTTTAGCACACTCGATTAAAGGTTGTCGTCTTCATGACGGTCGCGTGGGGTGCTAACACATTCCCTATGCGTAACCCGAACTATTTTCCTCTCAAATCAAAGACTATGCCTTATCTTTTTGGTTTTTCTGACGTTTTCCTTAAATAAATGTTGGTGGCGACTCCCCTTAAGTTTTTCTTTTTAGGAAGCCTCTTTCTTTATCTTTCTTTTTTCATTGTCGTCCTGTCGTGGCCAGACACATTACGACAGTACATGAGAAATCATAATCCAAGTCACTTTTATTCATACATATCTCTTCTTTGAAACAATTGTTGGTCTTTAGTTTTATTTTCTGAACGCAAACACAAAAAATCTCCAATTCAATATAAAAATCCAAAATAATTTAGTTTATGTGATTTAGATTATTTGGGAACACAACTAGTCTTTAGGGTACGATATCCAAACTTTCGAGTCTATTGTTACTACTGTGTAGGGAACTTTTTCCCTTAACGAGTACATATTTTAAGCATCAAGTTTCTGATGTCGTTGTCGGGGAATGGTTGCGAAGTTCCCAAATAATTTTAATTTGCATCAATTAAATAATTTTTGTTCATTTTTTTTCTTTTCCCTCACTACTTTTATTATTTTCTCTTTCTATTTCATTCTATTTTATCTTTTGTTTATATTCTGAATTTTTATTGCAACTTTTATTTTTTTTCCTTTTTCTATCAGTTGTGTTTTAATCCTTTTATTTGTTAGATAGTTTGTGCTAACTCAATCTTAGAGGGGTGAAATGGTTGAGAGTGACCCTAAGATCGAAAAATCCTATCGTAGGAACAATGTTGAAACAGAGAGAAGAAAAATGGATGCCAGTAGAGAATAGGAGCGCACCTTGTAGGATTACCTCACCCATTGTGTGGGAATCATTGCAGCCATACAACCCCCCAATCTGGGAGATCAAAACTGTGAGTTGAGGCATGGACTGATCAACAAGATTGAGATATAGTTTCACGGCTTACTATCAGAAGACCATGTGGTCCATCCGAGGAAGTTCTTGAGAATCACAAACATAGTGATGAGCCCTGTCAATGCTCTTGACTACATCAGATTAACTGCCTTCCCATTCTCATTGGAGAGAAAGGCTGAAGATTGACTCGGTGACTTGTCGAGAAGGAACATTACCATCTGAGATCAGTGCTCACTAGCATTCTTGAAAAAATTATTCTCTATGACAAACTCTGAGCAGCCGATCCGAGTGATTGGAAACTTTGCCCAATTTGAGCAAGAGTCACTTTCTGAAGCTTGGGAACAATTCAAGGGGCTGCAAAGACGTTTCCCACACCCACCACAAAGGCTAGTCCACATCTTTTAGGGAGGATTAACATGACACAACCAATCATGTTTGTATGCTACAATAGGGGAAAACCTCATCCACAAACTGACTGATGCAACGGTAAAGATTATTAAAGCTATGGACTCTAATGCTTACAATGGTGTGGTGACAGAAGAAATCTTAGGAGATTCTCTGGGGTTCATCAGGTGGAAGCTAATTCAACTAGTTTTTCTCTTGAACAAAAGATGGATGTGTGGGTCAAGTAGATGGAGATTATGATGAAGGCTCAAGTGCATGTTATGACACCCACGCCCCCACCTCCTGTCTATGAGGAGTGCGGGGAGACAGGACATGTGGTTGGAGACTGCCCATACACCCAGACCTTGGAGGAAGTGACCTATGCTGTTGGAAAGAGTATTGGTTTTGACCCCTACTCTAATACCTACAACCAAGGGTGGAAAGATCACCCAAACTTTTGTTGGAAAGAGCAGAGAAATCAAGGCAAGGTCAAAGTCAGAACTAAAATATGTATAGGCCCTTTAACTGCAAATTCAAAATGAGAACATGCATAAAGGCCCTTAGTATCATGATTAGAGGCCTAAACAGGAGGAGAGGAGATTGTTAAATGGATGGCAAGCGCACCAATTTCCAGTAAGTCCAGATGTCTATTTCCATAGAGACTTTGTTTGTACTCAGGACTAATGCATGTTTGTTTTCAAGTAATTAATGAATGGAATTGATTGGTAGAATGAGTTGCATTAAATTAAACTGGACTTTAATGTAAATCAAAAGCAATAAATACAAGGAGAGGAACACAAACACTCGAAAAGTGGATGATGGAAATTGATGCAATTGGTGTTGAGAGTTCGTTAACTGAAACTAACTTTGATGCGATATAAAAAAATTTTCTCTATTCAACATTAAATATGATTACCTTCATTCACGAATATAATCTAACCTTGATTCCCCAAGTGCTAGACCTAAACCACTTAATGTCACCCTTAATCCCTAAAGAGTTATCTTAAATAATTTGCATTACAATTAGGAATGACAATGTAACCTAGGCTAAATTAAACCATTCTATCCCTAGACATGATATCATTTAGAAGCATTTCTCAGTTCTTAAAGCAATAACTGTTTTCCAATATGTTAAAACCTAAAACAAAGCATATAAATGGGTGATCAAAGCAAAAGCATGAATAAAGCTAAGAGAAACACAATAATGTGCAAATAACATTGAATAGATAGTTAAAACTTTACATCAAAGAGTTTGGTTGGTAAACTCCCAACAATGGGGTTTTAGCTCCTCATTTCCATGAGGAGCTTACAACAATGGAGGATAGAGTAAGGGAGTAAGATGCGTTGATACAAAAGAGGAATCACTTGAAGAATGAATAATGGAACAAGCTTGGTTTTGTGCTTTCAACATGCTTTGAAGCTTTGGAGATCAAGTTATGATTAATGTAAAAGGAAGAAGTATTTTCTGATGATCCATGTGCATAGCATTCATATCATTCATTTAGCTAATCAAAATTAAGTTTTATTATAACAAGCATTTAGTAAAATAACCAAGTTTAATCAAAGTTTTTGGAAAAATATGTCCTTGCTGGTTTAATCGATTACTCAATAATAAGAATCGATTATTTTGTTCTTTATGCCTTCTGGAAAACATTTCAAGAACAATGTAATCGATTACCTATCGGATTAATCGATTATTTTACCTAGAATTTCATATAAACTAATATAATGAATGCTTTAATCGATTACCAATAAGTAGTAATCGATTACATAGGCTAAATAGGAAATATCATCTCACTGACTTAATCGATTACCACAAACAATAATCTATTACACTGTATGCCTTTACTAACATGTTTCACTGAATTAATCGATTACCAAATGTAGTAATCGATTACATAGTACATACTATTTTATGAAGCTCCCTGACTTAATCGATTACTAAGATCCGCAATCGATTACATAGTGTATTTAAAAAATAGGAGCTTGTTGTCTTAATCGATTACCAGACGAGATAATCGATTATTCTATTCGTTGCTCAAACCCAAAACATTTATCGAACAATTTAATCAATTACAGTCTTGAAATAATCGATTACATATGCAAATTAATCGATTACAGGAGCGTATGTAATCGATTACTGACAGTTAGAAAGTTGTTATAAATAGAACCCATGCTCAGCTGTTTTTACTAACTTGATCAATTTGCACACTGAGCATTCTAAGGCTTTCTAAACATTCTTGTAGTGGTTTTTCTGGGTTCATTGAGTTCTTGCTTTCACAAAACACTGATGGGTTATTGAGAAACGAGTGAAGCAAGTTCTTTCTTTGTCAAAGCTTAAGGAAAGTCATATTCTAAGTTTGCAATCTTTCTTATACCTGGTGAAATCATTCATATGCATATTGTTCATTGGATCATCAAGTGACTTCTTTCCTTAATCTTTGCAGTTGTATTTTTGTTTTGAATTTTGTTTTGATTTGTCTATTGTAAATGGGTTTCTTACTTGTAATCTAGAGATAGAGTTTCTCTAGGGGATTTACTGAGTAGTGTTCTCAGTGGGTTGTCTTTAAGAATCTAATAGTGTTTTAGATTTCTGAACTTTATCTAGGGTTGATAAAGAGAGGCTTTTTAATAAATTGTAAGAACTAAAATTTACAATAGTGGAACTTCATTCTAGTGTTGAGTGGAAGAAAAAACTGGATGTAGCTTCATAGTGTTTGAAATGAACCGGTATAAATGTTTGTGTGTTGTTCTTATTCTACCTATTAGCTATATTTTATCTTTCTTGTTTGTGAATTCTTGTTATCAATCAAATTCTTGAAGTATTACATATTTTGGGTTGAACCTTGGATTGAATAAGGTTCTTGGTTTCAAAAGTGATAAAGATCCAAAAGGGCAAAACTCTGATTTTGATCAAGAAAAATTTTAAATTACCAAGCCTAACCAATTCACCCCCCTCTTGGTTAAGTGTGAAGTGTTCCTATATTTTACAAGATGGAATGGAAGGAAAGGAGATGAAGAGGAAGACTAATGGTGTAGAAGGATGTCTCCCCTTGACATAGTAGAGCTCCCCAAAGTTTCCAAGTGTGTGTTCTGCCTTTAGGAATGAATCAATTTTGAAATTCCCTCCAATTTTCCTTAAAGCACTGCCCTGAGTCATGGTGCTCGCTGAGTACGTCCTTTTTACCCTCAGCGAGCCTCAAAATGTCCAACTGGATAAGTGATCACGCACTGAGCGAGCTGGTCGCACTGAGTGGGCCTTGCGCTGGGCGAGCCTGGTCACGCTGAGCGAGTCGCTGCTTCCGCGCTAAGCGAGCTTGTTGCATGCTGAGTAAGAAGCTCCAGACTTGGAATCCATCTTCCATTCTCATGCAGTGAATTCTACAAAAATTGTAACCAACACTTCATAAATCCACTAGTTAAAGCATCCATTGGATAATAGCTCAGAAGAAGCTCATTTCTACATTTAAATCACCAAAAGAAGCTTTAAAAGAGGAAAAGAATGGATAATTTCTAAGTAATGTACATGTAACTTTACGTATGCTTAACAATTATCAAACTCCCCAGCTTTGCTTGTCCTCAAGCAAAGGTAAATGCTAACTAAGTTAGATTAATGGCACTGTCCAGAATAAAACATAATACACAAATGAGCTAATTACGATTCTTTCAAAATGATTCAAACATTCGAAACCTCAATTCACACAAGTCATAATCCCATGAAGGAATCAATCCATGCATACACTTCAATGAAAGGAGTTAGCAAGAATGATAGATATCCAAGAAGATCAACTCATGCTTCAATCTCACAAGGCTAGTGTTTCACTCAAGCGCACAAGTGTTTCGGTTGTGTAACTTCATTCAATACAATTGAAATCACTAAACTCAGATTTGCATATCATCTCATTCAACACAATCATGCACAAACAATGTGGATCATAGAGGACTTATGTGGCTTGTAATGTGGCCGGGCTATCAAGAATTATGGTTTTTCTCAGGATTCAACAACTAAGTTCTAAGAGAGCATTCACCTAATTCTTTGATTTCCAGCTCATTTCAATTGCCAAACAACAACACACAGAGTAATTTAACCTTGGTTTTAATTCATTTGATTCTCTTTTTTTTTTTTTTTTATTTTGAATCATCCAAAGTGTAAAAAAATTTGCTATCCTCTGTGTGCTTGTTCTTTATTTCCCTGCAATAAACTTTCTCAAGCACACCCCCCCAAATTTGGGACAAATTTGTCTTGATCTATAATTATGCTCTCCTAGAACCTAAGGTAAGGTGAACATGTTTAACATTTCTTTACAGCTCAAGGTTCAAGAACCATAATTCATCATTAGATTTGCTCAAAAAGGGTGCAAGAGATTCAACAACATTGATCAAAACAGAGTTGGCTTTTTGGCCAAGTAGCTAAATTCAAAATTCCAAAAAAGGTCCTTAATCATTTCCACATCATGTATGCATTATAGAAGTTCAAGATTAATGCAAATCTAGATAGTTTAATCAATCGCTCTCTTACAATTAATATATACACAACTCACACGGTGTAGTGAAGCCTAGAGTTTTTCTTTGCCAAAATTTCTGTCATGCAAACTAACTAACTCACTCACGCCCATACAATTCATGAAACCAACATTTAATCACAAAGCGCACTCACTTCAAAATTGAACTTAAAATATGTACAATCGCAACTCTCTGTCATGCAAAACGCTTTATCAGACATGCCCAAAAAAAATTTCCAAAAAATTGTTACCCAAAAAGAATGTTACCCAAAATAACCATCCATTATACATCAATAAAACTAAAGTTAAAAACATAATGTAAATTTTCTATGGTGCAAGAAAGTAAAGCAAATATAAAATGGAAACATAGACAAAAGTAAAACATAAGCAAAAATACATAAACATAAAGTGTCTTGTATAAGATGTGGCCTCAATCCTAAGTGGGCCAAGGATCCCATGACCCTTGAGCAGCTGTGACATCTGCCACATAATCTTCATCCGTGCCAGTCGTAGGGTCCACATAATCTTCATCCGTGCCTCAAACCTTGCATTACTTCTGTGGGTGGTCGTCGAGGTCATATATGTTTGAGTAGAACTCCTTCACTAATGCGACATCAATATTGCCTTCTGGCAAGTGAGTGAGGTTCCGGTCCCAACAGCATTGCTGAAGCTCATGTAGGAATTCATCATACTCCCCAGGGTGCAAGAAGACACGTCTCTCAGGTAGCAAGTTGCGATGTTGAACGCTTTCAGAGTAGCTAACCCACGCCACCTGAGAAGTAAAGCGCTTAGCATCCCAAGCACCGTGAATGGCGTCGAGCTCTTGGCGGGGTTGGTGGAGGATCCTCAGTGTTTGCGTGAGGCCATCTGCAAAAAGGACATAACACAAAAAGAAGAAAAGAAAAGATTAAACAAAAAGTAGAAAAGAAATTAGAATTAACAAAGAAAAAGGGAAAACTGGACAGGGGGTCGCGCTGAGCGCGTCCTAAAACAGACAGGAAAACAAAAGGGCTCGCTTAGCGCGTCTTGTCTCGCTAAGCGAGCATCTACTGGAAAAAGGGCGCGCTGAGCACGACAATGACTCACTAAGCACAATTCACAAAAAATTCCAGACAATGGAGTGATAAACGATGTCGTATCGCTTCAAAACAATTAAATTACGCTAATTCTGTAGCACAGGATTAACCTAGGTTAACTCAGAGACACTATCAATATGGTTCCAACTTCAATTCACTAATAAACAATAGGGAGGTTTTGTCAAACAGTTTGCATGCGATAAGTAAAAATTGCGAAAACACAAACTAAGATTGAAGAATAATGCAAAAACTAATAGAATTGATAAGAGTTAATGTAAAACAGATTAAAGAACATCAATCCAATTCACCAAACCAAGCAATGGTAATTATCGTAGTTCTCAGATAATGATCCTGTTATGAAAGTTCATTCCATTTCATTAGTAGTTCAATCGAATTAACTCCTAAATTAATTGAAATCCCAACCTAATTGAAATATTATCCAACTAATCTGTGATTAAAATTCGAAATTAGAAAATGAATCCATAACCTAATCCTTTTTCAATCCTAAACACATTCATAATCATGAAAATTGAATAGAGGATTGAAGAAGAAAGTGAACATTCAGACAGAATTTGAAATACCAAACCAGAACTCAAATTCTCCTTGCTTGGCTGGATCCTTGGATTGATTGATTGTTTAGCCTCTCATGATCATTATCAATGAAAGACCCACGAAATTGGTGCACGAAAATGGAAGAACAGAAAACAAAAATGAAGAACAATGAGAGAAAAGGTTTTTAATTATGGAAATTCTAAAATGTAATGTAAATTCTGTTTTTGCTCTAAATGTAGTGTCTTTTTCACTCATAATTTCACTAGCATATAGTGACTAAGTCAGAAGGAAAGAATGGACCATGAGTAGGCACATCTAATCTAAATAATTATCCTATTTACACCAATAAAAATCTAACTCGTAGCCCAAAATTCAATTGCAGTGGTTCTAATTTCAAAGCCTAAAATGACCCTCCAAATGACAGAATTGGCCTTGACTTATCTCTGAAAAACTTGTAGATCTTTTCCTCATCTTTCTAAGGACTACTCATATGCTCCATTCGGAGTTCTGTAGAGCTCTCTAGGTCCTGCACAAGGAAGATAGTTCAAGTGAGCATAAAATCCGAAAATAAGCAACAATTAACAATTAAGCCCACTTGTTTGTCTAAGACAAAAACTGAATTAGAATGAGAAAATAAAAGTCCAAGAGAAGTCAAAATAAGCTAAGAAGAATAGAAAAATATTTAACTAAAACGCCCAATCATGAAGCAATTGGGCTGAGCACGCCTAGGCTCGCTTAGCCCAGATCAAACTGCTTCTTGGATAAGCAGACGTGCTTAGTGAGGCACATGCTCGCTTAGTGCGACAAACAATTCAAATCATCCATAATTACTTAAAAATTAAAATAAGCATAATTAAAATTTAACTAAGGGCTCGCTTAGCATGTCTTAATCTGCTGGACTGGGCAAAGCCAGGGTAGGCTCAGCACAAAAGCACGCGCTGAGCCATCCAGCAACATAATGAGGGTGGCCTGCTCAACAAGACAATGGCTCGCTTAGCAGGCACCAGATTCTGGAAAATTTCCAGATCTGGATGAACACCCAAGAACATTACAAAGAAAATGAAGAACAACAAGAACAGAAACCCAGAAAGTCATGGGCTCGCTAAGCCCGACAGGGCACGCTCAGCGAGCCTACCCAGACATGCAAACAAAATGAGGGTTCACTGAGCGCAACAGGGCTGGCTCAGCGAGACTACCAAAAAATTCAAAGAATTTCAAGAAACTCATGGGTACAACAACAAAAATTGCAAAAGAAAAGGCAACATAGGCAACACTAAGTAACAAAACAGCAAAGGAACATCCACAACAAAGAGATCTTAACCACAGATTCAACAGTTCAAAACAGAAATAAACAAATCCAAAGTGAGAAAATAAAACTTAGAAGATTATAATGAAAATAGAAAAACAAGAAGTGAAAGATACATACTTGGGAGCAGGGATTGATGAATGAGCAAGGAGGAAACACACAAAGAAGATAAGAGATGTAGGAGCACAACAACGATGGGAGAGAGACAGAGAGACTGGTGAAATGAATGGTGAGGGAGAATAAAAAGGATAAAGGGTTAATGGGAGTTAAGAGTAGTTTCAAAATTGTTCTGCAATTACGAGTGTTGCACTGAGCGAGACAAGGGCGCACTCACAGCGACCTCATCGACAGGTGGTTGCATTTAATGGGGGCGAGGAGTGCTCAACGAGCCAAGTGCTCGCTTAGCGTGCTAAGTCAGAAACTTTTCAATTTCCCCCCATTTTTTATAACACCATGGCTCGCTTAGGGAGGAATATTTTGGCTTAGAGGATTCTACAGGAAGTTTTGACCGGCAAAATCCGCTAAGCAGGCTCTAGTGCGCTAAGCGAGGCACTAGTGTGCCCAACGAGGAATTTGCTCGGTCAGCCCAATTCCAATTAATTTTTGACAAAGAATTATTTGGGCTAAGCGAGGACTTCTAGCTCAACGGGTATGGTGTCACGCTCAGTGAGACATTGGCTCGCTTAGTGCAATTCAGTTTTAATTTCAGCTTAGTGTGACTTTTTGTGCTTAGGGCGCCACTAGAAATTTCAAGGTGCGCTTAGCGTGGTGTGGCTCGCTCAATGAGCTTGTGCATACTGCACTTAAGGAAAACGAAACAACACAAATATGCACAACATCAACAAGAACACAAAGCACACAATATAGTCAATATGCATAAAACTACAACATAACTATACTAATTAACCAAGACAAGGAAAGAAATCCTGGGTTGCCTCCCAGTAAGTGCTTCTTTAATGTCACTAGCTTGACGTAGAACTCCCTTCAAGGGTCTTGGAGGTGGATAAGTGTGGTCATGCGTTCAATATCGCCACCATTGTACAATTTGAGCCTATGCCCATTGATAGTTCAGCTGCGCTCTTGATCACTAGAGGATGGATCTATCGATTCAACTGCCCCATACAGTTTAACATCCTTGATGGTAAATGGGCCAGACCATTTTGACTTGAGCTTCCCTGGGAAGAGCTTCATACGAGAGTTGAATAGAAGGACTTGTTGCCCTGGCTGAAAGTTCTTCTTTACAAGATTCTTGTTGTGATAAGCTTTCATCTTCAGCTTGTAGTTCTTAAAGGATTCATATGCATGAAGCCTCATTTCTTCCAGCTCTAACAACTGCAGCTTCCTCTCTGGACAATGATTCATCAAAATTTAAGAACTTCAAAGCCCAAGATGCCTTGTATTCCAACTCCACTGGGAGGTGACATGCTTTCCCATACACCATCTGGAAGGGAGATAGACCAATAGGGGTCTTGAAAGCAATCCAATAAGCCCACAAAGCATCATCAAGCTTCAATGCTTAGTCTTTTCTAGTTGAATCCATAGTCTTTTCCAGGATCTTCTTCAACTCCCGGTTTGATACCTCAGCTTGGCCATTAGTTTAAGGATGATAGGGTGAAGCCACCTTGTGCTTGACATGGTAATGTTGTAAAACCTTCTGCAGCTACTCATTGCAGAAATGTGTCCCACCATCATTGATGAGCACTCTAGGGACTCCAAAACAAGAGAAAATATTTTTCTTAATGAACTTAACAACTGTTTTAGAGTCATTTTTCTGCGTAGCAACAACCTCGACCCATTTGGAAACATAATCAACAGCGACCAAGATATATTCATTTCCAAATGAGGAAGGAAGGGGCCCGACAAAGTCAATACCCTAGTAGTCGAAGTGACTTCAACCTCAATGATATTTTGCAGAGGCATCTCATTTCTCCTTGAGTTACCCCGGATCCTCAGGCACTGATCACATTAGAGCACATGATCCTGAGTATCATTGAATACTGAGGGCCAAACGAAGCCGACCTGCATCACTTTCGCAGTTGTCTGGTCTCCGCTGTAATGTCCACCATAAGGAGAATTGTGGCAATGCCACAAAATGCTCTTTGATTCCTCCTTGGTGACACACCACCTCAGCAAGTTATTAGCTCCTAGCTTGAACAAATAGGGATCATCCCAGACATATTGATTTGCATTACGAAGGAATTTCCTCTATTGATGCCAATTGAAGTCAGAGGGAATGATCCCAGCCACTTTATAATTGGCATAATCTGCAAACCAAGGTCTCTCATTCACAGACAATAAGGATTCATCTGGAAATTCATCTCGAATTTCCTTTTCCTTGATCGTGACCTTTTCATTGACTAATCGAGACAGATGATCAGCCACAAGGTTTTCACAACCCTTTCTGTCTTTGATTTCTAGATCAAACTCTTGGAGCAGAAGCACCCATCTTATCAATCTGGGCTTTGAGTCAGCTTTGGTTAGTAGATACTTGATGGTTGCATGATCTGTGAAGATGACGACTTTTGAGCCAATCAAGTAAGGCCTGAACTTCTCAAGGGCATACACAATTGCCAACCACTCTTTCTCTATGGTGGCATAATTGAGCTGGGCATCATTTAGGACTTTACTTGCATAGCAGATCGAATGAAAGACCTTGTCCTTTTGTTGTCCCAATAGTGCCCCCACTGCATAGTCATTGGCATCACACATTAACTCACACCCTTGGCTCCAGTTAGGCGCAATGATCACAGGCGCTGAGATTAGCTTTTCCTTCAAAGATTGGAAAGCTAGCATGCATTCTTCATCAAATTTAAACACAACATCTTTATTTAGCAGATTACTCAAAGGCTTAACAATCTTTGAGAAATCCTGGAGGAGCCTCCTATAGAATCCGACATCTCCAAGGAAACTCCGGATGCCTTTTACATTGGTTGGTGGAGGTAGCTTCTCAATCACATCTATTTTGGCTTTGTGCACTTCGATTCCTTTGACAGAAATCTTGTGGCCCAACACTATTCCTTCTTGCACCATGAATTGGCATTTTTCCCAGTTCAATACTAAGTTGGTTTGCACACACCGCTGCAACACCAACTCAAGATTTGCCAAACAATGGTCGAAGGATGAACCAACGACTGAGAAGTCATCCATGAATACCTCTATACATTTCTCCACGAGGTCTGCAAAGATGGCCAACATGCATCTCTGGAATGTAGCAAGGGCATTGCATAATGTAACACCCTGAAATTTCGATAACTGAAAATAGATGTTTAATGTATTTCTTGTGTTATTTGATTAGTTTAGATTAGTTGAAATTTTATGTGAATTATTTATGTGCAATTGCTTGGTGTAGATGTAAAGTTATGTGGAGTTTGTTTGAACTGCGTTGTAATTGAGTGATTCTGAATTTGACCCGAAAACCTGTTTTAGTAAAACCATCATTATTGATTGGTTAACTGTTGGATCTTCTTCAAATTTTATAGCAAGCTTTCTAACCCATATATCTAACTTTTGACCGTTGGGACTGTTAAAATAATATCTGTAACGTGAGAAATTAATTTTTCACTGAAGCAGAAAATTCTAGAATTTTGGCAGCTCGCCCAAGCGAGTTTTACAGGTAATTTTTGGTCGCCTGGGCGAGTGGAGGCGGTGCTGAATACGTTTTTAAGCTTCCAAGTCATGAAAATGGAGGATTTTTCCTCCCACAAGCCTTCCCTCACCTCCCTCCACCCTCCACCACCCACAGCCACCGGAGACAACCACGGAGCGCTGTTGCTTGCCACGAGACCCTGGCACGATGAAGAACCTTTTAATAGGAGCGGAATCTTTGAGAATCTTCTCAAAGTTTCGGTATAGAACGGAGCTCCCAATCCTCCTTTCTTGGTTTCCTTGAGGTAACCTTGGTTTCCTTTATCTTCTGCTAGCTAGTTTAAGCTTCTATTAGTGTCTCTTGTGTTTTGGATACTGTTATTGGGAGTTTTACACTTCCTTTGAAAAACCCCTATGAAAATGAGATGTTGTAAAAGTCTCCTTTTTATGAAACTGATGTCATTTCTATGATCCTTGTTGAACCCTGGTCACATTGGTGTGATCGGAATTTCAAAATGATGTCTTTTGATGTGGACTCCCAAAACACCATTTTAGCCTCTTTTTAAATTTGAGTGGGTATTTGACCCCGAATGTTAATGTTAAGTATGTCCTTGAAATCTATACTAAGTTATCTTCAATTTGGTATATAGAGTCTTGCATTCGGACAAGCACGCGTGTTAGAAGGATCACAAAACAACACCGCTAGGGTGTAACAAGAAGAACCCCTAGATAGGTAAGGAGAGTTTATTACCTGGTTACAGTTTTGATACCATAGTTGGGGGCCAGGGAGTCCAACTATGAAGATAACTGTCTGTCCCTGCTGTGTGCTGGTTTTCAAGAAAAACTAAGTTTTTAACTAATGGGATGCGATGTATTTATGATTGGTATGTCTTTGTTCCTGTGTGTGCTTGTTTTTAAGTAAAACTATGTTTTTAACTAATGGGATGCGATGAATTGGCTTGTTGATTGATATAACTGTAAATGATATTGTTGTTGTAATCATTGAATTTTTGGGAAAAGCCTTAATTACAGAGGAGACTCTGCCCAAAATTTTATAATGCGTTGTTCTATTTAATTCTTTGTTAAATTTTTAAATGGCTATAAGAGTGTGTTTTATACTTTGTAGTCCTCTTTAATTTAGAATTTTCCTAAAAATATCAGTCTTGTGATATGATGAATTGTGATTGTATGAAATTTGGATTTTCTGAAGATCTGGGGAATGTGAATCTCAGGCATATGTATTATGTATAGATGTGAAATGTAATTGCTTGTGATGTCGTTGATGATATTGAAATTGAGATGTCATTGATGTAATTGATGATGTTTAAATGAGATAGTGTTGACGTGGCTGATGATGTTGAAATGATATAATATTGATATGCATGATGATGATATTGAGATGACGTGATGTTGAGGTTGATAATGACATTGATGAGAGATAATGTTGATGTGAACAATGTCATTGGTGTGTTATGTATGTACATGGGGGGTGCATGACGGGTTATCTTTGCGAGGAAGGATTTGTTCCTAGCCTGGTCATGCATTGATGATGCCCATGTTTCATACTTCATTTGTATGTGTGGAAATAGAATAAAGGCACTCGCGTACCTGTGGGTTTCAGTGGGCTGAGAACGCAGGTACTAAGGGGTCATCAGGTTTGGAATTCCCTTGCGACGCTGGCTGATCACCGGGTGGGGGAATGGCTAGTGCACGACAGGGTGGCCCTGATAGGCAGTGAATCATTTTTCCTATGAGAGGCTATTTCTGGAGATGGTACCACATTGCATGCTGATAGATGAGTCACGTGCATGCATCATTCTATGCATGATTGTTTGAGTTGTGAAATGCATTGGATGATTGGTTTGTTGAGTGTGTATTGGAATAATGGATTTTTGTTAATGATTGTGATGGGTAAAATTGTTTCCTTCCCAATTGCTGCTATCTAATGTTTGTTGATTTTATATAATAAACTCACCCTTGCATTTGTTGTACCGTGTGGTTGGTACCTGTGATGATCGCGAACTTTCGTTCGTGGGAGCAGATGAGCAGCAGTAGATGACCTTGGAGAGAGATCTTCTTTTTGTTGGAGCCGCCAAGCCAACGTAATGACGTTGGAACTCTCTTTGGAAGAGTTGTGTTTTGTTAATTAACTCTTGCATAGTTAGTCCCTTAATCTTTTTTGTAGACATGTATATTTTGAATTGTAATTACATGTAATACTAAATTAAGTTCTAAACATGTGAATGATGAGTACTGATATAGTATTTGTATACATATGTATTTAATTGTTGTACTTGTATCTTGTGTATGATGATTGTATTATTGTAAAAAAACTTACTACCATTTTCATAATCAAATTAATGAAGTTTTCATTAAAATTTGAAATTTACACGTCTAGAATTTGTGATGTCGTAGCGACGAGGCGGGTCATTACACATAACCCAAACGACATTCTTCAATAAGCAAAAACCCCAAATGGACAAGTGAAAGTCGTCTTCTCTTTGTCTTTTGGATCTACAACAATCTGGTTATATCCTGAGTAGCCATCCAAAAAGCAATAGAATGCTTGACCAGAGAGACGCTCCAGCATTTGGTCCATGAATGGTAAAGGGAAATGGTCCTGTCTGGTGGCGTCATTCAACTTTCGGTAATTGATGCACATTCTCCACCCGGTGAAAGTCCGTGTGGGAATGAGGTCATTATTGGGCACCACCTACACTGGGCTTACCCAAGCACTGTCAGAAATTGGGTATATTAGCCCTGCTTCCAGTAACTTCAGGACCTCTTTTCTCACGTCCTCCTTCATGGAGGGATTTAAGCGCCTCTGAGGTTGTTTCATCGATTTATAGTCAGCTTCCATCATGATTATATGCATGCTATAGGATGGACTAATTCCTTTGAGGTCGGAAATATGCCATCCTATTGCCTCCTTATACTTCCTAAGCACTTCCACAAGCTGTGCTTCTTTAGATGGAGACAAGGCGCTACTAATAACTACCGGCTTGGTCTCTTGTGGCTCTAGGAAGACATACTTCAAGTTAGGAGGCAGCACCTTCAACTCTACTTTCGCTTTCTCTGCCGGAATGTCTTCTTTAAGCTCTTTAAAGGTGTATTCCCCTTGAGGAATTTCCTTTGATTTGTTTAACTCATCTAGGCTGGATGTGAGTTCTTGTTCTTCCTCATGGGAAAGGCAATCTTCCGCATTTGTGATGGCCCTTTCCAGTGGTGACTGCTGTGCAAATTGATGCACTACCAATTCTACTTCTTGTTGGATGACCTCCACCTTGAAACATGTTTTGTGGTCACTGGGATGCTTCATTGCCTCAAACAAGTTAAAAGTAACTTTTTGGTCTTCCAAGCTTAGCTCTAGATTACATTACCCATATCCACCACACATTTAGCAGTGAGCATAAATGGCCCGCCTAGAATTAGAGGCACCTCAGAGTCCTCCTCAATGTCCATGATTACAAAGTCCACTGGGAATGTAAAGTGCTTCACCTTCACCAAAACATCTTCCACCACACCATATAGTCTTGTGATGGACCTGTCTGCCAGCTGCAAGGTCATTCTGGTGGGGAGTACGTCTAAATTGCCAATCCTTCGACATAGAGATAAAGGCATAAAATTTATGCTTGCCCCTAGATCAATGAGAGCCTTCCTAGCAGACACCAATCCAATAGAGCATGGGATGGTCACACTCCCAGGATCTCTGAGCTTTTGCGGTAGAATTCTTTGGATGATCGCGTTGCAATTTCCTTCCACCACAATGTTCTCACTATTAATATACTTGCTCTTTTTGGTGAGCATGTCTTTCAAGAACTTAGCGTACATCGGCATATGTTGGAGAGCTTTACCAAATGGAATGGTGATCTAGCTGCTTGAATATGTCTAGAAATCGGGCAAAGTAGTGCTCCTTATCCTTCTTAGAAGGCACTAAAGGATACGGAAGATCCTTGGTATATACAGTCGACGCTTCTTTCCTAGCCTCCCTCGCTAACTAGCTCTTGGTCTTGGATGATGAGACCACACCACCCTTCTCGAAACCACTCGTCTTCTCATTTTTTTTCATTTTCATTTTCTTTCTTTTCTTCTTCTTTATTCTCAAGCTCTCTTTCTTTTGTCTCGCCCTCTTCACCATCACTCACATCCTCCATTACACCCTCAACAAACTTAGGGCTCTCCCTCACTTTACTCCAGGTCATCACCACCTTGCATTCCTCCTTTGGGTTTTGCTCAATGTTAGCAACAAAGTTGCCGGAGGATTTCTCGGTCAGCTGCTTAGCCAACTGACCCATCTGTACTTCAAGATTTTTGATGGCTAAGTCAGTGCTCTTTTGATTTGACATTGAAACCTGCATGAACTGGGTGAAAGTGTCTTCAAGCTTGGATATCCGGTCATACACATTAGGACCTTGGTTAGGAGGCCTATTAGATGGACCTCCTTGGTCTTTGTTGAAGTTGTTCCCCGGATGATATCTCCAATTTTTGCCTTGATTGTGTTAGAAATTACCCCCAAGATGGTAGCTAGAGTTTCCTCCTTGGTTGAAGCCTGGATTTACCCCTTGATCAAAGCTTTGGCGATTTTGATTAGCCATATAATTAACTTCGTTGGAATCCTTCTCTTGAGTCATGCAACAACCTAACTCATTAGCTCCTCCACATAAATCACAAGGACCAACTTGCATAGAAGGAGGCGAAGTTGGTTGCACCGCATGTAGTTTTTGAGGAAGCTTGTTCAATGTAGCAGTGAGGGTTTCTATTTGCTTGGCTAGGAGCTTGTTCTAAGCCAGCAAAGCATCTTGCGATGTAAGTTCCATGAGGCTCCTTTTAGCCGGCACATATGATCTATCACGAAGAATTGCATGATCACATGCCACCATATTCAATATAAGCTCCATTGCTTCATCAGGGGTCTTCAATTTAGTCTTACCACCAGTGGATGCATTTAATAATTGCTTCGAATGGGGTCGCAGTCCATCAAGAAAAATATTGACCTGAATAGGTTCATTGAACCCATGAGTAGGAGTTCTGCAAAGCATCCCATGGAAGCGATCAAGTGCTTCGCTCAAAGACTCATCCGGAAACTGGTGGAATGAAGAAATCTCTGCCTTGCCCTCGGCTGTTTTGGATTTTGGAAAGTATTTCTTCAGGAATTTCTCCACCACCTCTTCCCATGTTCTGAAGCTATTTCCCTTGAATGAGAGAAACCATCTCTTCGTTTCACCAGCCAAGTAAAATGAAAATAGGTTGAGGCGGATGGCATTTTTGGGCATTCCAACAATCTTCACTATATTACATATTTCTATGTAATTGGCCAAGTGAGCATAGGGGTCTTCATTTGGCAAACCACGAAGAGGTTGCCTTGTATAAGCTGGATGAAGGAATGTGGATATGAGATGTTAGCCGCTTGAACCTCAGGCCTCGCAATACTAGTGAAGTACTGCGGTGTTGCATAACTGGAACAATCTTCCAGTGTCACCATCGGTGGTTGGTCATCCGCCATTTGAGCTTCTTCAAATATTGGCTGATGATTGGAAAATGAGGGATCAGGAAAGTCCTCCTTGTATTCTTGCCTCTTTTGCCTCCTTCTCGCTGCATTGTTTCTTCTGCAGGTAGTTTCAATCTCCAAATCTAAGGGAAGCAAATCATCTACCTGTGTTCGAACTCGTATACAAGAAGGAAAACAACTCAAACAACTCGAACAGGTTAAAGAATTAGTGTGTAAAACAAAATAAAAGTAAGGTATCAACGAATAAAGAATAATTACTTAGAAACAACAATGTAAAAGTATCAAGTACAATGTAAAAGTATCAAGTACAATGACCAAAGTACAATAGGAATGCATACAATAACCAAGAGGGGGGTGAATTGGTTTAAACTTGGCCTTTTAAAAAACTTTAGAAAATTAGAGTTATAGGATCTTAATCACAATTGAAACAAAAAATGCTTCAAATCAATCAAACCACTCAGCCCAAGAAAACAATTGCTTAAAATAGAACTAGTTGAGTAATATATATATCACCAAGAACCACAGATCAAGATGGCAAAAAGAGATTAAGGAATAGAAAATAACACAAGAATTTATATTGATTCACTTCTCAAGAGAAGCTACATCCAGTTCTTCTAATCAACACTAGATTAGAGTTCCACTATTATCAAATTTCAGTTCTTACAAGCTTTACAACAATCACTCTTTATCAAACCTAGATAAAGAATAGAAATCTAAAACCCTATTAGATTCCTAATGATCAAGACATAGAGAACCCTTCTCTACTATTTCCTCTAGAGAAACCCACTCTAGAAAAAGCTTAAAGAACCCTTTACAAAAGTTACAAACAGCCAAGAATTCATAAACAAATTTACAACAAGAGTTAATAGAGAAAGACAACCTGATGATCCAATAAATATGAATGAATATGATTTACCAATCAGAGTTGAAATGCAGAATTAATTTCAGACATTTCTCTCTAAAAACTTCTTTGAAAACTTTGTCCAAGAAATCTTTCAATACACCATGAAGATTTAAAAGATGGACAAGAACTATCTAGCTCAAAAATCATTTCTAACTTTGAGAAGGCTTGTGAATGCTTTGAGAAGGGTTACCCATTTTTTTTTTAAAAACTACTATTTTATATCACGATTCTTTCAAATATCCCATACAATTAACACCATATTATCAAATGTATGAAAGTAGTAAAATTGATTCATTTAATACCATCAACATAATATTCTAAAATAGACTTATAATATAAATTAAAAGAAAAGACTTTTAAACAAGATTTACTATAATAGTCTGAATCACAACTGTTTCTTATAAACCAAGCTTTGTTATAACCAATTTTGTTGCAACCAGATTTGCTGAAACAAACAAACAAACAAAATATGATTTATTAATATTATAAACATGGTAAACATAATATGAAAAAAAAGGGTAAAACAAATAACAATATACCTGAAAGCAATACATTAAGAATTGGAGATGAATCATTAACACTTTCCATACCACTTTTCTTTTCCAATTGTCTCATTTTCAAATTCTAAAGAACCTATCCACAATATAAAAAAATATAAGTGAAGTAACATGGACCTTGTTCATTGAACAGCAGAAGCAACTTATGTTATTGAACAATATATACTCAATACAAGTGATAAACATGAATGAGAAATAAAAATGGCTACCTACATGCAGAGAACAAATAAAAGATGTTTCTAAACGCTTCTCATAAAGAACATCTTTTAATAAAAAGACAACTTAATAATCTGTCAACTCCCAAAATTCCCCATAAATCAATTCTTATTTCAAAGCAACATACTGTCAGTACCTTGGTTCTTATCAAATTTTTCATTATTTTGATTTCAGCTACTTAAAGTTTTAAAGTAGGGAACATAACTCAAATGTATAAAATACAAGGTCCTAAACAGTTAGCTGAGTGCCATGATTTATTTATATAAAATTGTGGATGGTCAATTTAAGTCAATTGAGAACTTTTTTAGTCATAAAAGTCTGCTATTAAAACTTTTATAACATATGAATATTGTTAGGTTCTACTAAAATTATATTAGAAATAATTAAATGATGGAATTTTTGAAAATTAATTAAAATGAATAAATTATTTTGATACCTGTAACAAGTTTAATATATTTTAATTTATCGCAAATAGTAGCTAAAAACTATATCAAATTTGATTGTTAATGATAATTAGGAACGTGTTAAAAATGCTACTAATTAGAATTTATCATCTATATAATATTCAAGCTCCATTATTCACGAGCATATATATCAAATCCAGACAAATAGTTGAAAATGATAGGAACACTTCAAAACAACCAAGAGGGGCGGTGAATTGGTTGAACCTTGGTAAATAAAATTTTCAAATCAGAGTTTCCACAGGATCTTTATCACTTTAAAAAATTGTTTTGAAACCAAGAATCTTATATTCAATCTAATCCCTCTGTCAAGAAATAAATAAGCAAATGATAGTTTTCTGTGTAATGAAATTTGATTCACAAACAAAGCAATTGAGAGATGAAGAGATAGGAATAAAGATCAGCCACAGATTTTATACTGGTTCACTTCAAACACTATGAAGCTACATCCAGTTCTTCCACTCAACACTAGAGTAGAGTTCCACTATTGCAAATAATATTCTTACAAGATATTACA